>LPNX011178046.1:366713-475749 GCA_001517045.1 Pseudotsuga menziesii | reverse complement strand
TTGCTCTTTCCTGTATTTTAGACAGTTTGATGCCATGGATTGAGAAGAAACGATAATCAAAGAGAAACATGAATGAGGATGAAGAAGCATATGATGATCATATTTCTAATTAGCCTCCAAGCGTTCAGCCTTGTGCTCAAGGCTCATTGATCTAAAATTCAATTAAGATTAATAGTTACTTCCATTTGAGATTTAATCTAAATTGTCTTTGCTTAGCAACAAATGCAGTCTCAGTAGATCAATGGGCATTCCAGTTCAAGCTATGGTCTACTATCCAGGATGATCAAATATGCCGTTTTACTTCAGATAGTAAGGAAAGGTTTAGGGGCAATGGCAATGTTGGTGTGGTTGTCACTACATACAATATGGTTGCTTTTGGAGGTAAACGATATGAGGAGTCAGAAAAAATCATTGAAGAGATTAGGAACAGGGGATGGGACCTTCTTCTTATGGATGAGGTACATGTTGTTCCAGCACATAGGTTTCGTAAAGTCATTAGCATTGCAAAGTCTCATTGTAAACTTGGGCTTACAACTACACTTGTCCGAGAGGATGAGCGTATTACTGATTTGAACTTCTTGATTGGGCCTAAGTTATATGAAGCCAATTGGTTAGATTTGGTGAAGAGAGGATTTATTGCTAATGTTCAATGTGCTGAAGTTTGGTGCCCTATGACAAAGGAGTTTTTTGCAGAGTATCTGAAGAAGGAAAACTCTAAGAAAAAGCAGGCGTTGTATGTGATGAATCCTAACAAGTTTAGGGCCTGTGAGTTTCTCATTCGTTTCCATGAGCAACAGCGTGGAGATAAGAGATCTAAAGCTGATTGTTGTTCAAATGCCAAATTGGAACAATCGTGTGGTTTGTTACGGCCGGCAGCTTAGTGACAGCATACAGGTACTTTGGGGAGAATCCAGTATGATAGGAGCAGAGCGTATTCTACTTAGGAAAGCACTCGAGGATCCAGCTAACCAGAGATTCATTTTGGTGTCAGATAGTTGTGTACCTTTGTACAACTTCAACTATACATATGATTATGTAATATCATCTTCAAAGAGTTTTGTAGACAGCTTCCTAGATCCAAAAGGTAATCGGTACAATCCAAAAATGGCTCCAACCATTCAAAAGGACAAATGGTGGAAAAGACCTCAGTGGGTTACGTTAATAAGAAAGCATGTGGAGGTTATGGTCGCAGACAATAAGATCTTTCCAGTTTTTTTTAAAGCAACATTGTAAGAGGCGCCCCCTACTACCAGAGCATTTAAGAGAGCAGGCTCAATCTAGAGTGGTCCAAATTCAGTTTTATATTGACAGCAGCAGAAGTATTATTTAGTGTTACTGGATTGGAATTTGCTTATTCACAGGCCCCTATTTCTATGAAATCAGTTGTTCAAGCATTCTGGTGTTTGACATCTGCTGGAAGGGATTTGATTGAAGACAGCCCAAGTGAGACCGAGCACACCATAGAGGAACGAGCTCGATAAAAGTATGATGACATTATTGAAGTTTGTGGATGCTGAGTGGACAGCAACAACTACAGGTGTTATTCAATGCCACGAAGACACCCCAGAGACGTGATTCTGTTGCACACCAAATTTTAAAAAAGGATGACAAGGTAATTATAAATACCAGGTGGCAGAGTAACATCAACATGGCATTAGTTACGAAGTATAATTCAAGATTGAGGAAGCATATTAGCTATTGATATCAAGTTCCCGAACCATTCAAGTCATGGAGACAATTTATGCATAAGTGGCAGAGATCCCAGATTTCAAGGCAGATAATTAACAGTCAACAACTCGATCTCATCCAATCTAGACCATCATGTATTTATGCATTCCATGAACAGGTAATCAAATATTTTGTGGTGGCAGAAGCAGAGCATTCAAAAATAGAGCAAGCAAAACACCTGGCAACTATTATCCTTATATTTTCTATGATAGATTAAATACGTTTGAGTCAAAGATTGCATTGGGTTGTCAAGAGGCAGAGTTCGATTTCTGTTATATCTTACTATTTATAAAATGTAAAAAACTTATAAGGAAGAGAAGAAGGGAGGTCCCAATGAGGGAGCTCGAGAGCGTGTGTGAGAGGGTTCTTCCTTTCAGGAGCGCAGGGGAGGTTGGCAGTCTTGGGAGACATGTTGGAACTTTTGTAGATACATCTGTATATCATGAACCCTTTGCAACTTCAATGACAAGTTTTAGTTTTGAATGAATTTGATGTTGATTTATTTCTGTACTGCATGAATTGTCTCTTTAATAAATCTTTTGTGTAATTGGTCATTCACATTCCAATACATAATTCTTATTATAAGTTGATAGTTATCTTTCATTTCTATAAACAGTAATAGTTTCACTTCACAATTCAGGATCATAAGACCTGGGTGTTGGACTTTGTCATTGTTTTCATGTTATACAGTGTTGGTTTGAATTTTCTTGCAGCCCTTAGTTATACCAGCCTTCATTTTAAATTCTTTGATATCTTGATACATACCTGTAATTATCCATCTGTTATTTACCAACTCTGTTCATTGTAAAGTGTGTGATGGTTTTGATTTCAGTCCTAAAACTGTGTAAACTGTACAAATAATTGATATTAGCTTAGTATCTGTAAGTTTCTATTTGCCCTGGTTCGATACCAGCCTTTATTTTTTATTTGATTTCATTTGGTTTGAACACCTTCAAACAAAGATTTCCCTAAGCTTGGATCCTGTAGTCTAGGTCCAACTTTAGGGATAACAGGTCGTATGTCAAGTCTTCGCTCACCACACTTTTTCCTCTGATTCCAACTCACATATAGCAAATCATTTCACCTATCATCCCATTCTAACTTCATACCTTAGGGGGCATTCTGTTACACCTGAAATTGGTAGCTATACTCAATCCCCTGAAGTGGCATGGCCAATACATCTGTTGGAGAACTTTTTTCCCGGTTCTAGGATGTCTGACGCACCTTGTCTCTTGACATAGGGCGCCATACCTACATGAATCCTTGTTCCTGCTGATGTAGTGTGCCAATGAAACCTTTTCCCTCAAGGCAAAGAGTTCCAATGATACTTTCCCATATGCAGAGAGCGTTGATACTGGCAAAAAGGGAAAAAAAATATATTTTGAGAACCTTCTAGATGAAATTCCTCGTGGAGGCTGATCCCAATTGCTTGGAATAGTTGGCACTCAAACCCCTATCCCCTAGGGTTCATTCCCTACCTTCCTCCCAAAATATCTCAACCACTTTGGGATTACCTTGGCCTATTTATAAAAGTTTCCTCTCATGGGTGAGGAGGGAAGAATACCAAGAGAGCATCTTCATGCAATTGGAATCATAACTGGTATAGGAGGCAAGAGAGTGTGTTTGTGAGTAAGGATTGCAAGGCTTGTAAAGTGTGTATAAGGTCGATGTCAAAGACATTATGAGAACAAGGCTTCAACACGAAGGATTCGGTTGTGGCTTATTCTTCTTATATAGTTAATACAAACATGTTCTCCTTTTCCATGAACAATTTGTGCTAATCTCAATTGTTCATTACTTTTCTCCTTGACTACTAGTATAGGCATTTTAATTGTCTTGTTTCTTTCACCATTTTTTCTTGTTCTTCATGTTCTTTGTAGGTACATTTGATCATAAAAGATATATAAGGAAAGGATAACCTTCATCACTGAGGTAAGGAAAGCTTAACATTCAAGTAGTTCAATTATCTAGGAGAAGGAGGCATCGATGTGGATTTTTGTTCTAGATCTACCCCATGCAAACTAGGGGAACGATATTTGTCCGCACTGATTGAATATTTCCGTTAACATTACCAAAAAGGAGAATATCATCCACAAAAAGGAGGTGTGTAATGCAGACGACATCACTAATTTTTATCCTAGAAATCTTTCCATCAAATTTTGCCTTGGTAATCAATAAGATAAGCCCTTTCATATCCACTAAAAATAACCATGAAGATAATGGGAAACCTTGCCTTAAACCTCTTGAGCTTATGAAAATTGTGGTAGGGTATCTATTGACCAATATGGAAAAATTACCAGTGGATATACATCCCATGATCCAGATGGTCGTTGGAAAACTATGACTGGTCTATTAGAGGATGAGTCGCATGAACCCCCAATCAACTCTATCATATGATTTTGCGGGATCAACCTTAAGAATCGGTACCTTCATTTTATTTTCCTTGATAGAATGCATGCATTCTTGTGTGACCCCCATTGCATCAAATATCTAACGATTTGTCAGGAAACCAAATTGTTCTTTATAAAGAAAATTTGAGAGAACAAAATTCAGTCTGGTAGCAATAACCTTTGAGATAACTTTATAAATCAATTTGCATAAGGATATCGGCTTAAAATCTTTGAAAGATTCCGGCTTGGGATTTTTTGGAACTAGTGTGTGAAAACTGGCATTATTCTCCCTAATGACATGGCCTTTACAACTGGATTCTTACTTGACATCGAGTAATTCAAGTCCCATGATGTTAAGAAACTCGAGATAGAATTCAATCAGCCATCCGTCTGGTCCCGGTCTTTTTGATCTAGTGAATCTTTTTATCGCACCCATCAATTCATTCATGGAAACGGGTTCTTCCATTCTTTGACCCTCAACCTCAAAATAAATTTGGGCATAACATTGAATGAGGTCCATCTTATTCGGGTACACATGGTACTCCCAAAAGACCGAACACCCAGAGCATCCACTCACACAAATATATCACATATCAACACACCGATGTTTTCACATGGTTTAAACCCTATAAAGGGAAACACTCCATGACCCCATCCAAATAACTACTTGAGGAAGTTTATTATGCAAAAGAAAGAAAGTTACAAATGAGATTCTCATATCGATCAACTAGCCAATGACCCTCCATGCTATTTAAATAGATATCATGGACCAATCGGGTGTTAAGCCACATATCAAAGGTAGTTATGATCTAAGAGAAGATGAACTATCAGATCACTCTATGTCTAGAACATATCGTGACCGTCATATTAGATATTTACAAATGCATACTAAATAAACACACTTTTCCTAACATATATATTATAACAAGTTGATCTTAACTAACTCCTAAGTGTCTAAATATCCTAACATCCCCCCTTAAGAACAACTTGGGATAGGATTGAAGGATTTACAAAAGTGACACTATTAGGAGAAGGAAGGAGGAATTAGAGCCTATCCCCCCTTAATGACAAATTCTTGAAATCCTAACATAGATCAAATTTTAGAAAACTTCGCTTATGTAAGAAACTTGGTGAAGATGTCTGCAATTTGATCATCTGTAGGAAAAAAGAGCACTTCAAGAATGCGATCATGAACAAAATTTCTTATGAAGTGCATATGTAGCTCAATGTGTTTGTTGTGTTGACATTGAACTAGATATTTGACGAGCTTGATGGCACTTTGATTGTTGCAGCAAAGTGGAGTAGGCTACTACTACTAGAAACCAAACTCTGAACAGATCTATCAAAGCCATAAATCTTCCTGACTGGCATTAACTATGACTTGATATTCTGCTTCTGCTGAAGAAAGAGAAAGAGCTTGTTGTTTCTTACAAGCCCAAGTGACAGGTTCAGGTCCCAGATTAAAAATAGAACCTGCAGTAGAATTTTGATCATCAGGACCGCCTTCCCAATATGAATCAGTGAAACCAACCAACAAAGGAGTCCCCCTGTATTGTAATGAATCCCAAACTGAATTGTACCTCGAATATATCAAAGTATTATTTTTGTTGCTTTCAAGTGACTTTCATGAGGTGTTTGCATATAGCGGTAAACATGACCAACGAAAAAAGAAAGGCTAGGATGAGAATGATTCGAGTATAAGAGGCTACCAACAAGCTGTTGATATAAGGTGGCATCTGCTTCATGTGAAGTAAAAGTGGCATAAAGTTTGAATCCATACTAGAAGGGATAAGGGGCTGGTTTACAATATTCCATGTGAAAGAGACAAAGAAGGTCATAAGCATACTTAGAATGAGAAAGAAAGATTCCTTCTTTGGTTTGCAATACTTGGAGACCAAGAAAATAATGCAAATGTCCTAAGTCTGACATTTCAAACTTTTGCTTAAGACTGGATTTCACATGGGTTAACATCTTAGGGTCACTACCAGTAAGAATAAGATCATAAACATATAGAACAAGTATGATGAGATGGTTTCCTACTTTATTGGTATAGACATTGGGGTCAGAATGGAATCTAGAAAAACCAGTGTCAAGTAGAAATCTATCCATTTTGACATACCAAGCTATATGAGCTTACTTAAGGCCATATAGGGATTTATTAAGGCGACAGAAAAGGATAGAGTTATTCTAAACATATCCAAGAGGTTGTTCCATGTGAATTTCATCCTGTAAATCACCATATAAGAATGCAGAGTTGACATCCATTTAATGGACTTCCCATTTATGTAAGGCTGCAAGGGAAAGAACAAGGCAGATGGAGTTCATTTTTGCGACAGGAGCAAAGGTTTCATTGTAGTCAATCCCTTCAAATTGGGAAAAACCTTTTGCAACTAAGTTTGCCTTAAATATTTCAACACTTCCATCTGATGCATACTTAGTTATATAGACCCATTTACATCTAACAAGTTTTCTTCCTTTTGGAAGAGGTACAAGATCCCAAGTATCATTCTCCATTAAAGAACAATATTCTTCATCCATAGCTGCATTCCAATATGGATTTCCTGAATCTTCTGCAAACATATCTGCATCATGATTCTCTTAAATGTGGGCCAAAAGAGAAGAGGCTCACTGGAACTGAGAATGTGTTTGACCTTGATCCCTAGGATCACCGGTAACATCACCAGCTGCTTCACATGTTGAACGGACCCATGGAGGAAGCAATTGTGTTGGTGCAACTGGGGGAACATGAGCAGACGGAGGTGGATTTTCATCCTCACTATCATCATCAAAAACTGGAGTTGGAAAACTATCAAGGAAGTTAGAAGTAGATGAAGGCACAAGCATTGAATCAGGCTCGGAGACCAAAGATGGCACAAACGCCGAGTTAGGCTCACAAGCCAAGAGATTTTCATCAAATTTAATATCTCTTCTAATGATTATATCATGATAATGTGGTTGAAGAAGTCTATAACATCAGTTTACATCTTTAGAATATCCAACAAATATGCACTTATCACTTTTGGGCTGCAAGGCTTTCCATTTTTCATTTGTGATACCTTGTAAAGCTTTAGTAGGGGTGTGATTAACTATGTAATTTGCACAATTTAAGGCTTCGTCCCAGAATTGAAGACTTAGTCCCTTAGATTGGATCATTCAATTAGCCATTTCTTTTATAGTGTGGTTCTTCCGTTCAACTACACCATTTTGTTGTGGTGTATATGGAACAATGTGTTGTTGTTGGATTCCTTGTTCAGTGCAAAAAGTAGTGAACTTGTTGTTAACAGATTCTCCTCCGTTATTAGATCTTAACTTAAGAATTTGATGGCCAAATTGTTTTTCAACAAGGGCCATGTAGGCCAAGAACATGTTAAATACTTCACTCTTAAGGTTTAGGAAATATACCCAAGTGCGTATGGAGTAATCATCAATGAAAGCTATGAAATATTTGAAACCAAAAAATGAAGCAGATGAAAGGAGACCACACAAGTCACTATGCAAAATATCCAAGGGAACCGAGGCATGCCAAGAAGCATGTTTGTCAAAGCTATACCGATGATGTTTTTCGAGTACACATCAGGAACAAACACCATCCCTATAAGATACCATCGGAAGGCCTGTCACCATATTGTCTTTACATAGTTGTTGCAATGAGCGATAATTTATGTGTCCAAATTGCTCATGCCAAAATTTGCTTAAGTCATCACTATGAGCAACAAAAACTGAAGGAAAAGGTGATGACCCAAATTTTTTAAATTTGTAAAACCTGGTAATATCATCAACAATTCCAATAGTTAGGACATGTTGAGGATCTTTAAAATCCTTGATTGCAACTTGGTGAGGTGTAAACTTTACAGTTTTACCTTCACCAGAATGAGTGAATTGATAAATTGACAACAAATTGCAATAAATTCTTGGAACACATAGTACATCATAAAAATGACCATCATCTACTAGAACTGTTCCAAATCCTACAACGCTTAGAGATCTATCATCACCAATAAATATTTTTTTGGTGTTACATTCATGCATAGTAGAAAATATGGCTTGATCCTTATCCATATGATAAGATGCTCCAGAATCAATGAGCCATTCATTTGAAGTAGAAGAAGAATATGCAGTATTTAGAATAACCAGAAGCACAAAGTGCATGGCCATGAGAGGTAGATTCTGAAGATGAATCTAGGCTGATGTGGTGCTTCTTAATTGCTGCTTCCAAGGCTTCCATCTTCTTGAAACACTTAGATTCATCATGATTATATTTCCTGCAATAGTTGCAATGACGCTTAGTCTTCTTTCTTTTTGTCTTGGCTTCTTTGTCATTTTTGAAAGAATGAGCTCACTAAGAGGGTTTGGAACCCTTGTTTGGCTTATTATTGTGAAAATTTTGTTTCTTGGGAGGCTTGGACTTTTCTTTCTGTTGGGGGCCAATAAGGATTTCCTAGATGTATCTGCATTGCTAATCATCCCAAGATGTATGAGCTTATCTTCTCTCTAATCAAGGAATCACAAAAGGATTCAATACTAGGCTCTATATAACTGTTTGGATTCAATGATTCTTTCATGGAGTAAAATGTAGATACAAAAACATAATATGTAGGTCCAAGTTTGGAAAAATATGATAAATGCATTGTTTATCTTCCCTCTTATTTTTGAATTCTTCACATAAGAGTCTAATGGTTTTGTACTTAGATAAATAATATTGAATGCAAGAAAAATCACTCAGATTTAAAGAAATCAACTCATTTTTGAGTTGATGACCTCGAATTTCATTGTGTTTACCAAACACAACTTCCAACTTTTCTCAATCTTTATCAGGTTCATCAATTCCAGATATGTGGAATCGAAAATTAGTAGATATTGGAATCCCAATCAATCCACGAGCTTCATCAAATTTATTTTCCCATTTTATTTTCTTATCATCATAAGTGGGTTATGTTTCTTTCCCTGAGGTAATTCTGAAAAGTCCCATACTTTGTATAACATGCTCCATACAATATTTCCATGAGAAATAGTTGGAACTAGTAAGTAGAATCACAAGGGGCAGCCATATTGTAAAATAATGGCTATAAAAATAGAAACCAATGGTCTGGATGCAAAGAGCTAAAAAAAATAGGTTGTTTAAAAAAAACAACACTGAAAATTGACTCCAGATGAGGAAGTTATGCTTGATCAAAGAAAATGTTGAAGATGACCCCAATAATGACATGGCAGATATAGAATTGACTAACTAAAAAAAAGACCCCCCTATGCCCAAGATGAACCTTTTAAACTCACTTTACAAGAAAATTGCTTTAAGTGAATCACTTTTGTAAAATGAGTGAATTGCACTTTTACAAGGATGTTACTTCAAAAATTGCAGAAAAAACTAAAAGACTTAAGTGACTATAAGAATTGAACTCAAGACCTATTAAGGAATAAAGCAACTTTGAACCCAGTGAGCCAATATTAAAAGGTACGTATAAGATGGGAAGGAGGAAGATTTTTTTTTTAACTCTTCTATCTCGATCTCTGTGCTTTCTTTTTTTCCCTATAAATCACTCCACAAACTGAAACAAAAAGAATCTAAAAAAGACTTTGCCACACTTTTGGGGTTATATTTTGTTAGCTTGCCCGGAATGTCTGTTTTTTCTCTCTATCTTTTATTTGCCACGATCGCGCAAGGTGCACGACAAATAGCATACACAGATAGGGAAGGAAACAAGCCAAAACTAAAACAAAAAACTAGATCTAATAATAAATCTAATAAAATATGAGAAATTAAAATAAAAAATAAAAATAAAAAACATCACTGTAACATTATACCTTTAGATCTGATGAAATGGGCGTATTTGGAGAAAATAGAAACCGTTTTCAATCAAATGAAAATAATTCCTAATGGAAACAACACTCCAGATGTAATGGAACACCTCCCACAGCCCAGAAATGCACAAAAAAATTAGAACCATAAACCCTTTCAAAGCTTCTGCAACATCGGTTCAAGATCTAGATCATCAACAGAAGCGGCTCTTCATAAATGCTCTGATACCATGTTCGAGTACACAGGGTACTCCCAAAAGACAGAACACCTAGAGCAGCCACTCACACAAATAGATCACGGATCAACACACTAATGTTTTCACATGGTTTAAGCCCTCATAAGGGAAACACTCCATGACCCCATCCAAATTGCTACTTGAGGAAGTTTATTATGCAAAAGAAAGAAAGTTACAAATGGGCTTCTCATAATCGATCAACTGGCCAATGACCCTCCATGCTCTTTAAATAGATATCATGGACCAATCGGGTGTTAATCCACATATCAAATGTAGTTATGATCTAAGAGAAGATGAACCATCGGATCACTCTATGTCTAGAACATATCGTGACCATCAAATTAGATATTTACGAATGCATACTAATGCATACTAAAGAAACATGATTTTTCTAACAGATATATTATAACAAGTTGATCTTAACTAACTCCTAAGTGTCTAAATATACTAACACATCTGACTAAGGATGGATGTTGTTCCAGGATCAATAAACAAGTTTTGAAAATGAGATTTTTCTCCCTCCTTAAGGTCCCATTGATTGCTGAGAACAAACCCATCGGTGTTGCAGATATCCCATAGCATTTGTCTTACACCTACCTTCTGCATAACGGTGAAACAAAGTGGTATTTTGGTCTCCATTATCCATCCATATTGCACGACTTTTGAGTTTCCACCTTTCTTCTTCAAGTAACAAGAGACTCTATTTTTTTTACTCGAATCTATTGATGTAGGAGTGATCACAATCATTTGTGAAACCAAATCTATTATGCATAAAAAAATCTTGAATGGGTTTTTCAATCTCAAATAGATATTTTTTTATCTCCTTCTTCTTTCTTTTTTCCCATGATATGACAAATACCTTTTGTCTCTTTGAGTTTATGGGTGAAAGCCTCCATTTTTCATAAGTCCTCCCTAGGCTTCATGGTGATCTAAGGATTTTTAACAATTAATGTTTTATCATTTGGGGTGTGCACTATTGGATTTAAACATGACTGAGATGTTATAAAAAGTGAAGAGGTCCACAAAATATCTATGTTCCAATCCAAAAGAATATGAGTAGGGGAGGGGACGTATATCAGTGGTAATGGGAAATATTTAAGTATCCAATTTTACAGTATTTAATTCTTTATGGTTTGGAGTGTGCGCCGTTGGATCTAAAGTTAATGGTTTGGGGTGTGCACTACTGGATTTAAATAAATTTAGATCCAACAATGCACACCCCAAGCGATAAAGCATTAAATTAGATCCAACGATGCATACCTCAAGATATAGAGCATTAAATGCCATGCAATTGTGTGCTTAGTGATCGTTGTGGTAGTCTATTTATTCTACATTTTGAACTTTTTGGTCAAAACTCGGTAAAAAATTTAAAAATTAAAATCCAAATTTGGAAGGTTTAAATTGTGTTTTTGAATGCATAAATGGATTTAGCACCCTCAAATACCCCTATGACACTCAAATTATGCAATTTCCACAACTATGCAATTTCCACAACTATATATGTATCTCTAAGATTTTTTGAAGATTTCCAACCAAAGTTTGAGCAAAACAAACTAGAAAATATTCCCAGAAGAGGTAGAAAACATAGAATATTTAGGCTACTCTTATGAATAAGTTGGCATGGTATATGCCAACACCTGCTTTGTTGGGCCTATGTGTCTTGGTGGTTGTGGTATTTACTATGATATTTAATGTGTTTTGTCCTGCTCATGTTCTTCCCAACCCTACTTTGTCACACATGGAAATTTTGGAACTCTTGAAAATGGGGTGGACTCTCCACTCCGAGCTAGAGATATTTTTCCTCAATAGTGGTGCATTGACCTATTGTCCATGGTGCAATTTTATGTTATTCTATGACCATTGTTTCTGGTCTTGGGATTCCTCTTTTGGATGACAATGGTTGCACTTTTCTTGTGTTGTACTTGGGTGGGTTTAATATGTCGATCCATTGGGATGTGTAGTCAAGTTGTCAACTAGAGAAAAGGAGAGAGGAACAATCATTTCCAAATAGACTTTGGCGACAATTACTCATTCATTTTTGAAAGTAGATAAGCAATGGTTTGGTTTTTCCTTGTTGAATTCTTCTTTCATATGATAAGTGAACTTACTCTACCATAAACATAAGATTCATGGATAGGAAGCAATGATGGGTTTTGTTGTGGAGTTGTGAAGTATGGATTTAGGTTCAAGACAAATATTTTGAGTACTTATGTGGTAGGATTTCACTCCTACTTCCCTATGAAGCTCTATTTTGTTGTTAAACACGTCCAATTCTTCAACAAAATCCAATTGCAAGTGTTTGTTTGTTGTACATATTTGTTTGTAATTACTATGAGTAGTTGTTTGTAATTATTGTGAGTTATTATGGGTTTAGCTAATTGACCTATGATATGGGTAATATGACCATGTTGCATGGGTTTACTTGCATGTGGATATGGGTTTTCTTTGAGTGTGGATTTATGGGTTTTGTTGGATGTTGGAAATGAGTTTGGTTACAAATAACCACCAAGCTATTAGGAATTTGGAAACAGGTAACACATTTATGGTACCTTTGATATGGGTAATTCAATTTGCTTTGCATGTGGGTTTATGGGCTTGTTGCATTTGCAAAGTTGATACATTTCTACCTATGATATGGGTATTATATTGGGAATGTTTGTAGATTTTGTGGGTTGTCATGGATTTAGGTAATTGGCCCCTACAATGTGTAACTAAACATGTGGGTTTTCTTTTATTTACATGCAAATTGATGTGGTTTTAGTTATTTCACCTCTTATATGTGTAATTTGACTTGTAAGTTTGCTTTGCTTTGCATGTGGGTATATGGTTTGCTTGCATACTGGTAAACACCAACCCTATGACCATAGGTTTCTACAAAGTTGAAGACATCTAAGTCTCTAATGAGTAATAATTTAGTATGTATTTGTAATAGCATGGAAATTATTTGTAATTTGACCTATAGTTTGGATTTTCTTACATGTGAGCTTGAATACATGCTAGTAATGAAAAATCCATATATATCTAGTCTACTTGCATTAGCCTTTGTATGTCAAACCTCTATATGGTATATATATCGATACTTCCATTACTACTATAAATGTTTAATATTTTCACATTAAATCCTTGCCCGATGTAGACAAGTGGATCAATCTCCTTCCCTTTACTGTTTTTATATGAACATTTTCCTTATTTCCTTTGGCTGGTTTGGCCAAGTAAATAAGTAAGTATACTTCATTACACTAAGGCTAAGGCTTGTCAAGGCGGGGTAGGCCATCTTGCCTCTATTAGATTGATGTAGTATTCCACCAATTTGNCGGGGTTAGAAAGCACATAAGTACTTATATACTTGTAAAAAATATCAAGTCCATTCCATGGATACTCACAACAACCACATCATGCGTGACTTATCATAGAGGATATATTTAGTTTCATGAGTATTGTTGGTCCAAGTTGAAAATTTAGGAGTGTTGCTTGTCCAAGTCTCAAAATCTTATATAAAATTGGAATAATTACAAGGTATCATTGGCCTCTTTTATTAGTTAGCGATCTTTACCTTTAAACATCCTATTATCAAGGACATATTTTAATACTTTCCAAGCCTTTCAATTCTAGAAATTAATAGCCATAGTGTTGTACTTCCGATAAATTAGACTACTCTATGTTCTTAATTTCCCAATAACCTTTGGTGTATGTAATTACACATTATGTAATTAGGATAATGTCTATGTAATTATGCATTGAGTAATTGTATGTGTAATTATTCATTGAGTAACTGTGCATGTAATTATGCATTGATTCTAATTTTGTTTTATGTATATTCTCTTATATATGTAATTACACATTAATCTATTATGTATTTATGTATCATTATGCATTGAACATTAATTAATTGCATTCTTCTATTCTTTCACTATGCATTGAGTTGTTTGGGTGTCCATAATTAGTTGATGTTTGGTATGTATATGCTATTTGGATTGGAATTAGGAGTTGTGTGATGGAGTTTTTCTAGTCATAATTCAGTATGGGATACAGAAAACCATACTTTCATTTATATTAACAATATCTCAATACAATGTCTTGAACTGAAGAGGAAATCGGGACTTGGGATTTTATTATGAAATTACTTTATAAATGTGCCCAAATACATAAAAATCTATATTTCAACTTGCATCCCAAGAAAGCTAGAGGGACACCAAAAATTCCTTTGTAACAAAATCGAAGTTGCTTATGGTTAGGATAAAATAAAACATATTCATTCTTGAGGAGGAAGATGAGCATATTCATTACTCTATTATGTTGAGTTTCCTATGTTTGCTCGATCCAAGTCGGTTGAGTTGGCCATTTACTTCATTCCATTTCTTTGTGTGCATCCAAGGAGGAATAAGGAAACTACAATTTTGACTTATGCTCAATACCCCTAGAGGAAATGGAGGTGTTGAAAAGAACTAAGTGGATTGGCCCCTAAACTAGTAGGAAGAGAGGAGAGAGGTGTTTCTATCGCACAATAGTGGGGAATATAAATGTTTATTAATCCTTGCAATAATCGAATATTATCTGTGATTTGATCAATTGAATTGATGAACATTCTCCTATGTTCAAGCTTGTTTTTACTATTGTTAAGTGTTGCACTCATCTGCCACTCCTTTTGAATTTTATATAGTGCTTTTTGTTGATCTTTTTCATGCCTCACCATTTTTTTGGGTGTTTTTTTCTTTCCTTTCCATTTATTCTCTCATTGTTCTACTACAATAATCTTTGCTTTCCTCTTCTTGACTACAAGTTCCTTCCTCTTTTGTTTCAATTCCAACATTTGTTTTTTATTTTATTCTACCTCAACCAAGAGTGTGATGCAATCATGTGAAGTTAGTGACAATGAACTCCTGGTTAATCGAAGAAAAAATTTAATCATCACCTTGCTTTCTTTGCCACTATGTCCGCTAACAACTCTAGGAATTGTGTCATTACTTATCCAATACTTGGATAAATATGGGGATCTTTTGGGAGTTGTGATTCTTCTTCGTTGGATTCTTAATTTGGTTCTTCATTTCCTTCATAATGTTCTTCTACACCTCAAACATCCACACAACAATGGACAATTTCATTGTTATTTAAATATGCTAGCAACAAAGGCATGTTAAGGGTTTCTTCATTAGTGCTAGTAACATTATTTCTATTCATAGTCATAATGGCTTCTACTAACCCTGAAGTTGGGATACTCAATCCTATCACCTCTATCTTTGTGTTATTTTCCATCTAGCATACTCTGTCATACCTTTGAAATAACTCTTAAAGGCCCAAACACACCCACATCAAGAGGTTGCACCCTATGAGTAGTGTGTGTAAGAAAAATCAACAAGTTTATGCCCAACTTATTTGCCTCCTCTGGGATTTGTAAATCAATGTGGTTAGTAGGTTTGTAAATCCATGGCCATAAAAAATCAATAAATGTCTATTAGTAGGTGAGGCACAACTAGGTACAAAAGCGAAAAAATGATAAAAATTGATTCATAAACAATTCTTTAGTCATCCATGCATTGGGATGTGGAACCATTCATGTTGTTGTCTCACAATTTATGATATATTTCTTCAACCAAGTTTTTACCTTAATTAAATAAAACCTAGGGAGTGATAGACTATCGAATTTAAACAACACAAAACAGTTATCCATTCCCCACTCTTAGGAAGAAGTATTGGCCCAAGCATGCTCCCTCTCTTGGTAGTTACTCGTAAGCTACAATTCCTTCCATGTATGTTCTAGACTATAGGAATGTTTTTCGTAGGATTTGGAAAAAGTGTCATAGAACTTGGTCACAACTACAAGGCATAAATTCAAAGCTTTGTCTCTATCTGAACCACCTGTCCATTGTTTGTAATACAAGCTCTATATATCTTTTATTGATCCCTTTTTACCATGATTCCCCAATAAATCCATCTCTTAATGGATTCAACCTCTAGTGACATATTTGAGCAACATTGGTCTTAGTTGTATCAATTCTATACCATGGTCTAGTTCAACCATCTCCTTGCACTATGAAACTACTTTTGTCCCTTCCTAATCAATTAATGCTACACGAGACCATTTCCTCTTTGTGTGAGAAAGACCCTTTAGCCACTAATGCAGTGGTGTTGTTACAATTCAATATGTTTTTGCAACCACTCTAACCAAAAATCCATTCAAATCAACATAATTAATTTCTTTCATCATATCCTCTTCTATATAGCCTCTAATAGATTGATTTTCTTGGTTGAATTTGCACCTTGCATTATAGTTGATTGTGGAGCACCACCTTCAACCTCTACCTCATTATGCTCTTCAATATTTGTTTTAAATTTATTTACAACAAGACCCTATCTTATCTCCTTATATGAAGCAAAGCGTTGTTGTTGGGAAGCCTTGATCACTGGTGTTCTTACCCTCCTTACAAGTAATAAAATAGACTCTTGTTGTGACTTGAGAAACTTGTAGAATGAGAATAAAACATATAAACATTACAAGCAATAGAAACCTAGTACAAACATATGAATAGACACATAGAAATAGTACTAGAGACATATTAATCTAAATAATAAATAGAAAACTTTGTTTATGGCTGTGTCAATATCTAAATTAAAGATCCTCTGTGAGGGAGTGTTGACAATGATTTGTTGAGCAATTTGGAATTGTGAAATGGAGAAATGGATCTTCCAGGGATGATAGATGCTAATTTACAATGCCACTATTGTAAGTTTTGATTGGTGAATGGTCATTGGCATGGATTGCAAACTCAAATTTTTGAATGCATCTTTAGAATTTATTAATTTGATTGTGATCTAATGGATGGGGAATTCTCTTGGTATATCCTTGTGCTTCAGAACTCTTTACTAGCCTTGGGCGATTGATTCGATGAATTTAGTGTGTTAGTTGTCATTCATTGCATTATAAATTTCATAGTTAGGGTTGGATTGTTGATCACACTTGCAAGTGAGACTGATTATAAATTGTTGAATTGTTATGCATGTGGAAACTGGTGAAGGGATACAATTACGATTTATGTTAGGTGGGTTTATCTCATTATGCTAAAACACTGGACGATTTGTTGAAAGGTTGAAAGGTTTGTTGTGTCACTATGCTAAAACACTGGACGATTTTCCCTAGACATGTTGCTTTATATGGTATACCTGTAAAAGGTGTGCTTTGGTATTGAAAGAGTCAATTTCTAGGTAGTTTTGGGCCTAGCCAATTTGTGGCCAATTTATGCACTTTTTTGGAATTTGTTTTTCATTGTTTATGTACATTATGTATTTTCCTATTTCCTTATTTGCACTTGTGTATGGATACCATTATTTACAATTATATTTTTAGTTCCTAGTATGATAGGGACTATAATTTTCAGTATAAAGTCAAAACGGCTTGATTTTGTATTACTTTCATCACCTTGGTATTTCTTTTTGGCTATATCAATGTTTTATTTTATAAAATTTTACTAATATGTTGAATTTGATTGAAAAAAAACCACAAGTTTATCTTTTTGAATTTCAATTTCTGCTTTTTTTTATTAACATAAGATATTGATGTGAATAAATAGGCCTGGGTGTGTGGCCATATTAAAAAAAATAAAAATAAAAAATAAAACAATTGACAAAATGTGTGCTTGCTACATGTACTCTTTATTTATTGTCTTTTATAGTGTTGCATTCATTTCTATTTGAAATGTAACCTTCAATACAAAATCCATATTAATACTCTTGACCAAGCATTAAAACCTCTTAATCTACTTCCACATCTAAACTAATACTCCAAAACAAAACTCTTGTTACCACTATTAGATAATTTTTTAAGTTTGAGTATCTTTGATGTCTAAATTCATTTTATTGACATTGTTGCATTATATTTCTTTGCTCAATATTTAATCTATCTTGGTCCTTAGTAATGTCCCTAGTGTTCTTGACTTGTTGAGCCATCCTCCTTTAAGGATGTTTCCCTTGGTATTCCTCAATTATTGAGTTATCTTGTTTCAAGAATGTTTCCATTGGTATTCCTCAATTGTTGGGATATCCTCCTTCAAGAATGTTTCCCTTAGTTCTTGGTGTTCATAAATTGTTGAGCTATTATCCAAGTATATATATATATATATAGAACATGTTCCTCAATTGTTGAGATATCCTCCTTCAAGAATGTTTCCATTGTTAAAAAAATGTTTCTCATAATGTTCCTAAATTCATTAGCTACTCTCCTTCACGAATGTTTATTCTTTTCCATGGGTACGTGAAGAAATCAGCCCAAATTAGCTAGTATGCAATAAAATACAAGACAAGAGGATGCACAAGAGGAGTTAGTACACTCGATAAGAGAAGGAGAAACACTAGAGGTTTTTGCTTCACATAGCATTGTCATTGATAAGTATGAACAACCATTATCATGCTATTGCAAGTTCTATCCTCCAAAGCTCATTGGCATCTCCTTCATAAACATAGATAAGTATACATATGCATATACCAAACCCTAGTTCCACAAATTATCACATAAAATAAAGAATGTCACTAAAAACTCTTGCTAGCATTTATTTGTCAAACTTTTAGCTCCATGTTTATTTAGATAAAAATGTTGTCTTTGCCTACACAAATGGCATTGTCTATCCAAGATTAACAAATGAATGCTTCAATAGTCTGTATCCTATCTAATTGATTGTTTATTTCTATAGATTTTGTTTTCATTTAGATCTTTTGTCCTTGAATGCCATTTTCATAAATAAAGTCCAATTTTATCTCTTTTCACAAATTCCAACCCTTTAGTCCCCAATATTTAATCAATTTGATAAATTTAGTCTCAAATTGAACAATTTATCCAATTTTTCAATGTCAACAAATGTAGCCAAAAATTTTACATGCTCTCCATTCCTCCCTCCTAAATTCTACAATTGAAGACGCCAAACAACCTAACACATCCTTTATATTTACAGATCCACAATTAAGAACAACATATATGGTCTGCAAATTGTTGAGTATTGTGTAGATTTGTGTTTTGCTTACAAATCACATATGCTCAATGCTTAGATTGAATTGATAGAATATGGTGGAAATATTAAGTTGAAGGGATTGCATAACATTGCTATAAAGTTGTACTAGAAAATTGTCTATTAAATAGGCACTTACTTAGAACCTCAATTTGGCACAACATCATGATCAATGTGAGCTTATGGATATGATTGTCTTAAATAGGATAAACCAATCAAAGTTACAATATGAACAATGTGAACAACAAGGAAGTGTGGTCCTATCATATTGTTGCAACACTTGTTAAACAAGCAAATTACAATATGAACAATGTGAACAACAAGGAAGTGTGGTCCTATCATAATGTTGCAACACTTGTTAAACAAGCAAAGTTACAATATGAAAAATGTGAATAACAAGGAAGTGTGGTCCTATCATATTGTTGCAACACTTGTGATCTTGTATGTTAGTTGTGATGTTGACCTTTTATTTATTGACCTTTTAGTTTTTCAACGTTATTCACTCATCTTTTTATAATCTTTCCTTGCATTTTAGGTTATATTGGTTATTTTTGCAAAGAAGGGAGCTAACCATTTTATGTTTTTTACCTTTTCTAGTTACATCACCAAAATTCGGCAAAACAACCGCTGTCAAAATTGGTCAACATTGCAATTTTGGATTGATGAAAGTGTTGTTTTTTAAGTAGATACAAATTCAACACCCTGAAAACCACTATTACGTTTGCATTGTTTAATGTTAACATACGATATCTACAACTCCATTAATCCAAATGATTCTTGTCATATTTCATGATTAAATGTTGATTTCCCTTCCAATGATTTTGAATAGATGGAAATATGTCAATTCATAGAACATGTAGACCACAACTTTCACAAATGTCAGCACTGTATAGTAATTGTGTTTGGGTTTTCTCTTAACCTATCATTGTTATTTATTGTTATTAAAAAAGAAGAAACAATATAGCCCAAACGGGTGTGGCTCATTGGCGTTCGATTGATATGAAGTCACTTGTTGTAAATGGAGGTCACGAGATCAAATCCCACCCGGGTTTACTTGTGCCCCATGTATTGCAGGAGGGTGTGGGGCACCTAGGGGTATAGTGGTAACATGAATGGATCCCTGAACCCCGTGTCACGCGAGTACCAGTTCAACCCCAGTAATCAATTCCCCTAGTTACAAAAAAAACAATATAATTTCTACCCATAAACGTTTTAAACATAAAACATGTGCAACTCATATAATCATAATCATTACATGTTAAGACACAAATCTCCAAGATTGCTAATTAACTCTACACTACAATATTACTTGTTCAAGCTCTACAATATTATTTTGTTCAAATCCATAATTAACGCCAATAGGTGTTCTTATTTTAGAATTGGATGGAGGGTGCAATATTGGATGGTGGGGATAAGCCCAATCATTGTGTTCCCCTTTAATCCCCACCTCCCAACAATGGAGTTTTATTATTGTTAACTAAGAAGGACTGTATAATCCCGTATGCATATGTTGAGAAGGTGAAGCAATAGGCTAAGCAATTAATTCCTTGCAGAGATGGAGACACATCAAGGGAAAAACATCGACAGAGGGATCAATTCATATTTAGTGCCCATGTTGTCCATGTGAACATTGACTAATGTGAATTTATTCATTTATCGTTGGAAATCTGAGCCCTTGACCTAGAGATAAGTTGTTGAGCACTAAATGACCGTGACCAACAAAGAAATACAAGGCTTGCAAATCCATGCCACTATGGGTACAAGCTCGTAATGTCAAATCCCAATATTATCGTTTTTATGCTTACTAGCACATCTACATTAATGACAGAAGAAGAAGAACGATGAAGAATGGTATTTTTGAGTTGGACAATAATACCCATTGGCATTCTC
Source organism: Pseudotsuga menziesii (assembly GCA_001517045.1). Classification (NCBI taxonomy): domain Eukaryota; kingdom Viridiplantae; phylum Streptophyta; class Pinopsida; order Pinales; family Pinaceae; genus Pseudotsuga; species Pseudotsuga menziesii. Next base: position 454,716 of record LPNX011178046.1, on the reverse strand, counting down.
CATTTGCCATTAATAGAAATGTACCACTACACAATTTATTGATAATTTATTATAATAATATGGTAAATAAAACATATTAATAATATATTAATAAACTATCAAGCAATTTATTTATTTATTTTATTTTAAATTATAAATATATAAAAAATATTTTGGTAAGTGTGTATGCTTATAAAAAAATGTATTTTATTTTTAAATTATAAATATATAATGAAAAGAAATTGGTAAGTATGTATGTTTATAAAAAAATGAAGTCATTGTGATGTAATGAAATGGATAAAATAAAAAATTGTTTAAATGAAATAAATATTACAGTTCAATGATGTATACATTATTGCGATTTAAGCACTAATATATTCGATTGCATTATATTAAATACGTCCAACAAACGCTTCCAAATAAACTTTTTGGTTTCAATATAATGAAATGGATAAAAATAAAAAAATGGTTTTAAATGAAATAAATATTACAAGTGCATTAATGCATACATTATTGAGGTGTAAGCACTAATGCATTAGGTTGCATTATATTAAAGAAAGTTCAGATTCATGATTACGTCCTAGAAACCTTTGGTTTCAATCTAAAATCATAGTTTCCCTTTAATGGTAAGCAAATATTTTGAATTTTCTAAAAGATCATCAGATCTTTTGAATTTTCTAAAAGATTGATGATGCTACTTTGAGTTTAAGCAAATATTTTGAATTTTCTAAAAGATCGATGATGCTACTTTGAATATATATATATATTTATTTATTTATTCATTTGCTTGCTTCCTTGCAAATATATATATATATATATATATTTTTGCTTGCTTCCTTGGAATATGTGATGATAGCATCATTAAGTCATAAATCTATTTTTTAATTCTGAATAAGCATGATAAGTTGTTGATTTATTTGCTTTATAAATATTGATATTTCGTGATTCCATATTGATAATGGCATTTACAATTAAGACAATGTATATATTTACAATTAAGAAAATATCTTAAATTTTGGAAATTTATTTATTTATTACATAATATTAATATTTTATATAAATATTATGTGATTATATATTTGATAAAATCATTCACAATTAAGACATTGTATATATTTGATGATGGCTTCCACAATTAAGAAAATATATTTTTAAATTTTGGAAATTTATTTATTTGTTTTATAATATTGATATTTTATATTTAAATATTTTGTAATTATTCTATAAATATTTAATCTTATCTTTCATTAAATCTTATTATACTTAAATAAATATATTAGTTCTTTGTTAAATGCATTTAAACCTACAACATAGAGGTGTCTAAGAATATGCTTTTGTTTCCATGCATTCGTTTATGATATAGAGGTGTCTAATTATTATGCATATTCTCTTAATAACTCTTGATTTGGTTGAGTCTTGGTTTGTTTGTAGGATTAGAAATAGAAGAAGTATGTATATAGGATATGATCCATGGATTGGAAGTATAGCTTATAGGCTCCTAGATCATATGATAGATGTTCTAGGAGATCAAGGAAATGATTTTCTGTACTAGGTGGGGTACAAACTCAATTCAACTCCACAGAGTAGATTTGGTTAACTACATAGGACGTGGCTTTTAAGGATGTTCATAGAAATACATGGAATAGATATATCAAAAATATTAAATATTATCACATACATTTGGTGGTTAGGGATGATGTAGGCCTCAGTTGGAATACAAAATTTTGAGAGAGGAAGAAGATCATCATGAGCTGCCTTGGTGGATTCCCCTTATATGGAAGCTAAACTTCTCGTTAAAAGTTAAGTTGTTTATGTGGTTGGTCTTATATATGAAAGCCCCTCTTTGAGAGGTTATGATCAGTAGGTTCTGGATAGGACCTAGCAGGTGTCATCTTTGCAAGGATAATAATAAAGAGTTATATCATGTATTCATCACTTGTCCTTACATCAAGAGTATGTGGCTCCTAGATTCACATGTTACAGGGGTTAATTTCATTTGGAATGATTTGCAGCCACATAATGTTTTCAAAGTTGGATATCTAATGAATTGCTTTTAGAGTATGAAGCTTTGTTAGCCTTAAAATGATTTGGGGTGCTTGGTTAGTAAGAAATAGGGCCATCTTTGATGACATACATATGGCACATGTACGTTATGTATCCAAAAGTTTGGTCATCCTTAGACTATTCCCATGAATAAAGGGCATTCCAGGGTTGGTATCTTTGAGTAAAACACTCAAAAAACAAAAATGATTTCTTCAAAAGAATTGAAGAGAACCATCCCCAATTCCTTCTCCCTCAAAAAAATTACGAGAAGGACAGGAAGCCCGATTCCAATGAAAGCGCTTCCTTTTCATATATAAATAAAGAAAAGATGCTTCCTTACTCGTATGTTCTTTTCTATATATATTTAAATGTGTATATAAAAAGTTGAAATTGCTTTTGTCTCTTAAAATATGAAATGGAATTGTTTATTGTTGATTGAATACCATGTAACTTTACCCAAACCATTAGTCTTAGCTTTCAATTCTCAAATGAAAATGATGTGATTTTATAAAATTGAAAGCTTAATTAAAATATGCTATAATACAATATTTTTATTAACGGGCGAGCTAACAATAGAATTTATTTAACTTTATTACATTTTGATTAATATAATTAATTTAAACTTACAAGTTCTGTCGTCATAGTCATTTTTTTGTTATTTAGTATTTATATTATAGTACAAAAAGTTACAAAGACAACTAGGCCTCTCCAAAGAAATAAACAACCCATAATCAATAGCAACAAGCCTCTCAGAAAAAGAAAACAACCCAAATTCAAAATATACAGAGAACTATCAGTAATTACCGAATAACATAAGAAGAGAGTTTGATAAAGCTTGACCATACTAAGAGTCCTTAAGCTAAATAGAACCTACAAACTTCCTTTGGGTATAAAGCTTATAGCCATTAAACTTAAATAAAATAGAACCAGAATTAGGCAACAAAGAGACACTATTCAAAATTAATCATGCCATGCCTAATGCTTTGCAGCTAGAGGCTCGCTTGCTTCATGGATGGTGCTTGTGCTTGGTATCACTACAGTTGGCTTCTATGCTTTCCTCGACCATCTGCATTGTTGTCACACCTTCATCATGGAATTCCACTCATCCATTTGTATTATTGTCACAACTTCGTCCTCCTCAGGTTGCTCTTCATGCCCAACATTTGTGTCCTAGTTGAAATGATTTCACCCATCTTCCCCAATGGTTGTAAGAAGAGGTGATGAGAGGTGAAAAATCTCTACAATATCAACACACCAGTCAAAGAGAACCTAAAATTTTTCCCTTAACTCCAAAATTTTGGCTTGCATATCCTCCTCAACATCCTTGATGTCGTTGCGAATGATCAACAACGTGACAGCCATAGTGGTGAGGTGGCGAGCAAAATAGGGATTGGTTTGCTCCTGGGAATTGTTTGGGGAAGTCACAAACTCTTCGACTAGGATCCCAACGACTTTCACTCTCCATGCTATAGGGGTTGCCCTTGTCACACACAATGTTGGCTCTCCTTGCTATTGTCTTAAACCACCAGGAAGCCCAGGGGTTACTACAGGAGAGAACCCAGGGATTGTTCCAGGAGAGAGCCCAAGTTTGAAACCAACAAAACGCCTGAAGATAATGAATTGTAATGACCACGGGAGACTGCATAAGAAGCCTGAACATCCAGGTACCAGAACTAAGGGCCATCATTAGCCCAACATAACTCCACATGTATGACCAGGTCATGTTTGTTTATGAAGGAGGGAGAGGGAGTTAATATCCCCATAAATCAACAACGTTGCCACCCTATCCCTTCCGGCCGTTGGATCCACCTGTTGCACCCCATTACATTGTCATAAATACATTTTTTTACTGTTGTTAAGCACCCCATCCGGAAGTCATAGTCATATTCAAAAATGTTTTATTTAAGTTTTCATTTTCATTTAAAATGGATTCACTCAACAAACATGTTTGATTTACATTTACATTATTGTCATTTAAAGTAGCTTCACCCATGAAGATAAATTAAATTAAAAAATAAATTAAAGTATATAAATTTATTTATTTTTAAATTAAATTTCTATTAATTTTTTATTATATTGTAAATTATTACTTTTTATATTTTATATAAAATGAAAATAGTTTAATCACCATATTATTTATAAATAAAATTTAAAACAACTTTCCTATTTTAATTCCTTTTCTTTATTTAGGGCTTAAGTTCTATGGAAGGGAATTTGCTTAAAGCAATGACTATATCTCTTAAAGTAAGTTTTGTGAAAAGGAATTTAAAATAATTTATATTTGTCTATATTTTTATTTAAGTTTTTCTAAAAATGAAATTAATAATAATTTAATAATAAATTAAATCATTTGACATATGTAAAGAAAAGTTAAGAGAAAAATAAAGATTCGACGAAAAAACATTTAAACATTAATTAAAACAAGATTAAAAATAGTGTAACTGCTTATTAAAAAAATAAAATTAATAAAAAGTATATTTTAACTTTATATCGTTTAAAATATACAAACAACCAAAGATCCCTCATGGCTATCTTGTTTTGGTTTAGAACCGATATATTACTTTGTATATTCAACTTTAATCTACTTTTTTATTATAAACAAAGAATTCCCTAAGTTAAAATCACCTAAAAAAATATTTAACCAAATTCAGGTAAAGCAAAATAATAAAGCATTTAACTTTATTTTCACTCCACTTCCCTTCAATGTTACGACAAATGTATTTTGTGTGAGGTGCAAGATTATCGAGATGTGGAAAAAGTTGCAGGATGTGATTGGTGAACTATTTGCGACCAGAGATCAAGCGTGGAACCTTCTCCTTGCAGGAGGATCTCGCCATCATTCGTCTCCATGCTTTCCTTGAAAATAAGTATTAACTTAAAATTTAGATTTTTTTTTGAGAGCAATGGATTTTTCCGACATTATTGTTTTATATACTCTTCCCTTTATAGGAATTAGAATAGTTTCGTTTCAAAGTTTGTATATACTTTATTCTCCCACAAAGATTCAAGTTCTGTAGTTTTTTTTTCAATTATAGATGGTCGGCTATAGCCTCACATCTTCTTGGGAGAACATATAACAAGGTAAAGAATCATTGGAACAGTAAAAAGACTAGGAATCGATCTAGAGACCCACATGGCATTGCCTACATAAGATTTACTGTCATATTTCATGGCGTTGTCTTCGATTGTCATAGCTGCTCGATTAGATAGTGCATTGGTTGAAGCTCAATTTGGACGACTAGGCAGAGATTTTAAAAGTTTCAATATACCATGTTATGTCAATGGAACCCACCAATAGAGAATGATGCTTCCTCTTAACGTAATTTCCTCTTATCGAGTCTTCATATTTTCGAGTCCGGGGAGACAAACTACGCTTCCTAATTTTCAGTCCAATATCACCAACGACAAAATGCAATGACCTATTAGTTGTTAAAGTGACATTGTTTTCTTTAAACTATGGCAGCAATGGCAATCTGGTGTCTTTGGATTTGATGCGGTTCATTGTGCATTCTTTTCCAATTTATCATATGTTACCGGTTGAAATGGTAGTCCAAGCCACTGGAAAGGATATGTGGAGAAAGTAACCACTATCACCTTAGTCACTTCTCCAAACTTATTCGAAAGTCGAAACCTCCTACAGGAGAGCCCTATATAACTCTGGAAAGACACCAAATATATCTTATATGTGTGTATGGTTAGTGACCAATGCCTAATGGAGTCTAGAAGAGGATATGAATAATACAAGTTCATTCATCCAAGGATAAGCCAATTGCATAATTAATTATTTCCAATACGCGGATAACAAGTGCAATATGTAGGAATTATAAAAAATTCATGCATTTCACAAGTATTTATCATTATCAAATAATAATTTAAAGCACATGTACATGAGTATGTATCAATCACGCATGCTAATATTATGACATCACTAGTAGTTTAGGCATTCACTTTAGTATAAGAAACAACAACGTGCATGTAACCAAACATTTACCAAACAATTTGCATCAACTTTGAAAGCAAGTTGCATGTGTTTACTAATAACAATATCATAAATAGTATGCAGTAGTAGACATAACCAGCAATAACAATGTCCTTCCAATTCATACCAACAAAGGATAATGACCATCTAACTAATGTTTGCAAGTCATTTCATAGGGTTCACTGAATTTAAGTGCAAGGGAAGGTACACTTGAATAAAAAGGAAGGCTTGAAATTTTAGGGCCCAAAAATTTAGGGCACGTAATTTTAGGGCCCGAAATTTTAGGGCCTGAAATTTTAGGACGCTGAATTTTAGGGCTCGAAAATTTAGGACGCTGAATTTTAGGGCCCGAAAATTTACGATGTGAGATTTTACGATTCAAAAATTTAGGGCGTGAAATGTTAGGGCCCAGAATTTTAGGGAGGGCCCAAAATTTTAGTGCTCGAGATTTTAAGCGCAAAATTTTGGGGCCTGAAATCTTAGGGCTCGAAATTTTAGGAGCCGAAAATTTCGGGGGGGGCGAAATATTAAGGCTCAAAATTTTAGGAGCCAAAAATTTCGGGGGGCCCGAAATCTTAGGGCTCGAAATTTTAGGAGCCGAAAATTTCGAGGGGGGGCGAAATATTAGGGCTCAAAATTTTAGGAGCCAAAAATTTCGGGGGGCCCGAAATTTTAGGAGCCGAAAAGTTCGGGAGGCCCTAAATTGGACAAATATTTTATTTTTATGAGATTTTTATAAAATTTTCAAACCTGAATTTAACCTAAAACTAATCATAAACTAACCCTAGAACTAGGTTTTTTAGAAGAGAAAAAGTGTGAAAACCCAAGGGAAACCCTACCCTAGCAAAAGCCCTACCCAACCTAGGGATTCTAGAGAGGATGGCTAACCTAGTGAGGAAGGCTTCTTAGGTCAAGCAACTAGCCTAGAAAATCTAAGGCAAAATCCTAGGGCACCCTGAAAAGGAAGCGTGCTTCAGCGTGCTAAGGTGACAAGAATGGAGGTAATCGCCCATCCTAGGAAAAAGTGTAGCACTAGGGCTACCACTAAGACTTGAACATGCACATCCACCAAAGTTCAAACAAAGAGATAAGAATCCAAACCTCCATGTGCTTGTGTTCATCCAACAAATCGAAGCATCACCAAAAGCAGAGATTCACCAAAGAATTACTAGAAAATAGCTTGCATTAACCAAAAAAATTCCTCAAGAGGAACACATCCATCCAAAGAAACCCTAACAGGCGTAAAACAAGTGCATAGTGTATTATCCCATAAGTTTTCTCTTTAAAATGAAAGTGAGGAGATCTATTTATATGATCTCACACTCACTTTTTAAAATATCCAGGCCTACATGCCTTAAAATAAGTCAACTTGAAATTATAAAATGTCCACTGAAAATTAAAAGAAAATAATAATAAAATATAGCTTAAGGTAGGATACTTGGGGTATTTGTATCCCTAGGTGTCAAAACATGCTCAAATAAGTGAATCACTCCGAAGGAAAGGCTGGAGCGAGTTGGAGGGAGGGCATTACACCCCATCTAACCCCTAGGATGGTGTAAAATCCCTCAAAGTGTGAAAAGGCCTGACATTGAGTGTGCCTTTCCTCTGAGGAGATAAGGCCAAGGAGAGCAAGGACCCACTGACTGAAGGGCCGGGAGGGTGTCCAAAGTGGCTGCGAATGAGGACACATGTCTCAATTTCCTTACTGAATGTCGTTCTTGCTAGGGGTGTGAATGATTTGGGATCAACCGCTTCAGATTTTGAAATCGTCCTCGACAACGACGCCAAAATGTTGCCGGTTGAAATGGCATTCCAAGCCACCAGCAAGCATATGCGGAGAAAGTAGCCACTGTTACCTTAGTCACTTCTCCAAACTTCTTCGGAAGTTAAAACCTCCTAGGGGAGAGCCCTATGTAACTCTGCAAAAGACACTTAGCACCAAATATATCTCTTATGTGCGTATGGTTAGTGACTAATGCCTAATGGAGTCTAGAAGAGGATATGAATAATACAAGTTCATTCATCCAAAGATAAGCCAATTGCATAACTATTAGTTCCAATATGCAGATAACAAGTGCAATAAGTAGGAATTAGCAAAAATACATGCATTTTATAAGTATTTATCATTATCAAATAATTTAAGCACATGTACATCAATATGTATCAATCAGGCATGCTAATATTATGACAATAGTAGTAGTTTAGGCATTCACTTTAGTATAAGAAACAACAATGTGCATCTAACCAAGCATTTACCAAACAATTTGCATCAACTTTGAAGGCAAGTTGCATGTGTTTATTAGTAACAATATCATAAATAACATGCATTTGTAGACATAACCAACATTAACAATGTCCTTCCAATTCATACCAACAAATGATAGTGACCATCTAACTGATGTTTACAAGTCATTTCTTAGGGTTCAATGGATTGAAGTGTAAGGGAAGGTACACCTAAGTAAAAGGGGGGCTGCGAAATTTTAGGACGTGTAATTTTAGGGCCCGAAATTTTAGGATGCAGAATTTTAAGGCCCGGAAATTAGGGCGCAAAATTTCAGGGTCTGAAAATTTAGGGTGCAAAATTTTAGGTCCCAAAAATTTAGGGAGAAAGCGTAATTTTAGTGCCTGAGATTTATGCGGGAAATTTTAGGACCCAAAAATTTCGGGAGGCCCTAAATTGGCCAAATATTTGATATTTATGAGATTTTTATAAAATTTTCAGACTTGAATTTAACCTAAAACTAATCCTAAACTAACCCTAGAACCAGGTTTTTTAGAAGAGAAAAGGTGTGAAAAACCAAGGGAAACCCTACCCTAGAAAAATCCCTACCCAACCTAGGGCTTCTAGGGAGGATGACTAACCTAGTGAGGAAGGTTTCTTAGGTTAAGCAACTAGCCTAGAAAAGGTAAGGAGAAACCATAGGCCACCCTCACAAGGAGACATGCCTCAGCTTGTTAAGGTGACAAGAATGGAAGGTAATGGCCTATCCTAGGAAAAAATGCAGCACTAGGGCTACCACTAAGACTTGAACGTGCACATCCACCAACATTCAAACAAAGAGATAAGAAGCCAAACCTCCATGTGCTTGTGTTCATTCAACAAATCGAAGCATCACCAAAGAATTACCATAAACTAGCTTGCATTAACTAGAAAAATTCCTCAAGAGGAGCACATCCATCCAAAGAAACCCTAACAGGGGTAAAACAAGTGCATAGTGCATTATCCCATAAGTTATGTATTTAAAATGAAAGTGAGGAGATCTATTTATATGATCTCACACTCACTTTTTAAAATATCCATGCCTACATGCCTTAAAATAAGTCAACTTGAAATTATAAAATGTCAACTGAAATTAAAAGAAAATATTAATAAAAATGGCCTAAGGTAGGATACCTGGGGTATTTGTATCCCTAGGTGTCAAAACACGCTCAAATAAGCTAATCACTCCGAATGAAAGGATAGAATGAGTTGGAGGGAGGCCATTATACCCCATCTAACCCCTAGAATGCTGTAAAATCCCTCAACGCCCTCCTCAAAGCATGAAAAGTCCTGGCATGGAGTGTGCCTTCCCTTTGAGGAGATAAGGCTAGGGAGATCAAGGACCCATTGAATGAAGGGCCAAGAGGGTGTCCAAAGTGGCTGTGAATGAAGACGAGTGTCTCGCAGCTGAAGTTGAGGCCACTAGAGCATGTAAACAGGATATGGAGCCATGTGGCACAGTGGTCAACCCTTAGAGGGGTCGGAAACAAACCCTGAGATTAAAAACCGCTATAAAGGGTAGTCAAGAATGCCATTAAGCCATAGTTTCCTCAAATGAGGACCAAAGGGCCCAACCATGACTACCATTGCTCAATAACACCTCTCCTAATCGAGAAAATTGGCCCTCTCTCCCTGGGGTGCACCTGAAGGTGCAATAGGTACAAGTGCAACATAACAACGTCAACTAAATAGTCAAACTATAAGGTTTAAAAAAAACTTCACCTCCTTGAGAAACCTTTCGAGCTTCCAAGCTTTTAAATATTCTATGGGTCTATAGCGACGATTTTCATTGGTTTAGTTACATTTTCTAGGTGACATATATTTCATTACGTCATGGATTACTCAATTTTATAAGGACACTAACAATAACGTTGGAAATATCCGTATGGGTTATAGTGCGCACGAAAGGATAACCACTATGGAAATGAGGATGGTGAGACCAAATAGATATAATATTTAAGGGGTTAGAATAAGTGGTTAAAGTGTTTCAAGACTATATTGATGTAAATTTACATCGTTGAACCATAAAGTGATGACTCTCGATATAGTTCATATAAATGTAAATTATTGACAGAATCCAAATTAGGATTTGATCTAGGCATCAAACATAGGTAAAGCATATTTATAAGGGGTTAATTAAGTTGTGGTTGATATGTCTATTACAAAAAGATAAACATGTGGAGTCCATGCATACACATGTCAAAACAATAGGAGCCACTTGTCATGAGCTCTAAAGGCCTTGCTAAATAATCTATAGCCTAGGGACCATATGTCCTTCGTATTTGTTCTCTTGTTCCTAACTTTGCAAGGATGCTTGTTCTTGTGTTCTACTAACGCAGTGGGTTCCTGCACACTCTCCATAGTCTGTTTTTAGATTTCTTACTTGGTACATTATTGAAGGTTGCAAGGGTCTGCAACAAAACAAGGGAACTTTGCAACACAACAAAAACATAGATGCAACTCCAATAATTAATTAATCCATACAACAGATAAATTAGAAATATTGTGTCTGAACCAATGACAACATGTTATAGAAAGATTTCACAATATATGAATTACAACTAGAGTTTTCTAACTCGAACACGGATAAACAATGCATAGCAAGCTAGAAGAAAAATTCTCAACCTCTAAAAATATTCAATGATTTTTCCTTACTTTTGCTAAAATTTTACTTTCCCTAAAATTTCGCCTCTTGATATTCCATGCAGACCACATACCATGCAGACCACATACCAGCATTCAAGCCTTGCCTTTACAAACGAAATCATAAATTGTTAGAAGGAAAGAACTTACCCATGATCAGTACCTATCAAGGGAATGAGCATATAGTCACCACATCGTCCTGGATAGAGGACCACCCCTCATCATTTGACACAAAAATTATTAAATGGAATTCAGTGCCCATTTTAATGCCATCCAACAACACTATAAGAATGATCATTTGTACTACTACAACGATGACAAATATTCATCTACAACATCTACGAATTCCTAGGAGGGAGAATCATAAATTCTAGAAAACACCATTCACTATCACTAGGAAGACATGTAAAGCTTGTTTGCCTAGATAAGTCTCACAAACACCATGTGCATGCAGGGCATCAATTGGATGTTGTGCATGCAGGGCATCAATTGCATGTTCTATGATTGCAAGGTTGTCAATTGTTAGAGCAACAGATTTGTTAAAGTATTAGAGTAATAATAATAAAAATAAAAGTAATCCACACAATAAGAATAAGAAGGTGGAGGCCACAAACATTGAAAAATCGTTTGATTTAGGTGTGAAACTATATCATAAAAAACTCAATTTAATGTGACACATATTACACGATTACATTTAATGTGAAAAACGATCACATTATTCCCTGCATGGCAGGCGGCAGGGAATAATACGTTCTAATTTCTTAATTGTAAAGTATTTGAACTTACATTTCTCGTTCGATGCGATTCGAAAGCTTTAATACTGATAGTGCGTGCTCTCTTCCGTACTTTTTGGCTTTTAGGTTTAATCCTAGTCATAGTGGGTGAAGCAAGTAGCATTTTCTTTCTATATTTTTGTCTTTTATATAGCCACACTATAGCTAAAACATGGTTGTCTTTTATATAGGTAAACTAAAAGGATAAATACGATGGGAATGTTATAAATATAATAGTGTTATTTTTAAGTTTTTATTTATTTATGTATGTATGTATAATACATACATACATAATCAAATAATCAAATGTGCCAGAGCAATAATCAATGTGTCTTTTATGTATGATACTCATAGACATATCAATAATCAAATGTGCCAGAGCAATAATCAAGTGTAAGTTAAGAATTTTTGTGGCTATCCAATATGTATGAATAAGAAGAAAATGGAGTAAAAAAAAATAAAATCTATCTATGAAGTAATTCAATATATTATAAATATTAAAGATTGGATTTCAATAAAAATTAAATTGAGATATGAGATTTTTTTTTTGAAAACCTACTTTAAAATATTAAGTTAAGATACATGTGGGGTTGAAGGCTCTCTCTGTATTTCATAATAGATGATTGAAAGCATAGATATGAGATTGGAAGATGTGATATTTCCTCCTCCAAACCTTTATTACATCAATCCTTTTGTATTTGATGTAAAGTTTGGGGGCCAGTGTACCCAGATGCAAGGGAACAATAGGAACGCATATAAACAAACCTATTAACGAACAACCAACACTAATAACTAAAGAGTTAAAAACAACACCCACTATAATATTGTCCTTATGGGATCGAGCTTGTACTTAATAGAGTTGAAGGCTCGTAGAAAACTGATTTCATATAGATAGAAAATGAGAACCATAAATAGTAATAGATTTCCAATGAATCACCTAAGGAAAGTTAAGACTAGTATAAATTGGCTTAAGGATTGAGGTATAGAAGAGAACAATGTTCTAACATATTAAAAATAATAAAAAATATATTCTAGAATGCTAGATAAAGGGAATTGGAAAAAACACACCAATATAAAACAATGATACTACATAGAGAACTTCTACAAGCCAGGGGACTCCAAATTCAAGACTATTTGAAACAAAGCACACCATGGCATGGAACATGCAATAGTTAAGTGAAGAACTAGCTCCCATGTGTTATAGAGTGAAATACGAAGATTGCAGCAACCATAGGAAGTGTGGAAAGAGACCATGATATGTGAAAACAATGAAATTTAAAACAAAAACACTTCCCTCTTCCTTACACAACATACTCACACACTAAAGAATGGTCTAAAAGTTGTAGTGAGAATGAAGATGTTACAATCTAAGAAAGCAATGCGATAAGAAAAAATATGTGAGAAAAAAATAGTTTTTATGAACAACACTTACAATAAATCTTTAATTTTGTGATATTGCATTATTACATTTCTCTTCTTATTTTCACAATTATTTTTAACATTAAAAATAAAGATATATACATGGATAATTTAGTGGGTCATTTTCTTATATGGAAAGGGTTTTTTCAGATAAAATATATTTGCCCAATATTTATTATAAAACAAATAAATCCAAAATGAATAGCCTCCTATATATTAATGAGGAAAATGAAAAAAAAATCGCCCCAGCAAAACCTCCCTCGAATCTATCTTCCGCCCCCAATTTCTAGAGAAAATCTAGTGAAATCACTATTTCGCCCCTAGTTTTTAGTAATGGAGGCTCCTAAGGGTTATTTCACCATCAATTTTCCTTGCAATTTAGGCATATGGTTACATTTGCATGTATTTTTAGTCAATTTCATGTGATACCTTCTTTCATCCATTGATTTCCACTATTGGAGGGAAAATCAAGTTTTTTTTTTATATATATATAAAGGCTACAATGATTTATGGTTCACCCACATCAGATTGTGCTTGTAGGGTGAAGGTTTTGGTTGATGCAATTCCACTTTTCATTCTTAATTTTCTCAACATTTTAATCTTCACACAACATCTCCATTACTGAAAGCTCAAGCCTTGAAGGGGCATGTCACACATACAATTTATCAGAGAATACAAACTCACATCAGAATTTTCATCCAATAATTAACATGGTATGCTTTTTTATCAAACTTTTTATGTTTTTTATCCACAGTAACAATAAATTATTATATTATTGTAAATTTACCTTTTATCATGCTTTTTATTATGGATGGTTTTTTAGGCATGTTGAATTATAGGGCATTCATGATTCTTAGGTATCATTCCGTGTTATTAGGGTTTTATTCTATCTTAGGAGTATTGGTTTTGTGAAAGTGTTATAGAGCTCAAAATATATGCCTTGTCATGTTTGAATTATCGACTGACATTTATATGTTGTTTGTGGATACTACGCTTGATGGAGAGATGGTACATGTTTTTATATATTGAAACTGAATTTGACCCAGTTGTTTACAACATGGTTTTATTAGGATATTGCTCTACAATTATTATTAGATCTGAGGCATTAATGAGAATGTATATGTTCATATTTTGTGTCTGTTATTGTTGATGTTTGGGATGTTTGTAATATAAATGAATGCACACTGATTATACTGGCAGGGCTATAGTGGCATGATCATTATTTTGGTTGTCTTTTCTAGATTTATTTGTATTGACAAGTTCGTGACTATTAGATTTTTTATTCTTATTGCAAAGTTTGTCAATTTTATTTGTGACCTAAATTTGCTCAATTTGGTACTTGTTTTACAGTATTTTATTTTTTGTAAGGGTCATTCAAAAGTAAATTGTTTTTTGGTGATTTGTTTAGATGTATTGTAATTGGTATCATCATCCAAAAATAGATCTAGTTATGTATGATAAACATATGATTTAGTTGGAACACGATACATCATTTCCATCATGATTGTTTATAATATGTACAGGGCATGTTTGACTCGAGATGTAGACATTATGCTATTTGTTATCTAGTCTTTTGCATTCAATGAGGGTGATAAAAAACATTTACCATATTTTGCACGCTCTCAAAAATTTCAAGGACATGGATACAAACACCTCCTCAGTTTATTTGAGAAAAAATAGTCTTTAACATAGTAGTTCTAATAATATACATGATGATGCATTAATGTTATTTTTATTCTTGTTAGTGTATGTTCTTATTTCTAATAATCATTGCAAGTTTCTAAATAACTCTAAATATTCTAAATCAAATGGCATAATTCATATTTTGATTGCCAACCAAAGAAAGGAAAAAGATCAAGAGATAACCAATTTATTTATTTTTCTTAAAGGGTATAGCTTAAAAATGAGAGATTTGGAAAATAAGATAATTGGGAATTCATACACAATATTAAGATTGTGGGTCTTGATAATACCCCATGCTGTAATAATGGTCATTGATGCAATAATCACTCTATAGTGTAAAGTGTTCAATTCTATAGGTTTAGGGTGGAAGCGTTTATTTACCAAACAAATAAGGTGTTAGCGTTTACTTAATCAGATAACACAACGCTCATTCTATGTTTTGGAAACTCTAAATGATATTTAATACCATGTTTTAAAAACAAAACAAAATGTACTATGTGAAGAATCTTTATAATTAGAAACTTCATTACATTAAAACCTAGAGCCACTAGAATTATCCGATAATAAGACAAAACAAAAAAAGTAATTGATTTAAAAGCAATAAAATCTATTTAGATAAATAGAACAAACCAAAAAGTAAGTGAGATTTCGTCAATTAACAGAAATACCAAACGACGGGAATCTGTCTCTTTCAGGTCGGAAAGTAAAGGCGGAATCACTTACAAAGTAGCCCTTGGGCGGCTGTTCTATTTCCGTCATTTGACTTAATAGGCCTAACTTAGTTAGGTCGTTTTCCACGTTCACATCGCACTGTCACACCTCACTGATGGGCTGTCTCTGTCAGAAAGATAATGACAGACTCGGCATATTTTATTTTCAGCAATTGACTGTATTCTCAATTCCAGTGGTCGGTGGTACAATGAATGACATCACTCCACGTGGATTCTTTACACGCACAGCATACCCCACGCCACTGCACTTTCAACCGTAAAATTGGGATAACGTTCGTTTGCTGATGCAGCGAATTCATGGCCACGTGTACCTCGTAGGCTTTAACGGTAATTCCAATATTGCAATGATTAAATTAAATTAAAACTCGATTACGATCTGAGCAAAAGGATGTAACTACTTAACTACCGCCACATAATCAGCTTTAGTAGCAAACCTCGCCACTGCAGATCATTCCAGCGTCGTCTTAATCAACATTGATTTTATTTATTAATTAAAGTTTGGGTTTTCAATGATTGATGATGAAAAGCTAATTTTGTTTAAGAATTTTGTGAAACATATTTAGTGGATTTAGAAATACATAAAGCAGAAATTTTCATAACATCGATGTTAGGTTATGATTAAAAGACATATTTAGTGGATTTAGAATTACATAAAGCAGAATTTTTTTTTATAACATCCATGTTAGGTTATAATTAAAAGTTTTTTTGGTTGGTTCGAGTATTGTGTAACTTGTTGGGCGAACCTTTGATCTCCTGGCTTATACCACACCAACCTTTAGCATGCAGCTGGTTTTGATCTTGGGCCGCCAAACAAACAAAACGCCTCCTATACCACACAACCCTTAGCATGCAGCCTGTTTTGATCTTGAGCCGCCAAACAAACAAAACGCCTCTCAACCCCTCTCCACCATTCTCAACCATTTTCTCTACAGAAATTTGACTTTAAGATAGTTTCACTTATTTTAATGGTTTAAAGGTTTTATTTCAAAATTTAATTATTTATCATAAATTAGTAAAAATAAAATATATTTATTATCAAATTAATATTTTTATTTAAAGATAATATAAAGCAAAATTGTGTAAACCTAAAATTGAGGCTTTGTTAACAGAGGGTTCAAAGTCAGGTTCATTAAAAACTTAACATATAGTTTTCTAACTTTAAACACAAAAAATATTAAAATTATAGCTTAGAACGATTTAAACTAAACTCAATTGACATTACTACTAAATTAACTTATTTCCTATCTTTACCTAATTTTTATTCTATCTATTTGACTCTTTACCTAATTTTTATTCTATCTATTTGACTGAAACATGAATATTACTACTAAATTAACTTATTTCCTATCTTTACCTAATTTTTATTCTATCTATTTGACTCTTTACCTAATTTTTATTCTATCTATTTGACTGAAACATGAATAGGAGCTGTCTAACTAGAGTCAGGAGGAATCTGGTGAATTCAACCTACAAAATATGTAATTTGTGTTGTTTGTTGGCGAGCAGAAATAAAATAAAAAAAATCACTTACAAAAACCCCTTAACATTCACACTCTTTAAGATTTAGCAGTATTTTTGCAGTTTTGAAAATCCATGAAAACTTATGACTAGAAACTAGTAAAAACCGCGGAAAACAGAGAAAAAATAGTTGCTGTTTAAAAGCTTGAAAATCGTCCCCTGTTTAGACCACTCAACTCGCATACATTTATGTTTATTAAGCAGAGTGATGGTATAGAAATTCGCACGATTTAGTTTCATAATCATAAATTTATGTTTTTCTAGAATTTCGCACTTGCACGATGCAAAACAACTTCCTGTTTCAACAATTTAACCGTCATGGATTGATAGGGCTGTGCACCTTCCACCAAGTGTCTATTTTAATCACAAATTGCACCACAGTCCAATGGAACTTTTGGAATCTGACCACAGCTATAAATACATGAAAATATTACTTCATGAAGGACAATAAATGGAAAGCCGCTAAATTTTCATCGGAGATAATGCTTGGATAAGCACTTCAATTTCAATCAGTATCTTCGATGTTCCCAAATTCCTTTGTAGTCTTCCAAATTTTGGATGCTTGCTTCAAATCCATTCAAGAGCCCTGAAGAATTCCCTTCTCAAATGCTTTCAAGTTCTTTAGTTAAACGTAAATTAGAGCACCAATTTCGGTAACAACCCGCATTCCAAGAGATAGTGAAGAAAAGAATGTACACTCCGTGATCACTCTGCTGCGGGAAATCTTACTGGGGCGAAGAAAAATCAACGTCAGCCATGACGAGAAAGGTAAAAACTGCAAATGACGGGACAACAGCTATTTATGACTAAGCCTCGTGAATGTGCTGGCCCCTGGGTACTGCTACCTATCTTTGAAAAAAGAAAACAATTTCTGAGTGAGTCACTGCAGAGCGCACATGCGCCATCGCAGCAACAGCAAAACCCACTTCATAAATTTCTTGCATTTCTGTACATGCGAGGAGATTTGGCTGTATTGAGGTTGTTGTCCCGGGAGCTTCAGTAATGGGCAGAGGAGGCCTCAGAATGAGCTGCTTGTGTGTTCTGGTTTTGCTGTCTGGTAAGTGTTTGTTTGCATTCTGTTTGTTTTGTTTTACATTTAGGTTTTCTCTCTGTGAAATGGGCCTGAGATGTTCAAGAAAGTCTGATGAGGACCTTACTGGATTTAATGGATTGACACTGTACAGTGCTTCGGCATTTTTTTACACGCATTTTCAGAGCCTTAGATTATTTTGTGTGTGAGTGGGGTGTATGTGCTTATTAACCCCTTATCTTCTCACCATGGCTTAGGAAGTCCATATCGGCCATTTGTGAAAGCTGTCTATGAATTCCCACGAAATGCAGCTTCGCATTTTGCTGTAAAGTTGTCTCTGAATTTCCATGAAATGCAGCTTCGCATTTTGCAGTTCTGAAGCTGAAGCTCTTCTTTAACAAAGATTCAGCACTGCTTACAGCAAAGAATCTTCCATTTTCTTTTTCGAGTTGGTGAAGCTGTTGAAAGGCACCCATGTTTTCATCGGTCCGTTAATGACTGCATATCTTTTTCAATTCGGATTGTTTGGGTTGCCTTTGATTCTGACTTCAACCTCTTTATTTGCACAACTTACTGTAAAGACTTTGTGAGGAATTTTTTAGTGGGGAAATTTCATGTATCAATGGGGCCTTGATGTACAGTGTAGGACCACCTTCAGATCTTGGTTTTCTACCCTCTTTTACTCTTTATTTGAAGATCTGTCCAACCAAGAAAAAGGAAAATGTGAATGCTGTGTGTATAGGTGAAGCCTGGACAATGCCCCTGCTAGAAGTCACCGTGGCTTAGCAAGAACGTATCTGCTTCAATTTCATGGATCTTGACTTTTGCAGTTATGTAGCTGGTCTTCCTTAACAAAGATACCAGCGCCTTCCTTACAGTGTTGCTCCTTTTCAGAGATCTATCTTTGATGCAAAATTATAGAAAAAGAAAACATAATTTGATTCACAAGATATTTGCTCTCAATAGTTCTCTTTACACCAAAAGCCTCTAGGAGTTGAAGATCTGGGTTGAATGTTTATTAGGCACCCATCCGCAGCTTCACCCATCTGCAGAGCTCTTTAATATGTTATTGTTTGTGAGTCTTTCTGATAGGCATTGAAACAAAAGTACAGGGGCTGAAACATAACTCCATGCTTATTAGGCACCCATGTTTTCACATGGCTTGAGGGGTCTTCAATATGTCATTATTTGTGAGTCTCTCTGGTAGCCAGTGTGTCAATTTGCTAGTCTGTGAAGTGGGCAGTGAAAACAAAGGATAAGAATTGCCCCCATAAAAAGCAGGATAAAAACTACTGTTAACATTATATTACTCATCAGCATGTTGGAAGTGCCTTGCACAGTTTTCTATGGGAGACATCCTCCATTGTTACTGCGATTAATCTAGTCTATAGAAAAAGTCTCAATTCATGAATTTATTTTTACATTATATCCTGCATCTTACCCTTCATGCTAAATCTTTTTCAGGGCTGGCTATTTCGAATGCTCTGTCAAACATAAGTTCCTCCACAACAGGAATCAACTATGGACAAGTTGCAGATGACTTACCATCACCGGAGCTAGTAGCGGGTCTTTTGCTGAGCAACCATGTGAACAAAGTAAAACTGTACAGCGTAAATGAGACGGTTCTCAAAGCATTTGCAAATACTGGTATAGAATTGATTGTTGGAATGGGGAATGAATACGTTGGCAACATGACAGATCCAACTAAAGCCGCTGAATGGGTCAATGAAAACATTAAGGCCTACTTACCAGCCACAAAGATCATAGGCATAGCAGTAGGGAATGAGGTTTACACAGGAACTGACACACAGTTAATGGCAAACCTGGTTCCTGCAATGAAAAACATTCATTCGGCCCTTGTCAACATCGGTGCAGACATGGATATTAAAATCACCACTCCCCATTCTCTTGCTGTACTAGGGAATTCATTTCCACCATCTGCTGGTTCCTTTGCATCAAATCTGAAAAGCCTTATGAAACCACTTTTGGATTTGTTGTCTCAGATTGGTTCTCCTTTTTACATAAATGCTTATCCATACTTTGCATATAAGGGTAACCCAAGCCAGATATCTCTGGCTTATGTTCTATTCCAACCAAATGCAGGTGTTGTTGACCCGAGCAATAATGTTCGCTATAACAACATGTTATACGCACAGGTTGATGCTGTTTATTCTGCACTATCTGCTCTGGGATATGCTAATTTAGAAGTCACAGTCTCTGAAACTGGATGGCCTTCAAAGGGTGACGCCAATGAAGCAGGTGCAACTCTTCAGAATGCTCAGATTTATAATGGGAATTTGATTCAGCTGCTCTCTCAGAACCAGGGGACTCCTTTGAGACCCAAACTTGTTTTGCAGGCTTACCTATTTGCATTATTCAATGAGGATATGAAGCCTGGCCAAGCGTCCGAGAGGAACTATGGGCTCTTCCAGCCAGATGGAACCGCAGTTTACAATCTGGGATTAACTGGAACATTGTCTACTGGTTCAACGCCAACGTCTACTGGCTCCTTCTCTACTAGTTCTCCGCCTACGGCTTCTTATTCCAATCCTCCTCGTGATGATTCGTATTCCTATTATTCTTCTGCCAAGGTATGCTTATATTTACAGTTTTGTTTCATTCAAAATCCAGACGTTCTTTGCATTGTTGTTTCATTCAATTTTTTCTTTTTAATTTACTAAATTATGAAAAAAAAGTTTTTAAAGTAATGCAAATTATTCCAAGATTCCAAACACACTTATACAAAACTTTTCCTCTAGCAAAAAGATAGATTAAGTAAGCATCCAGATTCATTTTACAATTAGTCAACCATTAATCAACCATTCTATTACCAAGAAAAATATTATATGAGAAATTTTTTTTATGATAAAATTGTAATGTTTGAGTATTTTAGTTTCAACCAAATGAAGGATAGGATTATAAAAATTATTTGTTCTTGATTGTAACTCTGGTTATTGTCATTTTCAGCAAACCTGTTCTGTTATCTCCTTCTACAATCATTTCCAGCTTTTGGGCCTCTCTACTTTTTTTGTTTTTCTACTATCTCCTCCATGATTGGGGCCAGGAGCCATGGAAGTGCAGTAGAAATTTACATGTTTCCTATCATTCAACATCACACTTCAAACGACGAAAATTCAAAGGAAATCTAGCGGCGGACAACTAAATATATACTTTACTGACAGTGAACCAGCTGGCATCTACTTCTACACTAACATACTGATAGCTCGAGCATCCTCGTTTATTAAGGAACATATGTTATCACATACATGGTAATGAGTAGTCAGAATTGTAACATTGCAAACATCAGCTCCAGCTCTGTTGCTATTACAAGTAAGCAAATTCCTATTCTTCTAACAAATATATAGTTTAAACTTTATTATGTATTGTTGCATCTTAGATCAATCACAATGACAATGATTTGACTGATTTATTTCATCACATCTTCTTCTTGTTAGGACTGAAGAGCTGGAATAGATGTATTCTAGTCATAAATTTCACACTCTTAATACCTAAGCACCTTTCAAGCTGAATTCTTCAAATCAACGACAGTAAAATGCTAAGCTAATTCATATTCCATTGTGTCTCTGTGATTTGTTTGAAGTTTTATTATAAGCAGTCAATCATTCATGTTCCAGTGTGTCTCTGTGATTTGCTTGGACATTTATTATAAACATTCATTGCATTTGATGATTTTTTTTGTTTAAATGGTTAAATCTTAATTAGCCACTAATTTAATTTCCTATATAACTTTTTTAAATAAAAAAAAATCAATTTTACATATCATTGGATCAAAATGTAATGTTTCTATTTGGTTTTGCTTGAATACATAAAACTATAATTAAATTAACTTTATTCTCTTTTTTATTTATTTTGATAATGAATTTTATCTTTTTTTTTAAAATAAGCACCCACTAAATTTTAACAAGTGAGCTTACTCACTAACTAATATTTTTATTTTTTTTAATTTCATTGCCTTTGAATTCAAATACCAACCCAAATCAGAAACCAGATTTTATATATATAACTTGCTTTAAAATAGTCATGTGCTTATACATTTTTACCTAAAATCTAAATAACAGATCATGTTTTCCTTTGTCTTTAGTTAAACCCTATGCATATGGAACCAAACAGAGTACAAAGCTTTTAATTTATAACTCATCCATAATTTGATTTCGTGTGCTGGGGCTGAACTAAATATATGTTGGTTGTGTTGCCTCGAATCTATATATGCTACAATTTGGATGGGATTCACATGTTTTGCATGGTTTCACTGTAATTTCTGTGTTCTAACCATAATTACCCATCTTGAACTTGATGTACTTCCCATAGAAACAGTCTTTACACCTGTGCAGAGCCTATTCAAAGACTCAATTTTGGTCAATTAGTTTGCAAAGTTTTACCAAGGGTATGTTTCCGGATTTTCTGATGAATCAATTTTCAATGAGTTTGCCCAGTCTTAGTGAGTGTTATGTTCACTGATTTTATTTAGTGTGTTCCTTGTTTATAAATGCAAGTTTTGCAAATTGACTTTCCCTTTTGGGTTTATGAGGTTATGTTTCTGATTTTATTTAGTTTATGTTCCTTCGTTTTTTAATAAAGCCAAGTTTTGCAAATCGACTTCTCCCTTTGGGTTTATGAGGTTGTTGGCAAGCCCTAATAGCATGTCCTTATTACATCCTACTTGGATCCTTGCCTGGACATGTTTCATGCCTAGTGAAGGTCTGGTCAAATTTTTTTCTGTTGTCCTCAAACTGAACCTAATAATAAGTGATTTCTAACTAGATTCTGGTCACAAGGGTGTCTTTACATCTTTTTTAGTGATTTCTAACTAGAATCTGGTCACAAGGGTGTCTTTACGTCTTTTTTTAGTAACCATTTTGTTGTGGCTTATAGTGGAAAGTCGTGAGCGCCTAGGATGAAGAACCCCATAGCACCCTGTTTTTCCGGTGTTTTTTAACCAAAATCTTGCCTAAAAATTGCAACTTCTGTATATCAATTTTAATAATCATAGATATGATCAGATTTTGGATCTACTCAAATCATTGAAATCGGGATTTGAGCAGAGGAAATTGCAGTTTCATTTTTCAACAACTCTTTCCCTTCAGATTTCGGTGAACAAGGGGTGTTTTGGTTGTTTCATATACTGCTTCAGGCATGAGAACTGCATTTGCCACTAACTTTTGTAATCATTCTCATTCATAGAGCATGCGACCCTTATCATAACCAACCCACTCAGAGGCTATTATCATAACCAACCCACTCACAACCTATTATCATATTGTGATTCTTTATTTGATTTTTTGAAGTCCTTTGAGAGTGAGAATGTCAGTTTTACAACATGATGAGTAGGAACTGGTCTAATGATTTATCTTTTTTGCTCCAGAGAGAGTGAGAATGTCAGTTTTACAACATGATGAGTAGGAACTGGTCTAATGATTTATCTGCATTAAAAGCATGAGCATGGACTATTATTAACCATCAAGAAGCAGCATTACCAAGTGCAGTAGTTGATCCACTGATTTTTTTTATCATGGTCATCATTGTGATTCTACTTCTAGTGCTCCAACTCATCTCATCAATGTTACTAGTTTTCCAACCTACCACTAAACCACCACGTATCTTAAATATTTAAAATTTGATTACAACTTTTAATGTTATTTGTTAGAGAATTTATGAATTTTTGTAATTGGAATTTATATTTTCTCTTCAAGTGAATTTTTGTAATTGGAATTTATATTTTCTATTCGCCTTGATCTTTTTCGCAGGCCATGGATGCGTTGCTGATGCTGCGGGAGAGTAAATTTTTAGTTTACTGCGGTTGGTAATTAGATTATTTTGACTACATAGCTAGTTTAAGTCCGTTGTGCGACATTGTTTTATGTGCCCAATTTAGGGCTGGTTTCCTAAATGTACCAATATTTTTTTCATAAATAAGAAAATTCTCGTCGTCTTCTGCCACCAGAATATGGCGTTATACCTAATTATGTTTGATAAATCTGTCAGCGAAAACGTTTAGTGTGTTCTCATAATTCTCTAAATTTAGTCAAAATGGCCCCCATAATAGCGGAGAAGTGTCATCTTTAGAGGTTGTTGGCAGCGAAATTGGCGGAATGGGGGATGTAAAACGTGGTGGGGGCGTGTACATTGAAGGTTAGTGGGAGCTGTCACGCTGGTGAAATATCATTGGCGGAGATTTAATGCATTGTGTTTGTTTGTTCGTTTTGGCTTCACACGGTTGTTGTTGAAGCGTTGAAATTTTGAATTGTTGGACAAAATTATTTAAATATATATATATATATATATATATATATATATATATGATATTGATTAATTAAATTATTTGTAAAATGAAGATTAATTTATAAACTTAGTCTATGAATTTTATATTTTGTAAGAAGCTTTTTTTAATTGATGATGATGATAATCACATTATATTTAATACTGTATTATTATGTTTGAGATAAAAGATAAATCATTAGTATTTTTGAATTAATTTAGTTTATTAAATTTAAATTAAGTTTATTTTTACTAAAAGAAATCAATTTTGAATTGTACATTTGGCAACAAGCCTTTTTATTAATTACATTAAATAAGTATTATTATTTTTGTGATAAGGATAAAACATTTTATTAGTGTATTTCAATTAATTTAGATAAAACATTTTATTATTATATTCAAATTAATTTAGATAAAACATTTTATGAGTAAATTAGAATTAATTTAGCTTATTAAATATGAGTTAAGTTTATTTGTGATGATGATGATGATGATGGTTAACGTCCATTGAGACCAAACTTTGGTTTATCGGACCTAAAAAACACATTAATTAGTTTGTTTTAAAATTGTATTTCTATGCTCAAAAGAACTTGGTGAGAAGAGTCCGGAGCTCACTATAATTTTGACAAGTTAAAAGGTCAGGAAGGTTGGTATTGCAACAAGGATTATGAAACTAGAATCTAATGTGGGTGTACGCAGTGCACTTTAAGAGGAAGTGGTTTTCATCTTCAATGTTCCTATTCTCACAGAGACGACAGATCCTTTCCACCCATGGTGGTTTAGGAACTGTCCAACGACCAGTTTCACTATGGAGCTCATGAGTTCGTTCTTATCTTGGCTATATTAATTTTTTTCTTTGAACTGGTTAACATAGAGAGAAACTTTTGATCTTCTAGAGTATGGTTGATGACCTCCTTATAATATCTTAGTTTTCTTTTAGCCTCTAAATCTTTCTCACACCACAATTTCACTTTAAACTTAGAAGTAACAATATTTTTAATGTTTTAATATTTTGCTAAAGTTAATGAATTTTTAAGGTCAAATATTTTCAGTTTTATAAGTATTTATATTTTGTTTTGATAAAGGATAAAATATTTTATTAAGATGTATTTGAATTAATTTAATTAAAGGAATTAAATTTTAAAGATTATACATTTGTATTCACATAAATTTTTTTTTTTTATTAAACATTAAATAGACATAAAGAAAATTATAAAACTTTAAAAATGTCATTAACTTTAATGGAAAATCAAAAGTATCTCTCTATTTTAATTAATTTTAATAGGGAGTTAGGTTTAGATATTTTCTAAAATGCCATGGGGGAAAAGAATTTGTCATTTCTCTTATAGAACTTTTGGTACACTCGCATTAAATTTTAGTTTCATAAATAATTTATGATACAATACAAACCTTAGAGCCTTTCTAACTTGTTAAAACTATAATGACTTAAATTCTCTAATCTTTTTAAAAATATCTATACAATTCTACACTAATTCAAATAATTTTTTTTCTTAATCTTTTAATCATCATCATCAAAAAAATTCATCATAAATATTGAAACAGATTAAAAAAAACATTTATAAATTAAAAAAGATAGTTAATAAAAGATACTTAAATGAACCTATATTATAGTATCTAACACACTATAAAACATCCCAATGAACATTTCAACCATGTATTTGAAAATGACACTACTTTAAGATATTAGTTAAAGATTGCAAAATCATATTGATTAAAAAAATTTAACTAAATTTAAATTAAATTTTTATGATGAATATTTTTAATGATGATTCATTATCTTACATTAAAAAATATTTTTGTTTTTCAAAATTAAAAAAAATTAAATTAAGTTTTAATGTTTTTAAACACAAAAAAACACACAAATAAAAATATATTTAAAAAAATAGTTTTAATGTCTAAATTTTTAAACATTAAAAAACAAATAAAAACCATATAAATATCTTTTAATATTAATATTAATATTAAAAGATTTTTCAAAATTACAAAAAATTTAAATTAGTTTTAATGTATAAACTTTTAATCATTAAAAAACAAATAAAAAACATATTAATTTATTTGTATTATTTTATATATATTTTTAAATAATTTATATATTTAAAATTAAATGTTCTTAGAGTTAATTAATTATATTATACATTTTTTTTATAAATATAAACGGTTATATTAAATGATAGTGGTTTAATCATTGATAAGAACCACAAAACACAAATGACCTTAAGGAAGCGACATACAAAACCATATACAACTTTTAGCCCTTGTGGGAGCGGCAAATTTCAGATCCCTTGCGGAAGGGGTAAACTCAAAACAACCTAAACAGACCGAGTTCCAAAATATTCTATACGAGTTTTTACACAATGGAAATATTAACATAACGACTAACATAGACAAGCAAAACAAAATTCAGAGAATACAAGCTTTCAGCAGGCATTTTCTCCATGTCGCGATGAGCCTCTAGGACACACCTGCACTTCCAACCTTGCCACTTTCAGTTCCAGTCTTTCTACCTTGAGTTCCAGCTCTACGAAGAACCAGATGAACACCTATTTGGTCCTCGCGATCCCAAGCTCGAATTCCTTCATGAGCTGAATCAGATCTTGGTCCACATTCTCAAGCCTACGACCACCCTCTGTATCCATACAATGCAAGAAGCGATGCATTTTTTTCAACTTCCTCTTAATATCCTTGATATCATCTTCAATGACCATGTTAATCGGAGAGGAAGCAGAGGATTCAGATGGGGAGTCCATGAATGCACAGAGCAGCAGACAACAAGCTAAACTAGAGGGAACGACGACCTTGCAATTTACCCAACGTTGAGAGAGCAGCGACCAGCCACCACCTTTAATAGTGCCAAGGTCATCACTCATCATGATGCAGATTGATGTGGTCGTACATGAGATCTTCATCAATTCAAAGCTGAAGGCGAGTGAGCACATGGTGACGGAGGATGAAACTGGGAGGGTACAACATCGAACGAGCCACCTCTTATGCTCATTAAAACTAGCTCGGGGCACAATCTTGTCACCGCGCGTCAATCCAGCTATCCAAATTGTGCCACAGGTATGGATGGGGCATGCAATAATGGTTAACAGGAACCATGTGGGGGACCTCACAATGAGTCTCGGTAGCCTTAGGTCCATGGTCATATGGATGTGGGGAGACACAACGCTAGGGGATAGAGCTCGTGTTCCTACGACCATTAATCTCAAGAATACCCCGGTCCAGGGAGGAAGCGATATTAGTTGCTAAATCAACCAAACTATTCTTGCTCAACACATGATAGGCTTCAAAGTTTTGAAAGAACATGATATAACTGTGGATCTTTTTTAGAAGTTGTTAGATCTTCATATCCTCTGGGAGATTTCCCAAGTTGAGAGCTTGGATAACCAGTCTAGAGTTTCCTTTCACCACTACGTCTCTGATTCCTTGTTCTTCGGCAAGGTTAAGACCCTGCCAGAGAGCCAGGGCCTCCACCATATTGTTTGATTCGATACCCAGTCCCCAAGAGAAGGACAATTCCTAATTTCCATCCAAGGAAAAAATTACCTCGCCCCACCCTTCCTCCCCAGGGTTCCCTTTACCAAACCATCAAAGAAAATAATGTTTTTATGAAAGTTCTTGATCCACCCATTGAATTCAGCATCCTTGAGCCTGATCTCCCAAGGGTTTAAGGCCCGACTACCAGAAGGAGGTCGCGTAAACAAATCAGGAGAAAGGCTATGAAGCCAGGCTTCTTTAGAAGGGGATAGAGGAACTCCAAACGAGTCCCACCAGATGGATCTAAGACAATCTCCCAGCAGGCCAGACACTTTGGAAACCACCCACTTAGCTTGATTGGACTTGTCTCTGAATGTTCGAGAATTCCACTCCAGCCAGAGCTTCCACACCACAAACTTTGGTAATGCTAACCAACATGCTTTGAGATTTCCATATTTTAAACTGGTAAACGGCGACATGTTTGGCCAATCTATCAGAAGAGAGTGGATGTTGTGAGGGATATTTATCATGCCAAAATTACCAGGAAGGGAATATTATACATATTAAAAGGACTCTTGGTGAGTGCTTATTAACATTAAATATAAATTTTTTATTTAAAAAAATATTTATAATTAGTACGTATAATATAGAGTTATTTGGCAGCAATGTCTCGATATTACCACATGCCATTGCAAGTTAACTACAATAAACTAAGTAAATATTTATAATATTTATAATTACACTATAAACCCCAGGTATATCCAACAGCCCGCAAGCCAGATATACCAGAAACTTGTGACTCAGCAAGGGCCGAGGCGTCCCAGACTCCAATCTCGTCCAGGGGCGGTAGCCTATCCCAAGGGGCGTCTACCCTTCGAGCCTTATCACAGCAGGCCATGTCTCGATGGGATTTGATCCCTGGTGGGCTGGGTGAAAACCACTTTCCCCCACCGTACGGGATCCCACGTCATTGACTATTTCAAATTATTTTATTGATCAACATTAATTTTTATAAGAAGCTCCAATTTTTCATTCTCCTCTCCATGCTTCTTAGTGGTCAATAAACATGCATTATGATTCTTCCATTGTTTGTCAGAACTTCATATAATTCATGGGAAAAAAATATGTTGCAGAAAGATAGATATCAATAGATATGTATGCATACATTAATAATATTTATAACTAAAACTAATAAATAACTAACATGTACTATGTTACAATTCTAATATAAATTGGTGACAAAATAAATGAATTTGAAATTTTGGTTTTGAACTTTCTCAATATTTATCACGTAAATAATAATAATACTATAATTAATTGCGCCGAGAGGTGCATTCTACAGCCCGGTATGAGGTAGAAGTGTGATTCCGTGCTCAACGTGGAAGTGACACATGGCACAATGTCAGCTCATGATAAATATATATTTAAATCTCCCACAATGTCGGCTCATAATAAATATATATTTGAAGCTACCACAATGTCGGCTTAAAGATTAAACTAGGCTTAATATCTATACACAGCAAAGTGCCGCCATAACTAGGCTTAATATCTATACACAGATGCAAAAATATTTTTATGAAGAGGATTAATTGAGCAAGAAAATCATATGCCACAAATTAAGAAAGGCGTAAAACTAAAATCAATTCAAGGTGGTATAATCATTCGAAGCATTCAATATTATCTATACAATCTGAAATCTAATATTTCCTTCGGATCATGAATTTTATAGTTGAATCTAAATCTAAAGATTCAACCATGATTTTCTTGCAGGATTTTCTTTCTAGAACTATGACGAATAAAAAGTAATTGGCATCTACAATTAATTTAAACTGAGTGGCATCAATTGCTTTATTACCTGCAAACGTTCAATGTGAGGAAGAGTGGAAGAGAAAATTATATGTTATGGCATCGCTATTCCCATATATATATATATGCTGTGCTATGCACGATACCCACCCACAACAACAGTCGACCAGCTATCGGCAAAAACATGCCAACAAACCTTTCACTCCACACAGTATGCATAGAATTGAATACAAGTGTCCAATACCCATGGGCTGTGGTTGTGCACTACTTAGCTGGCAGATAATGTCTAACTGATATCAAAAACATTTTTAACTGGGCTTATATTCAGAGGCTAATCCCAAGGGAACGACAAGATGTATATGGCATAAATTGTCTCCAAGAGTACTCGGTTAACGATATCTGTATGGCGTGGCGTGGAATAAATTGTATTCAAATTGACCTTCATTTTGGATGTTAATTTGGAAGGGATCCGATTTCAATTTCTGTAAATGGGATTAAGATTTGGTGTAACATAAATTATTAAATTATTGACTATTTGCATGAGGAAATGGGAAGGGATCCGATTTCAATTTCGTCATTACGCCGAAATAGAAAGAAATAGAAAGAAAAACTATTACATGCTGTGGAGGTGTCTAAAGATTCAAAGGCTCATATTACATGCATACGACATTGCCATGTGAACAATAGAGATAGGCTATGCTGAGCCGACTTCACTTTGTTTGTAATATGTGTTATTACAAACAATCAGTTATGCCGAGCCGACTTCTTTGAATGACTTCTTGGATTTGCTTCTTTGTATCGAGGTGGCAATCATTTCAATTTTTTCAAAAAATGGCAAATCGATCATAACAAAATTAAAAATCCAAATGTTACAATAATCTCGCCCATATTCTTCCCAGATATGGGAGCACTACAACTCTCACACAACTCAGTCCCGGTCTAGATACATATCCAAATATAATTTTGGTGAATTGTTAATAAGTTATGATTGGTACATTGCACTTACCTCTTCTTTGTTTCGATTGGATAGTNTTTGTTATTAGAATTTGATTGCAAATTCTTTAAAATGTATTTAGTTTAACATGTATATAATTAATTAGCGTTGTTTAGAACCATACAACACCTTTTATGCTTTAAAGTTTTGAGATTTTATAAAATACATTTATGTTTTAAAGGTATGAGAATCAAATTCAACTTTAGCATAACAGAATTTAAAGCTGAGTCTCGCAAATGCTGACATGGATTCCAGCCATCAAATTAAAACCAGTATCAAGCTAAAAAACAAAGTAAAATTTGATCCAACAACTTAATGAGCAATTTGGCATATAAGGAGATTGTAAATGAAAGTATTTGTATCAAATTTGGTTTTTAACATGACAAAATTTAGAAGATGCAAGCACAGATTTCAGAGAAAAAAAACAGTATACACATGGATGGTTGCATAAAATAATATCCAGCCTGCTATATTCAGAAATTGGCCTGAAGCCAAGATAAGGAAACAAGGGAAAAAACAACACAGTATTCTCCAGCCATATAGAAGTGTGATTCCATTTGAAAGAATTGATAAATTTCGTGAAAGAATTGATAAATTTGCTCATATTCATATCACTTTGTTTGTAATATGTGTTATATTCAATATGAATATCAAATATATCTGTTTTAAAACAATATCTCCATCATATCACATTCTTCTTATTCACCTTCTTACATTGTTACATTGTTATTCTTAAGCTTCTTTCATATAATTTNTTGAAGAACGCCCTACCAAGTATTGGCTATGAAGGAAGCAGCTGAGGTTTCGGCGGGAGAAGTTATTTTAGACACCAACCCTACGTCTTTCAATCTGCTTACAACTTCAGGTTTTTTGTCTGCCATGCGCTGTGGAATGTTTTGGCTTAGAGCTATTGTAGTCTGTCCACCGTCGGGAGGTGCAGAAGAAGAACAACTTAAATGGACGCACTTTCATCTGGATCATCATGTATTATTATAAGAAAATAAAAAATCATGCAACTTAAATTGCAGCTTCATGATTTTTTAGGTAAGAGCTGGATCATCTAAGCTGATGTGCATTTTTTATCGAAATATTTGATCAAAAATGGGTAAAGCTAGATCTAAGGGAGACTGTAAACCAAAGTATTACCTTCACAGCATTCAAAAATATAAAAATTCAAATTTAACCCTAACAGCATTCAAAGATTTCAAGGAGGACCCTGGCAACTGCAGACGTGGATGTCGACCATCAAAATAAATTTATTACCATGATAATTACGGGAAAACATAGAGAAACAAGGTTACTGGGTATTTTTGGTATTGGAGAGTATAAACCAAGGTATGAGAATCAAATTCAACTTTAGCATAACATAATTTAAAGCTGAGTCTTGCAAATGCTGACATGGATTCCAGCCATCAAATTAAAACCAGTATCAAGCTGAAAAACAAAGTAAAATCTGATCTAACAACTTACTGAGCAATTTGGCATATAAGTAGATTGTAAATGAAAGTATTTGTATCAAATTTGGTTTTTAACATGACAAAATTTAGAAGATGCAAGTACNAAAAATTGGATTATAAAATATTCTACTGTAAAATTCAATTGCAAAAATAACTAAAAACATATACATACTATGGATCATCTAAAATATTAATGTTGCCGCCCACAACTGGAACCAGCTTAGATCCAGCTTTACCCGGCTCTATCATGCGCCAAGAGGGATCAAATATTTCAAGGTGCAAACCCTGCTTCAACAATTGCACTCCAAAAAAGGGTTTGCACCTCGAAATATTTGATCCCTCTGGGGGCATGATAGAGCCGGGTAAAGCTGGATCTAAGCTGGTTAAATATCTATCTCAAGCGACCCTAGATGAGCAACACTCAACACTCATTTTACTCAAGGACTTCGGGGGATTTTATGAGAGCCCTCCTGGCTAAGACAACAAATAAATTGTGGAACAACTTTGAAAGCTAAGATAAGCTATGGCTTGGTCTGTTATTACTTGATGGTCTAGTCAGTTTTGGTTTGGCAACCAAATTTCTCTAAGACCCATAATGGTTGAGTTACTATCGGTTGAGTCATTGCTGAGTCACTGTTGGTTGAGTCACTATCGGTAAGGATCTTTTTATTTGAGGAGACACTCTTTAGAGCGTGATCCATGTGTCTACCTGGTTCTATAGGAGCTGGCTCGCTACTGCTATTAATATTGGCTCTGCTACTGTTTATTTTATTTTTATTTTTATCAAGGTCATTATTGGATTTGGGACCTACATATGCTGCTTATTACGCTACCTGCTTGTCTGCCTCGAAAAGTGAACTTTACCACCTAGAAGTATTATTATTGGCAAGAGGATTCTCACATCATTCTTGGATCGTAAGCTGACTACCATCCCTCGATGTGATTACTGGACTTCCATTCTTGGATCGTAAGATGCTGTATGCATAAATAATGATTCTCACATCATTCTTGGATGTTGTATAGAGTAAGGATTCTCACATCATTCTTGGATCGTAAGATGTTGTATGCATAAATAGTGATTTTATAGTAAAGGCAAATCCCTCTGGTGTGAATCCACGTCAACAGAAACCACACACATTTCCTTACTGTTGGATAAGTTTAATAGCACAAGACATGCAAGGGACTAGTAATCCCCATTTTGAACAGTGGTCCTTACTATCAGATAAGTTTAAAAGCACAAAACATGCAAGAGACTGGTAATCCCCAATTTGAACAATGGTCTGAACAACGGTAAAATATTTTTCCTCTCCTCATCACCCTTATGAGTGAGCAATAAAGAACCTTTAGCTCTTATAATTTATCAGGAAAAAACTTGAATCAGGTAGGGTTGTGAATATAGCAGTCCACCAAATAACCCAACCCTACTATTCATTTCATATGATCCTCCTTACTGACATGCACCCGTAGATCGAGTGCATCATCTAGATAGCCCGGGTCCCTTATGGCTAGAAAGAGGACCTTATCTCCACTTGGCTTGTTATTTTAAGTCCTTTAACCTACCATGCTTCAGCCTACTATTGATGAGCATGTGCAGTACCATGATTTTAATAAATGTATGATGATCTCAGCCTGTTACCACATTTTGGGCACCATTTTACGAGGCTGAGATTATCTGTACTAAACAATTACATTTAAGAAAAATTGTTAGTTAAATAATATAAAAATAACAAACTATAATGGTGACTTTAAAAATACAGAAAATTTACTTCCATCAACATAAATAATACCACCTTCGTAAAAACTATATTATCCCCACTTAAGAACATAATTATAAAAAAGTCTAGAATACTCATTTTATTAATCATTAAATTTTAATTTTTGTTATTTTAAAGTCTTAACTTAATTTTAACCAATCACATTTTATATTAAGTGTAAGCCATTTTAATTGGTTTTTTTACATTAATGGATAAATAATGATGTCAAGTTTTTTTTTTCTATATTCATATCATTTTTTCATTGTGAGATCACTTTACCTAATGAACATCAATATATAAAGATCGTTTATTAGTTTATTAGATTTAAATGTTAGTTTTAAAAATATTATTATAATCACATTGATATTAAGTACATTTGTTAATGATTTTTTAGAAAAAAACAGTTAGATTTGTATTAATGACTTTCTGGTTAACCAGAATCTGCACTGTACAAACTTAAAGAGGGCTAATGATCTCTAACAGTGCCATCAACCTTTTTATGAATTATGACTATCTTGGGAGATAAATCCCACTTGCTTCTAAAGCTTTTTCGAGAGAAAGACAAAATTTGCTTACAAGAGTAAACTCTCACAAACTGTGAGCAGAGAAGAGTGCAGAAACAAAACATTAATTAGAGGGGGAGGTAAAATGCCCCTTAATAAAAGGGTCTAACCGCTTTTGAGATTCTAAAAAAATGTTTGAGGCCGCTTCCTTTTCCCTATGTTCTTTTTTAGTCCTTCGCCCTCTAGTGAGGGGGGGAGAAGGCATTGAGAAGACTTCAGGGTCGGAGCTTCCTTCTGACCCATCGGAAGGAACTAAGGAGGCTAGTCCAGCTTGGCCTGAGGTCTCATGATCTAATGCTCAAGCATCTCTCTTGGAGCCTGAAGGAAGGCTTGTAGAGGCTTCTTTCGCAGATGGGGCAACGTCAGCTGTCGCCGAGGGGCCAAAAGGACATGGGGGGTTCTCGCCCTGCTCCGGATCTTCTGCTGCTTCACACTCTTGAGCTTCAACTTCCTGCAAAACTTCAAATCTATTTTTGCTTTCCAACGGAGGAGAGAATGTTGTAGGAGGAGGGAGAGGGTCTTGAGGAGGATCCTTTTGCTGTTGAGGTTCCTTTTGCCGAGAGGGGCGGTGCCGATTAGTTACCATCTGGAACTCTGCTTCTTTAGTTTCCTGGGGAAGATTTGATTTCTGAGATTCGGAAAGCTTGGGGCAGCTTTTGGCAAAGTGACCATAAACATGGCAAAAGTTGCATTTGAATGGAATCTACTCATAATCCAGCTCTTGAATGTGGCTCCATTCTCCTAATGTAAGTTGTAGGGTCGACGAGAGCCCTTTTTCGAGATTTACCTCTACCCAAATGTAGGCACATGTAAACCAACCCCGTTTTGGATCTGCACTATCCAGGTAGCGCCCTAGCTTATTACCGATGTATGCAAGAGAGCTTTCCCCCCAAAGATGTAGTGGGAGATGAGGCAATCTTACCTAGATTGGAGCGGCTGTGATCTCTGATTTTGGGTTAAAACCCAAAGTCCACGGGGCTAAAAACAACCCTCTCAAGTCCATGAAGAAGGGACCCGATCGAAAAACAAGATCTCATTCTTCTTTATTCAGAAACAAGAAAACAAAATAACCTCTTCCAACTGCAAAGAGAGAGACCTGTCCTTGCACAATAGGGTTCCAATGTTCAGCGATCTAGAGCTCTATTGACTTAGGGCTTGGCCACAACCCTGTAAACTTGCCGATGAGGGCTCTCTCCGAGAGAATGAGCGCTTTTTGGCATGGATCCGAAGGAGAGAGTTCCAAAGAGGGGATCTCAACAATCTTTTTCATGAACTTGGAGGGGGGCAAAGAAGCAGCTTGAGGAGCGGCTGCATGAACAAGTGCCTTAAAAGCCAAAAGCTGGGCGTCGATCTCCATAACTGCCGCACCCAGCAAAGTGGATCCAGTAGCCATTGCATAGATGGGCATAGCCTGCCCGAAACGACCCAGCCTCAACAAGGAGCAGGGGATGGCGAGGGCACACCCAACAAAGCGAATTTGACCAAGTACATTTGTTAATGTTATTACTTTATAGATAAATGTTTTATCGAATGATTATAATAAGGAAATAGCTATAAAATTGAGAAACTTAAATTATTCATTTTGTTTTTCAAATAACTTTCACCTTCATCTCTTTATTTTTAAAAATTTTAACAAATCTAATTTTTATCTTAAAATGATAAAACTTAAATTACAAATTCCCTATCAAAATTTTCATCAATCAAATCAATTATAAATATAATCTATACAGTTTAATCTCTTGAATTAACTCATTCACTATTTTGTTTGGATCTCAAAAATCTTCTTCTTATTTCATTAATTGTTATTAATTCACTAATTAATTTTTTTTTTATGAAAATATTATAGGACATTGAAAGTATTTGGAGTGTTCAACCAAGTTGAAAGAGGTTGTTGAAGCATCAAATAAAGTCAACGTACATCAATGAAAAAGGAGAGCCCTAGGCAATATATGTCCCTACCTACCATTTAAAAATTATGATTTTAGTGTAATTTCAACCTCCACATGAGGAGGCTACCACGATTATTCGCCTAGGCAATTTTATAAGTCTTGCACTGATAACAACGTGGAATGATTCGGTTACTTTATTGGTAAGATGGCTAGTGTGAATTGGTTGTGATGTTCTTTTTTATTAATTATAACAATTTTTAAATAATTTTTATTTATTATAATAAAAAAATAAAATTATTATATATATACTAAATTTATTATATTTAACTTTATGCTATTATGAATATTAGTTCAAATTAATTACTTTTTATTAAGTTTAAATAATTTATTAATATATCTCATTTTTTTAAATTATCATAATCTTTGCAAGTAACTAATTTTTTGAAGGATTTTTATTTTAGTATGGGTATGATTATTTATTTTGGTAAAACAAAATTGTGATAATCAAATCTTTAAAGATCATTTATGATAATTTTATGTACGGCAATAACTTGGAAGAAATGATTTCATACAAATATCTAGGAATTAATCTTCATCATAAACTTAAGTGGAACTATAACATTGAGAAAATGATAAATTGATCTCTGGCTTTGGGATAGGAAGAAGCTCCTCTTTAAGACTCATCATTCTTGTTATCTTATACATATGTGAAGTTTGAGGCTACAATATCTCTAAATAATCATAGAGAAGGATAGAGTAAATCTAAATGTGCTTTATAACATGTAATCAAAATTAAAGGCAATAACACCCTATCCTATCCCCTTTTCATAGAATTGAGTATTTCCCTGATTGAGAGCATGGCTATAACTAAGTACCTAATGCACAAGAACAAGATAAACAACATGGGAGATAAGAGGCTTCCTAATATTGTTTCATACTCTAGTCAAAACCACCAACAACTTCAGTGACGTTGGCAAAAAGACGCGAAATCTTGGCTAAATCATTGGGAAGTGGAGGAAGAGGTCACTCTATATATAGTGATAATATAAGAGTATTATTACATCAAAATTTAAGGAGGAGATGTGTTGTCATAAAGGGTTTGAGGATAAGAGAGAATCAAGATATTATAAGGAGGTGATCAACCTTAATCTAGAAGATCAAAATCATCTCTTTGTTTTAATTAGTGTAAAGAAGAAAATTAACATTGCTAAAATAAGAACAAACTTTCATGAGCTCTATAATGAAACATGACCTACACAATTCCTAAAATTCCATAGGATGAAAGAATTTGTCATCTTTATGACACCAAAAAGGTTGAAGATAAAAATCATTTTTCATTGATTGTCCTATATACACTAACATTAGAGCACAATTTCAAGATAGTTTCTACAATATTAACCTTCCTAACCTTTTAACTCATCATATATATGATGACCTATTAATGTTTTCTTAAAACTATTTGAGAATAAAAATAAAATTCTAAAGAAAACTAAGCAACTCATTACTTTTTTAAGGTCTGATAAACCAAAGATGATCATCACTATTGAATAACATTTACAAGTGATTTTAAATATTCATTTCCATCTTTATATATAACATTTTATCACGTACATAAATAACTTATCTTCACCAACCCAATTGTTTTTTTTTTAATTTATAGTAATTTTATTCATCATCGAAATTTTAGACAATATGATATAATGCTTTGGAGTTACTATGTTAAAGCATATTCTCAAAGTTTCAAGTGCGCATCTCACCAATCATGTTTTAGCTTTTATTTATAAATATTAAGATACCTTAAAAATGGGGAAATTAAAGATAAAAGTGAGTTCGAGAGATAATATTGGTGCTATATTAGGGATATTGTCGTGAAGCACATAGTGACTTGGAAATACTTGAAAATGTTTGATGACAAAACTCAACATGAACATGCCAAATATTTACTTTGGAGTTACTATGTTAAAGCATATTCTTAGTGTGCATCTCACTAATCATGTTTTATCTTTTATTTATAAATTTTAAGATACCCTTAAAAATGGGAAATTAAAGATAAAAGTGAGTTTGAGAGATAATATTGTTCCTATACTAGCGATATTGTTGTGAAGCACATAGTGACTTGGAAATACTTGAAAATGTTTGATAACAGAACTCAACATGAACATGTAGATGTAGATGCCAAATATTTATATCTATTTGACTTTAGTTTTTCATCATAGCAATTACCAACCATCACAAACTTGTTATGCATTTTTGAATTAAAGAAATCCTTTCAATCAAGTCATCACTTGATAGATGAGCCAAGCCTAATCCTAAGTTGATTCTTTTTCATAGCTTGAGAAAGTTGCCATTCACCTTGTGTTCTCACATAGTATGGCAGGGTGAAGAGGGATTAACAATTCCACTTAATTTTGTTGAATCTTTCTTATTTTTCATCAGTTTCTTTTGGTTACTAAGCTCAAGCAATTGATATATTATGCTTATTCGACCTTACTTATAACTTCCCTAAGAGAAACCAAATCATAAGACCTACCCCCAACTAGGAGATTGAATATTAAGGGGTGATTCATAAGTGTTATTTCTATATAGATTTGAAATTCAAGGTAGGTCAATCAAAACCAAATCTCAATGGGTAGGTGGTGCTCAAGATGTAGTCGAGAACATTCCATTTGACTTGGTTAAGTGGTTATATTTACTTTTTCTACCCCATTTGACTTACTCTCTTGCGTATCCTCTAAGTTGATGCATAACCCACTTTTTGACCATATCAGTTATGCATTGTTATGTTTGCTTCGCACTTCTAAATTCCATACAAAGGATTGGCTAAATATTTGTATATCTTTAATCCATGGATTCAATACTAAACAAAGTAGTTACAAGATAGAAAGTCTTTTCTTTTAGACTGGCTATAGAACTATGTTTAGTTCAAGAAAGCAATAATTAAAATCAATTTAAATGATTGTTTACCACTATTTTCTTGAACTGTTTCAAGTCAAGGTTTCCCATGATTCCAAATAACATTATATCCCTAAAGTATTATTCCCACCTTGATCTCTTTCTTTGTATTGAATTGATAGGTAATGTTTCAAAGTAAATGGTAAGGCATCCAAGAATATAGGCAAACATGGTACGAGAAAATAACAATGGTTTTGTAACAAAAACATCGGCTTAGATTAATTCAACTATGGCAATGTGTGTATATTCTATTGTCGAAGTGTGGTGATGTGTCTCATGATTGATGAGGCACAAAGTGACACATGATTTATTTGACAAGTGAATTTGGTTCAACAAATATATCAATAAATATCAAATTGAAATCATTTACATGTTAAAGTCATATTATCATTACTCTTTACCAAGATGGATATGCAACTATGCTTGTGAGGTAAATGTCAAATTTGATTAACAATAAAAAACAAAGTAGAAAACTCAAAGACATGACATTTAAAAGGTCAAAAGTAAAGTGCACCAAGTTTGTGCATTGTTTTTATGTAGTATACAAATTATATTAATTGATTACTACTTGTCAACGTACATATGAATTGTTGGGATATTATAAACTCACTCACAATTTTAGGATAAAATAATTACACAATTTTGAATAATTTCCTAACCACTAGTTTAGATAGTTGGCTTCCACTTGCACTACAAAGTCAACACTTTCCATCTATACCCCAGGAATGCTTTAATTCCGATTCTGGGTTGATCTTAACCACTTTATTGACTCCCAGAATGAGTAACTATGCTTTCCTGCAGATTTTTCCTTATTATGTTTTTATCTAGCTTTTATGTGGATAAGGTAAAGTTAGTTAACTAGGAAACTGACAGCTTTTGTTGCCAACCCATACTCCATTATTTTCTCTCCATATTCCATGATTAGCAAGTCTTTCCTTCACTCATGCTATTGCTAATTCGTGAGGTCCTTGATAGATTAGGAAAGTGTTTTAGCCACCTATGGGGTTTCATCATAATTAGTAAGTTTTCTTTATGAGCTAGCATGAGTTTTCTCCTAGCAACTCTATTTTCCTATATAAGGACGTATTACCTATGTAATAATATCAATTATCATTTATTGATCATTCATTAATGTGCGTTCATTAATTCCTCTTCTTCTCTCCTTATAATTCCTCTTCTTCTCTCCTGATGCTAATTCTCAGCAATTCTCCGTGAGGTTAATTGTGTGCCTAGATCCTTAACTAGTTTATGAAATTCCTTATGCCATGAAGGATTTAGAATTTCTACATGGTATCAAAGCTCAGGATATCAAATTTCTACATGGTATCAGAGCTTAGGATATCAAAGCTCTACATGACATTAGATCTTTGAGAGCTCATTAATTTATCCTCCTTTTCAGATTTGCAGGTTTATTTTGTAGGTACAACTTCAAATGGATTTGAGAGTATCAGTTCCTCTTCTTGCTCCATTCATAAGATATTCAGAGTGGAAATTGAAGATGATTTCATATCTAAAGAGATAGGGTCTCTATTAGATGTCTACTGAAGCTGGTGAAGAGTCTTATGAAGAGTCAAGTGTCTGGCTGAATAACTGTGATAGAGTGTTTCGAGCTATATTTCTATCTATTTCTCCAAGCATGCGCTACCTTATCGATTATGTTACATACCCAAAGGAACTATGGACAACATTGGATATATTTTTGGGAAAACACAATGAGGATCCTTTTAGCTATGTGGAGAGCACCTCTAGCTCCTGAATGATTGCTCTCTCTCTCTCAAGATGTTTGGCATCTACAATATCTGATGAAGTTGATAACGACGAAGACATTTATCATACAGTTCTTGTTGCTGCTACCCTCTTTGATTTGAATGCTTCCTTCTTCAATCAAGAAGAAAATATTGAAGAGCCATCGCTTTCTATATCTCTTGAAGTAGAAGATCTTGAATCATCTTCTTGTGATATTGTTGACGAAAAAGAAATGACTAATAGAGCTTTTATTGCTATTTTTATTGATGATTCACTCACACATTTAGTTTTATCTATGTATTCTATCATAGATTATGATATCTATGTGCCAAATATTTCACACTTTATACATGCCTCTCTCCTCGATGGTGCACAAACCAATGATTTCCTAGATGTTTGCTTATCTAGATCAAGTCCTTTTAGTGCCTTTTCACTTACCATACTTGATCCCATATGCTTATATGACTCCTCCTTTGTTCTTGGCACTCATTCTCAAAGCCTCCTTGAAGATTTTGAACATCACTATCTTTCCTACTTACATACTTCGACCACGAAGGATTCTTTATTAGTTTATGCTCTAGAAGATGATATATTTTCTTCTCATGAGTCTACTGACATGCTTATATGTGATCTCTTGGACAACTTAGATGTTAGATTAACCCATGGAGTCTTTGCATTCACACTCGTTGATCTTATGACCTCTCCTAGTTCCTACATGATCACTTGCGCATATCCTCTCTATGTAAATGAAGATGGAGAAATTATACATTCGCTCTAACAGTTATTTCACCTATATGGAGCTGATTTCATCTGTACTGATTCAAAATTCAAGCCATATCATCATCTTGGAGCTCATTACAAGTCTCAATATCCTTCAGTCCTGCTTACACATCATTGGATTTTAGTTGTTCTGCATGGTCCTAGTTTCCATCCTATAGTTGTTTACGTTTTTTATCCAGGTGTGCATATTTCTCTTCTTCCCAAGAAGAAGATTCCTCTAGACATCAACATTTAGTTTGGAGCTGCAACAACACCAATAGTTCAACATTTTTGGTATTCCTTTTCATGTCCTTTCTTGAGGGATTATTTTCCCCATGTGGTTTTGCCTCTTTCCTCAGTTCTTTGGACAAGTTAATTGTGAAAGGGTGACCATAGCCTTATTGTTAGGCCCTATATGCATCTATATTCCTGATTAGTTTAGAGATATCATCATAAAGTCATACTCAAAGGGGGGAGTTGGGATACTATGAACCCACTCACAACTTAGGATAAACTAATTAATCAATTTTGATTAAATTCCTACCCACTATCCCTAGATAGTTGGCATCCACTTGCACTCCAAAGTCAACACTTGCCATCTATACCCTATGAATGATTTAATTTTGATTTTGGGTTGATATTAACAACTTTATTGACACCTAGAATTAGTAACTGCACTTTCCTGCAGATTATGCCTTATTATGCTTTTATCTAGCTTTTATCCAGCTTTTCTGTGGATAAGGTAAAGCTAGTTAACTAGGAAACTTACAACTTTTGTTTCCAACCCATCCTCCATTGTTTTCTCTCCATATTCCAGGATTAGCAAGTATTTCCTTCACTCATCATCACTCACTCATGCTATTGCTAATTCGTGAGGTCCTTGA
Source organism: Pseudotsuga menziesii (assembly GCA_001517045.1). Lineage (NCBI taxonomy): Eukaryota > Viridiplantae > Streptophyta > Pinopsida > Pinales > Pinaceae > Pseudotsuga > Pseudotsuga menziesii. The sequence goes on along the minus strand of LPNX011178046.1, from coordinate 412,080 downwards.
TAGATTAGGAAAGTGCTTTAGCCACCTATGGGGGTTTATCATAATTTGTAAGTCTATTTTATGAACTAGCATGAGTTGTCTCCTAGAAACCCTATTTACTATATAAGGATGTATTACCTATGTAATAATATCAATTATCATTTATTGATCATTCATTAATGTGTGTTCATTAATTCCTCTTGAGTCTCTCCTTATGCTAATTCTCTGCAAGTATTTGTGAGGTTAATTGTGTGCCTAGATCCTTAGATAGTTTATGAAATTCCTTATTCCATCAAGGCTTTAGAATTTTTACATGAACCTAGGAAATTTCATAAAAAACAAAGTCCATATATAATAATTGAAGACCATGTTTTGACCCTAGAATATATTGATGTAATTTTGTACATGATGATGAGCCTAGAAGCCTAATGTAATGATATGGATGACCATGGATATTGTAATTCTGCATTTTGATGATATTAATATACAAATCCTTACTATATTCCACGGGAAGAAGGACAAAAAGATAATGGGGATGTGATTCCACAAGACGGGAAAGTGTAAGAGAATTATAGGGGATGACCCTAAGAACCTATCTATTCTAAGTGTTGGTTATTATCCACATACCCTTTGATAAGTCATACCCTAATCCAGATTAAAGGGTGGTTTTAAGTGGACTTCCATTGAGTGTCATTTTTCATGATCACGTCATGTAGATATATTATGGGAATTCAAATTGTTAGGGAAATTTTGATTCTATCTTTCGTTCCAAACACCCATCGGTAAAAGGGGTTGTGCTCTCATGTATGTGTGTTTAGAAATCATGCATATTGTCTTACCTAATCAACGCATTTGTCATTCTTGCGTAGATCACTCGAGACCACCCTAAGAAACTACTATTTTCTAATTACTCTGATAAACTGGAACAATTGGGTTAGGTTCCCATGGTATAATAACCTAGCCTACAGGTTGACATCCCCGTAGCATTGTCACATAGGGTTCCAGGTCAGCTTATGTTGGAGCACCGAAAGGGGATGGGGACAACTTGAGGAACTATGGTGCAAAGAAGGGGATACCATCCCTAGAATTGTGTAAGTTGATGGGGGATGGGTTAAGGGTTGGGGTCAACTATGGAGGGGGTTTTGTTCCATTGGGTATATGGTAGAATTATTTGTGTGAGGTAGTGCTTGGGATTGAGTGTTGTTGAACTAAAGATAAGGAAGTTCAATTCACCCCTTGTGGAATGATAGCTCTAGCTCAGGGGTGGCCTCTGTCAAAGATATATAAGGATTGGAAGAGAGCCTAAGGCTAGGAGGAATATCCTTCACCTGTAGTTGGTTGGAGAATATTTTCAAAGATAAGTGTTAAACTATGTAATTTCATGTTTATTTTTTGTTATATTTGCTTAGTTGAATACATAATTATGTATGGTAATTTTGAGCATGTTTTCTTGATTATGGAATTATTGCATTGTATAATTTAATATGGTTAATTGGTTATTATTTGGCTACTATGTTGTGTATTTGTTGTCACTGTAATTTAAAATTCATAGTAGGTATATGGATTTTTTAGTTGCGTATCAAAGCAATATGGGACTCCACAACTTGGTGTCATAGTTGAATTCAATGGACTAATCCAGGAGAAGAAATACCCTATGGTCTCTAAAGGGGAATTAAGGTTGTTAGGTACACCATAGTTTGGTATAAGACCCATGGTTGTAGCACTGGGACTACAATGGGACAAAGTTGTTTAATTAGAGGTTGCACGGGAATTGTTTGATGGGTTATCTTAGAGAATGAATTTTAGGAAAATGGCATTGAACCCTTAATTGATTCAATTATGGATTTAATGGAAAATGAGGAAATCATTTGAATGATGGGGTTAGGCATGGAATCCTGTGGGGGTTCCATATTTGAGAGCCATGATAGATATAAGCAAAAAATGGGCATTCTATCAATTGATAGAAGCCATTGATGACATATGTCACCAAGAAATTGATGGAAGTCAAAGTTTGGTTGTGGAGGTTCCATGTGGAACTCATTTGGAGCCACTTTTTAGAAAGAAAAGTACTAAGTGGAAGCACGGGAAGACACTTGTCTAGTGAAATATTCCATGTGTAATATCCCAAAACTATATATCAGGATCATAATCATGTCTAAATGTAGAAAATTTAAAATTTTCTGAAAAAACGGAGGTGGGCCTCACTAGTGCCACATGGATGCAGTGTGATGTGGAGGTGCCACGTGTGCAAGAGACGTGATGTGGACCATTAATGTCAGACAATTTTATTAGGTGGTAGGGTTGAAGTGAATTTTTAGTATTTAAGTGGACACAAGCATATCAAGCATATATCGTGAATGGTTGGGATCAACTTGAGTAAGTTTTGAGGGCGGATCTAGGCCATTTGTGCAAATTGACCAATTCCGGGTTTATTAGAAGGGAAGGTGTTTTAAACAACCTATATCAACTGAGCATGTTTTACCAAGAATATCAACACCATTCATGGGGAATTGAGATGCACTGGGCCTATTTTAATGTACCTTTCATGAATGGCCAATATTAGATCATTGAATTCTCATTGTGCGATTCTGGCCATTTGTGCAAGGTAGGATGACTAGAGGATCACTGGGGGTATGCCACCATGAATGACTAACATGAGCTTTGAGACCACTGATAGGAATATGACAACCATTTGTGGGGAGGATGGATGGCATGTCAGAAAGGAAAACATATTGATGAAAACAACCTTCTATTACAGAAAAAAACCATTATCACTTGTGGGAAAATGACTCATTGGTGGTTGGAAAACCATTTATGGTGACCAAAAAACCACTTACCATTGGTTGTAAAACCATTTACGACTTATTGAAAAAACATTGCAGGTAAGTGGGGTTAGTAGTATGGAGACTTGGCATAGGTGTCCAGGTAGGGTGTCAGGTATGCACAAGGACACATGTAATTGATGGTTGAGTTGACATAGTAAGGATACATGGAAAGCATCATCATCAAAATAATATTCAGGTAGGATATTTTTTTATAGGTGACAATCAAGAATATTATTGAGGTAATATTTAGATCCCCACATATATGATTGGCGATGAAATCTCCTTGTAATTGAATGGTTGAGATTGATCAATAAGATCATATAGATTGTATATTGATGATTGTTTGCGGGAGGAAGACCACTTGTGCTAAGATGATTCGATATCATGCTGTGAATGGACATGATTAAAATTTCAAATATGCACAACAAGATCCACATCATTCATGTAGAGTCTCGTTATGTTATCGCTCAATCTTGGATGAATGCACAAATGGATGGGATTTAGAGTTGAAAAAGTGCACATTTGATCCACACCATTCGCAAGGGATCATCCCATATTACCCATCAAGAAAGTACATATGCATGAATTATTTAGATATCATATTCCCCAATGAGGTTTTATATTTATGGTGAAAAATGATTAGAGAGGGATTGCAGTGGAATACCCTTGCCTTTTTTCCAATGTTTTTTGGTGGTATTACAAAAAATAATATTAAACTGAGCCATTGCATACAATGGTATATAGAAACCATTTTAATATTTGGTCAATTTAGGGTGTTTGTTGAGGACTAATCCATGGTATTAGATTATAACCCTAGGTCTTAGGACCTAAAGTGATATTTAAAAGTGAAAAATATTAAAAGGTTCTTAGGGTAATGGGAAATATGAGAGGAGGGAAAAAAGTGTCCTGTACTAATAAACAATATGAAGTTGGGATGATTACTTGAAGCTACTTCATATTTTAAGGACTAATGATTAAATACAAAAGCAGTGCAATAGAATAATGTTGTAGAACCTACAAGAGGAACTATAGATATCTAATACATTATGCTATAGAATCATATCTTATGTTTACGCCCCACCCATGTGCAATGCCTCACGATCCATTCCTGCTGCCAAAAAACTTCTAAAAGAGTTTATATATCCTCCCAAACGCAATACCATAGAGAGATAATGTGTGGTAGTTCATGGCCACATCCGTGGCTTGTCAGCCTTAGAAGATGCATTTAATCAATAAGGCCTAAGTTTCCTTCGTCAACTATGGTCAAGGTACCAATACCCGTACATAATAATAAAAACATCATAATGGTTCATACATCCCAAATCATAGGCAAATGTTACTCTTGAGAGGTGAGATGCGATGGTTTGAGGCAATGCACTTGGTGTTAGATGCCTATAAAGTTAATTTAGGTCCCCATGACTTATTTTCTTCTATTGAACATGTCTAAGAGCTTCCAAGAAATCCTTGATGATGATAACCTTATAATGGTTCTTGTTGAGAGGACGCTTCGTGGCCTTAATGGTCATTATTAAATCTTAATTAATGGATGGTTGGAGCTAGTACAACTACTCCAACTATCTTAATATTGTATAAATATATGATTTATGAAGGAATAAAGCGATTAAACATTCGATCCAATTCTGTGTATGTTTCAATCTCTGCTTGGATGATATGTGACCTATGTAAGAAAAAAAGTTCCCATATCACCAATCAAAGGCTAAATATTCGATGGGGATTTTATGCATGGTGGTTTAAGGCCTCACTCATTTCCCTTGAGCCCTATAAGAAACCTTTTAAGCCCAATGTTTGTGTTTCATTTATTTATCTTGGTCAAGTCCTCAAGACTAATACTTAGTTCTTAAAAACTTGAATGGTGCCAATATGTCCACTTAGAGGTGAAGGATCCCTTTGGGAGGCCATATTTATCGGTTTGAGATGTTGTTTTTGGACTTGGATGCATGAAATATTCCTTTAAGGCCTATGGTCTGTGTCCCTCCCTTAATCATGTTGATATCCTTAGGAACCATACCTTGTGCTCTAAATCTAATTATCCACACTTTAAGGTCAAATATTCCCATGGGATTTCAGATGTTTTGGCTTAAGGCTTCATTCTTGGGTTTGGATTCCTCTAATATTCATTTAAGACCTAATTAAGCCTTAGGTTTTTACCCCAATGATATCCAATATGAACATAGCCATACTACTACTTAAACATTGCAATGCTTCCAATATCCCCACATTCAAGCCAAGGATATGCTTAGGAGGGCATGTGTGGTTGATCAAGGTATAATGATTTTTAAAGTTGGATGCTTAAAATATTCAAGTAGGGAATACGTCTTAGCCTTCCCTAAGGTGGCTTGTGTGTTGTTTTAAGGCATTGCTCATGGCCCAAGGTGATTTAAATATTATTTTATGTCATAAAGCATGGGCTTCCTCTCTTGATCATGTATATGATCATAAGATCTATAACTACTACTCAAAACCATTTAATGGAACCAACCCCCACTTAGAGGACAAAGATACCCTTAGGGTTAACCTTGACTCGGGAATGAGTCAAAGGTGGTTGAGGTATAGCACATGGTTTATTATATCCCATGGTATTTTTCTATGGTATTGGTGGCCAATGGTATTTTGGTGGCCCATGGTATCAACCCATGGTATTGCATGTAAGGAAGTCTTTATAGGGATTGAGGAAACTCCATTGTAAAGTGGCTTGGAGGTGAGTGGTGGCTACCTCACTTGGCTTGGCTTGGTCGGTTTAGGTCAAGGGATAATAGATATAGTATGGTGGGTTTTCCCAGTTTTTGGGATTTCCACGTAAACATTGTGCATCTATATTTAATTGTTGCTTGTCTAATTTTATTACTCTTGAAAGTTATTATATTTTAATGCTCGTTAAATCCTAATAAGTGGTATCAGAGCCATGGTTTGGAATATAGTTGTGCTTATTGTGTTGTACCTATTTTTTTGAATTAATTATGGGGTGCATGAGTCAGTGCTACCTGACACCCTAGCGGTATTTTTGGGTTCCTATTAAAATGTAATTTCCTTGGGTGATAGAAGCAAAAGATATCCTTCTTATGTGCAGAGAAGGGATGTTGTATCAGGTGTGGAATGAACTACTAGGTAGGTATGAGGGTGGTAGGTGTACTCATAGCCTAACTTGATGTGGATCGAAGAGGTTGAGTCTTCGATTGCAAAAGGAATGCAAGATGGTTTAATCTCATTTGTAGGATCCAGATTGAAAGTTTCCTATGGCTAGGGTTTAAGAGGCCATCAACGTACTGGGGTTGAAAGGTGGATGTATAATGTTCAACAAGCAAATACAAGCAAGATCAGAGATTGGAATGGTTCATACCTTCGCCAAATGAAGGTTGATCCAAGCAGCCCTTCAATCCTCTTCTTGCTCCTATCGCTCCTCTTGCTCCAAGAGACCTGCAAAACGAATTATACCTTCCTCAAACCAATATGACCACATATAAAGAAATGATAATCAAATAAACATGAAATAATGATCTGACTAACATCATCATATGATCATAAACAAAGATTCAATCACACATTGAACAATGATTTGGGAAGAAGAAGGACATCACACCTTTATTAATATTGAAAACAAGTACAAGTATACCTTCTCTTCAAGTTGGGCACTTCACGAAACCTTGATCTAGTTCTGCTGCTTCTCTTCTCCAAGGAACTCAACCTCCAAGCTTTGCAACACAAGGAGAAAGCTTTTAGGGAAAAGATATGGGCAAAGAGAGTCCCAATTCCTCCAACATGACAATGAAAAAGTTCAAGTGTCTTCTCATGGACCTCCCTACCTCTATTTATATGCTTTATGAAGAGTTAGGGTCGAAGACAAAGTGGTTACAACTGAAGGAGTCAGTTGCATAACTACCCAAACTACCCAAATTTCAAAAACGTATTTTTTTGACATTTTTAAAAGGAATGTGTGGGTTGTAGAGACATCAGTCACGTATACAGGAGGTATACGCGGGTTGCAATGCAAAAAGTTGTGTATTTAAGGCATACGTGAGTATTATATATAGCAAGTCGTGTACATACGTAGGTTTTCGTAAGGCAACTTGCGTATACATAAAAACATCTCATTTTAAGTGTATTTTTGGGTATTTTTAGACTTTGGTGTCTTCTGAATATTTTTAGCTAATTTAGATACCTTTCCAACGGTGTAGAGATAAGGTAAAACAAAGTTACAAAACTCAAGATATGGGTCCTCCCTGTTAGGTGTTTTTTTCAGTGACTTTCATGAAGTGTCGACATGCGACGGAATCATGGGAAAGTGGTCACAGGAAGAGATGTGTCATTTTGAGCTATAATAGATGCCCCCTAATGTATGAGGTTAGAGGGGAAGATGATAGCCGAAATACATTATAAAGGAAACAACTAAGTATGGAGAGAGCAGAGAATCCAAGATCAAAAGGCTTAAACAAAGGTACCTGAAAGAGAGATAAATGTTAGACAAAATTGATCTCTAGGACATACAAGTCCATATACAAAACATCACCATAAAGATACATGCGGATCCAACATATGTATAAGTGAGGAAACTATCATGGTCACTCAATATGAAAAAAGGCGCCATATCAAATCTAAAGGAGTCATGGCCACAAATGAACAAGGTGGATCCATGCTCAACAATCGATCATAGCCACAAAAATACAAGGTGGATCTATGTCTCGGAAAAATGTCATATAAAGTATAACAAGGTCTTGCGTAGCTTGGGCAATAGCAAAATGAATGATGATGCTATTTCCAGCCCAAGGTCTTCAATCCAAACCGCCCAAAAGGTATGAATCCTAACCATGCGAATAAAAGAGTTGAAGTTGAACATGGAGGAAACCGTTTGATTACCGGTCAATAATGCGAACCGTTAATAAAAGCGAGGGAAACCACCATTAATGAAAATAGTCCCCAAGGTACCTAGTATATTATAACAAGTGTGAATATAAGGACGTGAAGTCAAACACTTGAAGAATACACTGAGTATGAGACAATAAGGTATTCCCACTACCCAATAGCAAGGGAAATTGCCACTGATGACTACAAGCCCCAAGGTACTGTCATAAGGCTCTAAATATCATTCCCATAGCAAGATGTGTTGTGGTCGATAGGAATAGATCTGTTAGAAGGAAGGCATTAAGGCATCCTTCATCATCCAACACGAGGTAAGTCAAAGACTAATTGGATCTGGAATTGGTACTAAATTTCACGACAAGGACCGTCGAAGACATGATGTAATAAACTGATACTAGGGAATGGCCAACACAAAAGGTCAAGGAAACTGTAGAATGGTCGAAAAAGGTTTAATCCTTGAACAATGAGCATGACACAAAAGTGACTTAGGAAGATTTTGACACAAAAGGGATCAATGACACAAATCTACAATGTAGCAGACATTGACAGATTCCCCATATAATTGGAAAAGAGACCAACTGGAGGAGTAAAAAAATCTGAATCGAGATAAGGTCAAAATACTAGGACCCAACTGTTGATAGACTCAAAACTGGTGCTTTGTTCAAGGAAACAAGACTTGCTACAATGATGTAAAATACATGTGAATGAACTTCCCTTCCCCTCTTTCTTCTAAAGGTTTGACAAGTCCAAGAAAGAAAACTCGGGACCTTCTTCATTTTTGGAAAGCTCGAAGAAGAGACAGAAGAATGCTTGATAAAACACTGATTTGTGGATTTTACGAGCCCGAACTAGTACATGCTCGACGGTGTTTTCATAGTTTAGAGAGTTTGAAAATTCCAAAGAAGACTCTAGGGGGGAATGCTTTCATCCAATTTAGTCTCCTGAGGCCGGAAAAGTATAAAACAAACCACAGAAGAACTCTCTTAGCTTCCGAAGAAGTAAGGCGTACCTTTTTCGTACTTAGTCATGGAGGTCCGAAAAAGGTTAAATTACCACCTACCCAACGATCCTTGAAGCATATAGCCTAAGTTTTACAAGTGTGAAGGAAGGAAATATCACTCGGAAAGATCCATTTGATTATGATAAATGGGGCTTACAGCAATAAACTCGATGCTTTGTTCTTTAGGGTTTAACGAGCATGACAAAGACATAAAGTACACTCAGAATCTTTTTCATGTTTAGGTCTAGAGCATGAAAAAAGAGAAAACTAAGCTCATACCGAGGGTTCCTCTTCCATAATTTTAGTCCCTCAGGTCCGGAAAAAGTGATAAACCTATGCCTAAGAATACTCTTCTCAATTCCAAAGAAAATAGAGCGATCCTTTCTTGTACTATTCTACATGGTCCAAGAAAGTGATAAGGCTACCACCAATGTGGATGCCCATTCACATATTCTTAACGAGCATGAATGGACAAGTTTACTTGGCAGTCAATTCTATTTTGAGGAGTCAAACCTGGGCCTAAAGAAACTCAATATCTTTCCTGTGAAGTTTTAATGAGTCTGAAAAAGTCAACTCGCAGCCTCCTTACTGTTTTAACGAGCTCGAAGGAGAGCAAAAAGAATTCTCTAAACGCGAGGAGACGAGTGTCATAGGCAGGTGAAACTAGTTCCAAGTGCAAGGAACAAACCTATGCATAATTCAAGGAAAGCGAGCAAGATAAGGACACTCAGGGAAAGTCTCCTCAAGGTAAAGGGTGTCAAGTTGCAAAGGAAAAATGATACAAGTCTTAATGATGATGAGAACAAAGATGAGGGATTATACAACGAGCTAAAGGCATGGAAGCCGACATCAGGCTCATAAGCACGAGCATGGCACATGCAAATGCAGTTATAACTTGAACAACAAGACAACGCCGGTAAACAGTTGTGAATCCAACTAAGAATCCTGTCTCCAAGAAACAACAAAATCAAGATCATATTCAAAAGAAAACATCTGATGCGGGTCACTTTGGTAGAAACACATATGAATTTGCTATCTTCTATAAAAGGTAAAGTCAAGGAAAAATTAACCGAAGAGGATTCTATAGCACCAAGGCTCGAGGGTTTATAATCAGTAAGATCAACCTTAGAAGGAGAGAAAAAATCAATAAGGGAGATAAAGTCTGCAGGAACAAACTCATTATCACGGGAGTTGAAAAATTCATAAGAAAAATCAAACTCATTAGGATCACTGACTTGCTGTTCAAAGGAAGAGTCAAAAGACTCAACAAGACCAACATAATACGAAAGGTCAGGCTTATTAGGAAAATCAGGGTTAGACTTAGTCACAACTGAACCAACATCCAAAAGAAGGTCAGACTGTATCAAAGACTCTAGGAAGACTTCATTGAAAGGAAGGAGATCATTCAAGATAGGACACATGTCTAAATTTTCAAATGGATCGACAAAGTGGAGAGCAGGCTCCATAGTCTGTATATGATGAATCACCTGGTCAACTACTGGGACCAAGTCCCAAGAAGGTAAGCATGAAAACAGAGGCTCCTTCTCAGTAGAAATTGAACGCAAAGGACATGAGGCTACATGCTCACCTATGGCAGGGTAGTGTCTATAGAAACACTGGGAATCAATAAAGGAAAGACCTGGTCTCTAGTTGGGTCAGGAGACAGATAAAGAAAATCCAACTGATCAATAGTGACAATTTATTCGCCATGATTAAAATATGTCACATGAAAGAATGTTGACACCACAACTTTCATGGCATAGACATAATCAAGTCCAAGGAGCATATTGAAGTCCAAGGGGTCTTCTATTACCATGAAGTCAACTAAGACGGTCTTCCCACCCAAAGTAACAGGTGTTTGAGAAAGAATTCCCAAGGCTATACAAGTTCTTCTATCAAATGTTAGTAACTGACCAGCAGTTGACACAAGGCTGGGAGATCCCATGCCTCACCAAGCATGAGAAGACAAGATACTAACTGAGGCTCCTTCATCAACAATACAACGAGCAATCGTGTATGGTTCAACTTTGACCTTTATCTGGAAAGGTGCATCAAAAGGAAGGCGCGGATTAACTAGGATTTCCTAATCAAAGGAAGCAATCTGAGAGCTTGGTGGGGGTTGTTTTGAAGTGAGTTTAGTGCTCCCTTGTTTAGTAAGTTTTGAACTGGCAGTGAATAAAATTTGACTAGCAGACACTTCACTCTCCAAAGGAAGAGTGGAATTGATCGACAATGAATTCGATTCAACCTCTTCGTGAAAGTCACTCTCTGAAGGGAGAGTGGGATTGACCAAAGATGAAATTGGTTCAATCACATCAGGATCACTCTTCAAAAGAAGAATGGGATTGACCAAAGCTGAGATTGGTTCGATCACTTGATCAACCAAAGGTTGAGTAGGTTGTTGAGAAACTATAGGTTGTTCAGGAGAAGGAAATTCTTGAGTCTCGGACCACACTCTTTGCACCTCCGCGATAGCAGGGAACTAGTGAGTAAGATGGTCTCCCTCACATAGCTTACAAGGGAACTTAAGTTTGCACTTCAAACAACCAGTTTTCTCAACGGTGTCAACATGACTAGCAATGGTTGACTGTTTTCTCTCAACATGATCTACAGAGGGTGAGAGTTTTCCCCCAGCATGCCCACCAAAGGCTGGGTGACTGGGTCCAACCTAGCTAAGAGAGGTTGGTTGTTGAAAAACTTCAGGATGTTAAAAAACGAGATGACCATGAAACCAAAATCTTCACACCTCTGCGATAGAAGGAAATTTATAAGTAAGGTGGTCTCCCTCACAAATCTTACAAGGAAACTTGGGCTTGTGTTTTGAATGGGTAGTCTTTTCAACAGTGTCAACATGACTCACATGGTTGACGGATTGTCTTCAGCATGAACCATAGAGGCTGAGAGACTGCCCCCAGCATGACTTGTAGAGGCTGAGAGACTGGGTCCAACATGACTTGTAGAGGTTGTCGGGCACCACCAGCATGAACAACAGAGGCTGAATGGTTAGGATCAACATGCTTTGCAGCAGTTGAGTGTGTGTCCCCAGCATGAACTTCAGAGGCTGGGTGGATGGATCCAACATGACTTGCATAGGTTGGATGGGGAGGTTCAACTTGAACATCAGATGTTGAATGGGTGCCCTCAGCAGGAACTACATAGGTTGAGTGATTGGATCCAACATGACTTGGAAAGGTTGGCAGGATCCCACCAGCATGATCAACAGAGGTTGGATGTTGAAGATCAACTTGACTTGCAGAGGTTGAGTGCTTAGATCCAACATGACCTGCAGTGGTTGGATAGGTGCCCCCAGCATGAACTGCAGAGGCTAGGTGGTGAGGTTCATCTTGACTTGCAGAGGTTGAATGGGTGCCCCCTTGCTTATGTGCCTTCTTCCTATTCCTCCTTCTTTTACTCCTTTTAGACTGTCGGTTACTAGTATCATTACTTTCACCGCATGAGGTAGAAGGAGGAGGAGAATCAACTACAGGTGAAGGGGAAGTAGTGTTTTGATTCCCTTGATATAAGGAGGTTACTTGCGAAGCATCAAGGGCATTATGGACAATTGGAGTGGAAAGAAACCGCACCGATAGCCCTAGGGTGAATCCAGGAAGATTCAGGGTGGCCATCAAAGGAACACCAACATTCCTTGTGAGGGGAATAGTACAAGGAGTTCCCAGCATGGGGATCTCTTGGTTGGTGTTCAAAGGGGTGTTAGCCATAGTTTCAAACTAGGAGACAAAGACACGTGACCAAAATTACAAAGCACACACCTAATGGCACACTAAGTATAGAAAAACCACAGAGCACTCACTAAAAATTCCTAAAGCCAAACAGACAAGCATGTATAATATATGCTTTCCAAAAGAAATTTGAGAGACGGTTACTTGGCATCCTTGTAGATGTTCTTAGGCATAAGTGAAGGAATCATCCACCATCCTCCCACACCTTCTACCGGGGTTAACTTCCAAGCCCGTCCAAGGTCAACCAGAAATAGCCTTCTAGTGTACCTATGTATGAACCCTAGACGTCGAAGAGACTAAAGGATACCTTAACTATGTTGAAAGTTCGGGGGGGACAGTTGCAAGCCTGGTTCATACACATGGGCAGGGTAGCAAAGCCTGAAACCCTGTCTAAGATAGAATCCCCAGATGCACAAAAACCTTGGACTATGCTTTGACAAGGAATCATAGGGTTATCTCCTCAGTGCAAGTCTCCACGTAGCCTCATGATTAACTCCCGTTTGAGAGGAGCGTCCTAGATACAATCAACATAGAAAAGGGTTTACCTAGTGATTGGCCAACTACGTTTGAAATTTTATACCTGTGGAGAGTTAAAAATCCCTAATCCACAAGTCTAGTCTAAGCTAGTTGGTGTATGAGCCTATAAAATAAAACCTACTAATAATTTTTAAATTATATCGTTCATTTTAAAAGGCCTTTTTTAGTCAGAGGGTAAATTGCGTGAAACTTATGTGGTGTTTTGACTCAAAGTTGAAACAAAATGACTAAGCAAAGAGAAATGAAATGCAAAAAGCAAAAAACTATTCTGTTCTTTTTCAAATAGAAACTTGAAAGCCACAAAAGAACAATTTCTTTTTTATTTTTTTCAAAAATAATGATATGCAGAGTATTAAAGACAAAACCCTAATCTACATGCATATTAAACAACTATATGTTCTTTTTCTTTTTCTTTTATAAATGCAAAATAAAACTACCTACAAACAAAAGTATGCAGATGACAAGAAAAAAGCAAAAGGAACTCTACTATAAAACCACCCAAAAGACTCTAGAATGCCCTAAAGTCAATATAAACCCTACTTGGAAGGAAGGCTTGCATAAAAGACAAGTCAACTATTTTGGCATGGTGAAGTTAACCAACAAAAGAAGAAGGAAATCAACACCACCAAACTTCTGAACTCAGACAAAGATCACTGATAAAGGCTGACCAGAAACATAAGACAAAAATCAAACCAAGCAAAAGGGGTGGGGGAATGAGCAAAGAGAAAACCCTAATGCTATAAAAAGACTTACCACATAGATAAAGAACAAACATAAGAGATGAAACTAACTCCCTAGATTCATGCACCTGCAGAGGCCCCCGAAAGACCTACCAAATAGCCCACAACATCAGAAAAAACCACAAAAATGAGAAAAAAACATTGTTTTAGGGGCACATGTGGGTTGTACTACTGACATGCCGCGTATCATATGTGGGTTGAAAGTATAGCAGGTCATGTGTACAAGCACACATGATTTGTACTACTGACAGGTTGTGTATCATACGTGGGTTGACATTATAACAAGTCGCGTGTACAAACCAGACACATGACTGTTCAGTCTGCAACTGGTGTATGGGTGGGAAAAAACCTCAAAAGGTCAAAAACTGCCTTAGGAAGTCAAGGGAGGTGTTCTATGAGACTTAGAAGGTGTTCCTAAGTGGCAAGAAAGACCTGAAACTTTACAAAAGGATGAAATAAATACATAGAAACCCCAAACAGACAAGGCTATCCCCAACAGAGTCTCCAGTTCTGTTGTAAAGGAAAGTTTCCTATGGCTAGGGTTTAAGAGGCCATCAATGTACTAGGGTTGAAAGGTGGATGTATAATTTTCAGCAAGAAAATACAAGCAAGATCAGAGATTGGAATGGTTCATACCTTAGCCAAACGAAGGTTGATCCAAGCAGCCCTTCAATCCTCTTCTTTCTCCTGTCGCTCTTCTTGCTCCAAGAGACCTGCAAAACGAATTATACCTTCCTGAAACTAATATGACCACATATAAAGAAATGATAATCAAATAAACATGAAATAATGATATGACTAACATCATCATATGATCATAAACAAAGATTCAATCACACATTGAACAATGATTTGGGAAGAAGAAGGACATCATGTCTTTATTAATCTTGAAAACAAATACAAGTATACCTTCTCTTCAAGTTGGGCACTTCACAAAACCTTGATCTGGTTTTGCTGCTTCTCTTCTCCAAGGAACTCAGCCTCCAAGATTTGCAACACAAGGAGGAAGCTTCTAGGGCAAAGATGTGGGCAAAGAGAGTCCCAATTCCTCCAACATGACAATGCAAAAGTTCAAGTCTCTTCTCATGGACCTCCCTACCTCTATTTATATGCTTTATGAAGAGTTAGGGTCGAAGACAAAGTAGTTACCACTGAAGGAGTCAGTTGCATAACTACCCAAACTACCCGAATTTCAAAAACGTATTTTTTTGACATTTTTAAAAGGAATGTGTGGGTTGTAGAGACATCAGTCACGTATACAGGAGGTATACGCGGGTTGCAATGCAAAAATTTGTGTATTTAAGGCATACGTGAGTATTATATATAGCAAGTCGCGTACATACATCGGTTTCCGTAAGGCAACTCATGTATACATAAAAACATCTCATTTTAAGGGTATTTCTCGGCATTTTTAGACTTTGGTGTCTTTTGTAAAGGTTTAGCTAACTCATATACCTTTACAACGGTGTAGAGATGAGGTAAAATGAAGTTATAGAACTCATGATATGGGTCCTCCAAGTTAGGTGTTTTTTTTAGTGACTTTCATGAAGTGTCATCATGGAAGTGTCGACATGCGACAGAATCATGGGAAAGTGGTCACAGGAAGAGATGTGTCATTTTGAGCTATAACAATCATGTATGTGAAGAGAACTAGTGATTAAAACGGCTAAGGACCCATGTAATCCGGTAGATGATTTGTTTTATTTGGACATTAATGACAAGGTTGGATGCAGGTACAAAAGTAACATGGAAAAAATGCAAGAAAACAAGCATGGAAAAGAGAGAGGATGAAGCAACAGATGGTGATGGTGTAGCCACCGTGAAGACACATGAAAAATATTAATGGATAAATTTGCATGTAAATGGGAATATGGTTGTAACACGTATTAAGGCATACATACCCTTGGTAACTCACCGGTAAAGTCAGGAGATAGACCTAGGTGATAGGGGGTGTATGTGAGATTCCTTGGTAAACAATTTGAGGGGGGTTGGTGATTACTCCAAGTCAAGTTTAAAGGGGGGATTTTTAGGGTTAACCTTGACTCAAGAATGAGTAAAATGTGGTTGAGGTCTGGAACATTGTTTGGGAAACATGGTTTATTATAGCACATGGAATTTTTCTATGGTATTGGTGACAAATGGTATTTTGGTGGCCCATGGTATTGAACCATGTAAGGAAGTATTTATAAGGATTGAGGAGGCTCCATTGTAAAGTGGCCTGGAGGTGAGTGGTGTGTAGCTCACTTGGCTCAGCTTTGACGGTTTAGGTCAAGGGATAGTAGATCTATTATGATGTTTTTTCTCGTTTTTGGGTTTTCCACGTAAACATTGTGTCTCTATATTTAATTGTTTCTTGTCTAATTTTATTCCTCTTGCAATTTATTATATTTTAATGCTCGTAAAATCCTAATAGGTTATTTAAATATTATTTTATGTCATTAAGTATGGGCTTCCTCTCTTGATCATGTCTATGATCATAATATCCATAACTACTACTAAAAACCATTTTATGGAACCAACCCCCACTCAGAGGACAAGGATACCCTTAGGAGGCCATGTTTGGTTGTTTGAATTGTCCTTATTATATGTAGATGTGTATAATATTTCTCTAGTACCTAAGTCCCACATTTACTCCCACATCCATGTATAGAAGTTGGATACCTATCCTTAGTGCTAAAAAAAAATAGTGGCATCATATCTCCACTCAAAGGAAAAGGACGCCCTCGAGAGATTATGTGTAGTGGTTTGAGTCATTGTTCCCGACTCTAGATGTCTAAAATATTCCTTTGGAACCCAAGGCATGTGTTTCTTCCCTTAACCATATCTAGGACCTTGAGAGACCCATACTTATTGTTGAAAATATCCTAATCACACCCATTTTCATAGTTGGAGGTCAAGCATACCTTGGAAATATCATTTGTGATGGTTTAACATGTTCTTCTTCACCCTAGATTCCTACAAGATTTATTTAAGGACTAAGGCTTGGGTCTCCTTCCTAACTATTTCTAAGGCACCAATACCCATAACTAGTTCTTAAAAACTTTTAATGGTTCCTATATCCCCACTCGAAGGATGAAGGTCCCCTCAATAAGTCATGTGTGGTGGATTATGGTGCCATTCATGGAGCTTGAACCCTAGAAGCTACGTTAAGAGATTAATACCCTATATTCCACCACTAACCATGGTTAACATCCTTACACCGCCGCCGCCGCCCCCCTCCCCCCACCCCCCCACACACACACATATATATATATATATTGTAACAAATAAAAATTAAATAATTATCATTAATAAAAATAATGAAATAAATATTAATTAATTAGGTTAACTAAGGGACATATATCTTAGTGAATAGTCACTATGTAAGGCCTACATATACAGGCTACTTTATCATTGTAAAATCATCATTGATATACCTTATATAACTATTCAACATGGAACTATTTTCTATTGGTCTATTGAATTGATATAACTTTCGTGTGTAAACCGAATACTGTATACAACAATGGTATTAGAGCTTGTTTTCTAATCCAGTCTTTGGTCATTATTTAGACTTTGTCTAATTAATTATTTCATACAAATAAGAAGGGGAAAAGAACAAAAAAAGTAAAAAGAAATAAGGAAGAAAGCATTTGAACAAAAAAATGACAAAAAAAGAAGTAAAACCACACGTTGTTTTTTCCAAAGTGTGGGATATAAAGTAACTCTTTAATAAATCAAAGAGAGAAAGTTTCAAAGTTTTATTAATTATAAATAGATATATATTGTTTATCAAATTTTATTATTTGGTATACAAAGTTCTATGTATTCCATATTGGTATAATATTATTATTACTTTTAATAATAGTAATAATAATTATTGGACAAAAAAAGGATATTGACAAAAAATTCGAAAAAATAAAGAATATGGATTTTAATGTTGAAAAGAAAGAAAAGTTTCCTATGACCTCAAAAAGAAATGTTTCAATACTATTTAGAATTAAAGGGACACTTCGAAGAAAGGATATCACCATTTCTATTGCATCCATTGAAAGTAATAATTATATTACTATTGAATTCACTAACCATTTAGTGATTCCCGTGTCAAATATAGGTGAAGGGATAGACTTTTGGGACATGAAACAATTTGAAATAAGTGGCTTACAATTGAATGTTGGAGATTATATGGTCACATCAAAATTAATTATTAGTTCCTTATGGGGCTTTGACGGTGACATAATTTTGTGTTTACCTTGGATAATAACATTGGGGACTTTCATCTTAAATGTCAAAAATAAATTTCTAACATTTTCTTATAAAAAGAAGGAAACCACATTGTAGGACGTTACAATAAAGACATATTTATAAACTCTAACATCTGAAGACTTCAAGGATACATAAAAGATGATTTCATAGGAGAATCATAACTCAGAACAAAAGAAACAAAAAGAAGTTGAAAAGGTTGCTGCCAATAAGGATGAAGAAATTACCGGGGAGAATTAGAAGGCAGATAGACTGACGACAACATGGAAGAAGGAAGAGGGAGAGGCCCCCCAACTCCCCCAATAGTGTCATTGTGGGGATTTTAGTTTAGGGGAATCTCGATCCCACAGGATGCAATGGGAGGAGAAGGTCAAGATCCAAAATCGAAAGGACAACCTAATGATCGAAGGCCAGGTCAGTGCTTTCCTAAATCGACACTAATACCCTCAATACAAATTATATAGACTAGACTTAGAGACTAGATCCAATATATGCAATATCATGCACTTATAGGGAATTTTGTGGGACACAACCTTCGGAAAAAATACCTTGTTTGGTGGATTAACTATACATGGAAACCTAAAGGGAATTTCAATATTCAATTAGGTTCCAAGGGTTTTTCACTATTTAATTTCTGAACCTAGAAGATAGAAACAAAGTCTTGGATGGAGGCCAGTATTTATTTTATTCGGCAGGGCTATTCCTAAGACCATGGAATGAAAAAAAAATTCCAGACAAAGAAGACATGAGAGTAGCACCGATATGGATCCGACTTTACTCTCTCCCATACAAATATTGGGATCCTGAAATCTTCGAAGATCTACGTAACATATTGGGGACATTGATCCAAATATCTGAACAAACCAAGGATCAACGATACACAACCTATGAAAGAATATTTGTTTACATGGATATGACCAAAGAACTACCAGAAGTTATCAAGATGACATGGGAATATGAAGTCTAGGTATAAACCCTAGACTACGATAAAATCCCTTTATGATGTTGTAGAGGCCACATATATGGCTATCTATTTAGGGGTTTCCCTACAAATACCCAAAAAAACTCCTTAGGAAGGAAGAGGAAAATAGGGATCAATGGTTTACGAGGGTTACTTCTCGAAAAATAATAGGGAAAAGCAAGAAAACTTGGATATTAACAAAAGGGTTTTAGTATCCAACAAATTCGATGTCCTATAAGATAAACTGGAGGAAATACCCAAACATAATCAAGAACGTCATAATAGGGACAATAACCAATGGTAGACGAAGGAAAATGAGGTAAAAGTAAAAGATAGTGGAATAGAAGGAAAAACCAACGAAGTGGTTGAGACGAAAACAAGGGATGATGCGGATGACATGGACGTTAGGGACCGGGATCTGGAAGGGATCGAAAAATCCTATGTCGAAGTGGTATAGGGATGTATTCCCCAAGAGCATGTGATCTTACTAAAGTAATCAATCAATAGGACGAGGGAAATGAATTAGTTAGGACTCAGCCTAGGATCCCACAAGGAGCATAAGAGAAAGCATGAAGCCATAAGTAAGAAAATAGGAAGGAAGTCAAATAAACAATGTATAGTTGAAGCAGGTCTAAAACTGGTCTAATCAGGTCAGTACCCTACCATAAGGGTTACTTTAGGGCTTTAATCTCTTCTGAATAAAGTTTATCAATGAATATATTTACTTGGAATATAAGAGGGATACATAACCCTCAAAAAGTAAAAATTTTAAGAAAGAAGATTTAGAGGACAAACTCAGTCATGGTGTTCCTTCAAGAAACCAAATTCCCGACTAGTCAGCTACAGGAAATAAGCAAGAGAATTTAAAAAGGGAGTGAAGTAATAGGAATATATGCAAGGGGATTTGCAGGAGGCATTGGGATAATTTGGGATCTTAACAAAGTGTGCCTTTCTAGTTTCATAAGGAATCACCATTTTATTTCAGTAGAATTTAGGGTTATAGGTTTCCTGGTGTCAAGAGTACTAACAAATGTCTATGGGACTCATAATCCCAGAGACAAAGTGGATTTGATTAAATCCCTCAAAATCATTCATGAGTGGATGAAGGGGATGTATTGGATCTTAGGGGAAGACTTCAACCTCATAAAATCATTGGAGGATACAAAAGGAGGGAGGAGAAGGTTGGAGGAAGAATGTGAGTTATTTCGAGAAGCCATTGAAGACCTTAAGCTGGTGTACATAACCTCGGGACATGGAAGGTTCACCTGTGACACTAAAAGGAAGGGTGATAGGAATATAGCTTCTTGCCTAGATTACTTCCTAGTTTCTAAGTTAGTAATGTACTAGGAAGAGAAATACACTCTTTTGTTCTCCCAGCAGCAGGATTGGACCACTGGCCTGTAGAATTATGGTGGAGAGGTCTAGGATCACAGTTCAAGAAGCCCTTTATATTCTAGCAATTTTGGTTAGGAAAACCTATCTTCAAAGACAAGGTTGAGTAGTGGTGGGAAGAGATCACCGAAGGAAGCGAAAAAAGCATGTACAAGTTTCAACAAAAGTTAAAAAGGATAAAAGAAAGGATCAAGAAATGGAATAAGGAATAATTTGGAAACATCTTTGCAGATAAAAAATCCTTGAAACTTGGTTGGAAGAGATCCAAAACACATGTATGAATTCAGGCTATACCTCCGAACTTTAGGAAGAGGAGGCAATATCATGTACCAAGATTAAGGAATGAGAGCGACAAGAGGTAATACTCTTGTGCCAGAAATCAAGAGTCAAGTGGCTAAAGGACAGTGAACAAAATAAAAAAATTTCCATCATTCAATCATCCAAGACAGATCACATAACATAATACTCTTGATAAAAAATGCTAACAGAGAGAGGGTTGAAACGAGGGAGGAGATTTAAATAGTGTTGAACAATCATTTTCAGGATATAATGATTGAGCCAAGGAGGGACATGGTAGATAATATTGACCAGATTACCCAACACATCCCTTCTTTGGTCTCCCAAGAGCAGAATGACATGCTAATGAAACAGACCACTCTCCCTGAAGTGGAAGAAGTTTTCAACCAAATGGAAGAAGGTAAATCCCCAGGACTGGATGACTTTATTCTCAATTTATTTCATCGCTTATGGAATCTCATCAAAAATGAAGTTTGGAAGATAGTGGATAACTCAAGGGTTTCCAGGAAGATTCTTCCAGCACTTAATGCTACTTTCTTCACCCTCATCCCTAAAAGTGAAGGAGTGGAATCTCTAGATAAATTTCAACCTATTAGCCTATGCAGTTTCATTTATAAGATCATAACAAATGTCATCGTGAACATACTCAAACCTATATTACCCACTACGATATATCCATACTAGTCAGGGTTTTTTGAAGGGAGTCAGATATTGGATGGTATTATATTGGTCCATGAAGTGCTCCATTTAATCAAAATTAAGAGAATCCATTGGATGATGGTGAAACTTGATATTGCTAAAGCATATGATAAACTCAATTGGAAATTCATGAGAGAAATGCTCAAATCATTTGGTTTCAGGGATTGGTGGATCTAGTGGGTCATGAATATCATATCAATGACTTTATACTCCATTCTCATCAATGGTGTTCCCTCGGGAGTTATCAAAGCAACAAGAGGCGTAAGACATATATACCCTTTATCTCTTTTTCTTTTCATCATCATGGCAGAAGGATTAGGAAGATAAATTAAAGCAATGCAGAGTAACCATGAAATACAAGGGTTTCTGGTCCACCCAAGGGTGGATAGACAAACCCACCAACAATTTGTGGATTACATAATCATGATCGGTCATCCCTCTATCCAAGAAGACATGAATATAAAAATGTGTTTGACAAAATTTGGTAAATCATCGAGGATGGAGGGGAGTGAGAAAAAGTCGTAGGTTTTTTTATTCAACACCCCTAGGATTATAAGACGTAATATTTGCATAATTTTGGGCTTTTAAGAGAGCTCCCTTCCATCCAAATACTTAGGATATCCTTTAGAAAACTCAATGGTAAGGAAAGGGTCCTTGTCGGAAATGCTGGAAAAAATGAGGAAACTTCTAACAAATTGGACCATGATACCTTTAAATTTTGAAGCAAGATGATATTGCTGAAATCGATTCTTCAAGCCCTGCCAGTCTATTTATTTTCAACCCTTGTTGCCCTGAAGGATACCCTGAAAGAAATCAGGAATATACAACGAAAAATTCTTAGGGAGTGGAAAAATGGATAGTGAAAATGGGCTTTGGTAAAATGGGAGACGTTATGTGCCCCTAAGAACCAAGGGGGTTTAAACCTCCGAGACCTTGAAACGATGAACTTGGTGAGTGAAGAAAAATTATGGTGGAGATACGTTACCTATAACCAGGAACCTTGGGCAAGGGTTTGGCACAAAAAATATGCCTGGGAATGGAAGAAGGAAAACCTTATCAAATTCTTATAAGAAATCCCTAGATCTCATATCAGAAAACGACCAAGAAAGGAAGAAGAATGATTCAGGACAATAGTTTTTGGGAAGTCAAGAACGAGAAAATGACGTACACGTGGGAAAATTCTTGGCAACGAATGGCACCTCTGGGAAAAGAGTTGGATATCCCACAGATCATAAGAGAATGCACCAACCAAGGCATCACAAAGGTAAAAGCCCTGTGGGGGAAGCAGGAAGATGAATAAATATTTTTAAGGGTTTGGGCCAACAGAGAATGATGGAAGTTACTAGGCCCAAGAAAGGAGGTAGATTGAATCGAGGAAGACATAATATCAGCCGAATCAAGGTACATCAGGGGGGGACAGGCTATGATGTGTTTTTAGGCCAAAATGGTCCTTTACTATCAAGGAATCCTATGATTTGTGGATGGGATATGAAAACCATCCTACGAACCAGAAATGATAGAAACTATGGAAGGACAAACTTTGTCCCAATATATATATATATTCAGCTGGTTTGTTATGAAAAAATGCATATTGACAGGAGATAATATTAAAAAAATTAGGGATGCAAGGTCCTTACTAATGCTACATGTGTGAGAACGATGAGGAGATAATGGAGCACCTCGTGGATGCTTGTCCGTTTGCCGCTGGATGATGGGATTGGGGAGCCATCACATTTAGAAGATCCAATAGATTCATACAAATCCCATATATGATGCTCTCATAATGGTCGAATAACCATTTCCAGAACCCGATTATCAACCAAATCTGGGAAATTTCCCACACTTCACTCTATGGTAAATTTGGAGGGAGCGAAACACCAGGATTTTTCATGGTAAACTCCAAAATGAAGAAAGGGTATGGACCAAATTAAGGAGTAAGATGATAGAAACAATGAGAATGGAACCATGGGATAATTCAAACTAAGAAGCAACTAAGGCAGAGTCTTCCATCATGAAGGCACGAGGAATCAATGGACCTATGCAAGGTTTGGGAAAACAAAGTGGAACCACTTGGATCACCACAAGTGTAGAAATATGGTATCCTCCACCTTAGGATTATTTAAGCTCAAATTTGATGGGGAATCGAAAGGAAAACATAGTCCATCGAGATACGGGTTCATAGTTAGATACCATTAGGGAAGACTACAAGGTTTCAAACTCAGCTTCATGGGAATAGAATCCAATAATGTGGAAGAATTCAATGGCCTTATGTAGGGTATCCAAATGGCCAAGGAAAATAAATGGAACCCTCTAATCGTGGAAGGGGATTCACAGGTGGTTATTCAAATGACGACTAAGATCCATCAAGACAATTCAAGCACAAAGGCGGCTAAGTTGTGGTGGATGGAAGGGAGATTGGAATGGCTAGCCAGAACATTATACCCCGGGATGGCCATCACATTCACCCATGTAAGAAGAAACGATAATAAGGTGGTAGACAGGATGGAAAAACTAGGGACCGAAACCCAAATATCAATTAAGGCGAGGGACTGGGCGCTAATGATAGATATGAAAGCTTGAGACATATATATAGATATCATGAACCAAGACATGATGCAAGTTCATGGACGCGAAAGGGAAGGAAAACGGGAGGGAACGGAGACCGCCACATAACAAATGAAATTAAAATCCATATAGATAGAACCTCATGCGAAATATGGTATGAAATCAATTCAGGTGGGACTTCATCCAATTGCAAGTATTTTCCAATCAATTATTAAGAAGGAAGTAATGAACACGGAAGGTGGAAAATTTGGTAGAGCACAGGAGAAGTACTCCTGTAGGACGATAGAGCACGAGTAGGTAATTATGGTAGGTACGAGCCGAATCATAGCTCAGAATGGAAAGTTACTATTTAGAGGAAGGAAGGGAGATGGAAACAGATGTAAAGGAAACATTCAACTTTGCATGCACATAATATTTACCGATAGCAAATCAAATTTTGTGTTTTGGAAAATTAACACCAACGAAAGGAAGAACGAGAGATTAAGCATGGCAATAGGTAATGGAAGACAAAAGAGGGCGATGGAGTAGGAAGAAGAGAATTTCCATGTGACTCGGGATCAGAAGAAATCCCTGTGGGAAGCACGCATGTTCGAGATTGGTATGTCTGCGAGCATCCAACATAAAATTCATGAGGTAGAGTAAAAACTATGGTCGAAACTGGACTAAGAAAATTTACATGAGGATTGTCATAACGCCGAAGACTAGATTCTGGGCCTAGGAACCAACGCGATAAGGTTAATACTCTATCAAAGAACAATGGATCTCTTCTAGGTTATGAAGAACTTGATGGGGCGAGTAATGTGGGAGAAGAAAGAGAAGGTCGAGGAGTACAAGAAGCATAAGGGGTAGTGGAAAAAGGAGACATAGGAGGATTCCAAGGCTATGAATGTGAAGATGAACTCCATTCTACAAGGTATTAGGTCTTTCAGTTCGTATGACCTAGCAACCTACAGAAGCTCAGTAGACCCCAGCAAGCAGTAGACTTTAGGCTTGCATCCTTGACCTTCTGTACATTTTGTTGTAAGAGGTTGGTGTTTCATGTATGTATGGCTTCGAAGGGTCTCTTGTTTTTGGTGTTATGTGAATTAAGTCTGGTGACTGTAGCTTTTCTAACTCGTTAAATTAGGTGTCAGATAGTGCTTTATGGTAGGCGTAGAAAGAAACAGATTTTATGCTTAAGGAAGTATGTTAAGTTTATGTTCTGAACAAATAGTCTTTACATGTTTCATGGCCAATGATCCTAGCCAATGATACTAATGACAGGGAAATGTCCTATTTTGTTATGATGTAATTTGATCAGTTTTATATAATAAAATCCTTACTTACAAAAGAAAGGATGAAGAAAATACCCATTTGAGAAATCATAGTGAAGACCTTATCACACATATCAAGAAATTAGAAAAAATAGAAAAAATTTGCAAGAAGTACAAAATAAATTCCATAGAAAAGAAGTAGATCTCCAAAAAGATTTTGATGAGAATGTATCCGAAAAAGATAAAGAAAATTCTCATTTAAAAAATATGAATCAAGGTTTGATTGAAAAAATAAAAAAATTAAAAGATGAGAAGCTAGAAATATCCTCAGAGTTGTTATCAACTAGTAAATCACACGAAGCTCAAACAATTGAAGTTTCTACAAGGGTTCCACAAATGAATCGAATAAATTATTGTCACCCAAATTATATAATTTGTTATGACCAACATAAAATTCAAGAGGTAAAAAAGAAAGTGTTCATCTTACATACAAACCAACTACAACATTAAAAAAGAACAAAGACAATATCGAATTTTTTTATGGAATCCTAAAATGAGAAGCTCTATACGATTATCGATCATCAAATAGTTCCAATGAAAGTAGATTTGGCATGAATCACACCCTAGAAAATGAAACACATTAGTTTAAGACTTCAAATATTATACCATCAGGTTTCATCGAGTATTGTTTTTCCAAGCTCACAACATCATGAAAATTCATTACGAGTAAGAGAACAAAGTCTTACAATAAACTATGCTCTGAGGACAAAGCACATTTAAGGGGAAGACAATATAACAAATAAAAGTTAAATAATTATGATTAATAAATAATATATTGAAATAAATATTAATTAATTAGGTAACTAAGGGACATATCTTTTAGTGAATTGTCACTATGTAAGGCCTATATATACATGCTACTTTACAATTGTAAAATCATCATTCATATTTTACTCTTATATAACTATTCAACATGAAACTATTTTCCATTGGTCTATTCAATTCAGATAGCTTTTGAGTGTAAACAAGATATAGTATATGATAATATAGATCAAAAACACGTAATTGTAATCATATCCACACTCTAAGGATAATAATATCCTAAGGTGATCATGTGTGGTGTTTTAAGGTGATGTTATTGACCTTAAATGCTTAGAAGCTTCCTTTAAGGTCTAGTATGGATTATGTTTACTGTTAGTTTTTCTAGTCTTATTCAAATTTATTAGGATATTTATCTGAAAGACTAACAAGTACATCAAAGTATCCAAGATGCACAAGATAGATAAGATACACAAGACATAAATATTTTCCTCTTGGAAACCATAAAGGAGAAAACCCCACAAACTTGCTCAGAATAGTTCCATCACTAAGACAATATCACAAGATGTAAAAAACCAAGTATAAGATTCTTTTACATATCTCAGTCTCTCCTCCTTGATCTTCTCTCTCTCCTCATGTGAACTTGAGTGAGTGAGTGTGTGTCTAAATGAGGGAGGGAGCCTCCATATTTATATGCATCAAGTGACTAAACTTCTAACTTGATTGGGCCGACCTCTTACCCTAGAAGGGCCTACTTCACTTAGGGAGACTTTAGAAATACATTTCATTATATTAAATTGGGGACTACTACCTCAACTTACAACTAAGGTTGTACCTAAAGGACCATAGCCAATAATGGCATCCCAAAAGGAGGGAAACACATCTCCGATGGGGGTAGAACAACATACAATGATAATATACATAAAAATATCTTCTGAAGTTACAAATATAACAAAATTTACTCCACCAACCATGTCCTTCCTCAAGATCCATTCATGGTGCTAAAAACATTATGAGGGAGTTTATATCTCCTCTCAAAGGCCAAAGATACTAGAGAGAGGGAATATATGGTGGTTCAAGGCCCTATTCATGGCCCTTGAACCTTAGAATACACCTTTAATTCATAAGGCCTAAGTTTCCTCCCTCGACCATGTTTAAGGTACCACTACTCATACATAGAAATCAAAACCTCCTAATGATGCATACATCCCAAATCGGATGAAAATGGTACTCTTAAGAGGTGATGTGTGATGGTTTGAGGTAGTGTACTTGGTTTTAAATTCCTATAAAGTTAATTTAGGTTCTAAGGACTTATTTTCCTCTCCTGAAGATGTCCAAGACCCTGTAAGAAATCATTGATGTTGAACAACTTCTAATGGTTCCCATATCACCAATAAAAGGCCAAATATCCCATGGAGAGTTCATGCATGGTGGTTTAATTCATCTCTCATGGCCCTTCATCCTTATAATAGACCTTTTATCCATAACTCTTGATATTGGTCAATTCCTCAAGATCAATACTTAGTTCTAAAAATATCAAATGGTACTAATATGCACAATTAGAGGAGAAGGATCCATTTGGGAGGTCATCCGTATTAGTTTAAGATGTTGATTCTGGACTTGGATGCATGAAATATTCCTTTAGGGCCTATGGGATATGTTCATCTCTTAATCATGTTGAGGTCCTTATGATCTATACATTTTTCTCCAAATCTCATCATCCCCACTTTAAGGTCAAATATCCCTTTGGGAGGTCACATGTTTTGGCTCGAGGATTCATTCTTGGGTTTAGATTCCTTTAATATTCATTTAGGGAATAAGGGTTAGTTTTTTACCCCAATTATATCCAAGGTCCACATACATGTACCTATTTATTAAACCTTGTAATTCTTTCAATATCCTCACTTTAAATCCAAAAATACCATTCTCAGGAGGTCATGTGTGGTTAATCAAGTTATGATTTTTAAATCTAGATGATTAAAATACTCCTTAGGGAATAAATCCTATTTCCTCCCTAAAAAATGTCTAGGTTCAAAGACATCATCATCATCATAATTATTGTCATCGACATCGTCGACGTACTTATCATCATTGTCTCATCATAAACATCAAAAATAGTATTATCATTGTTGTCCCCATTGTCATCACATTTCGTAAAGAAAATTCAACCTTTGAGTGGGAATGAATGCACCATTAGAAAGTTCTGAGCACTATGTATGGGTCTTAATTAGTAATTGTCATCCTCATCATCATCAACATCATTTTCCTTATAATCATCATGATCCTCATAGACATTAGCATTATCGTCATTTTCATCCTTAGCATCATCGTCATATATCATCATATACATTGTCATCATTATCGTCATCATCATTGTGATGATGAAAAAGGCATCAAAATACCTTCCATGAATTTCATTAAGAATATTTGTCGTGTGAGTTGGAATGCGGACACCATTAGAATGTCCTAAGAATTATGGATGGCTATTAATTAGTAATTTTCATGATCATCATCAACATCATCACTATACTTATCATCATCATCGTCGTCATACACATCAACAATATAATAATCATCATCTTCATTATCATTGGCACATATCATCATAGTCATTTCCATAATCATCATCGCCATCATTGTGATGATGGAAAATGCATCCAACTACCTTACATGAAATTTGTAAAGGAGCTTTGGCATCTAAGTGAGAATGAAGGAACCATTAGAATGTGTCAACTTTTGAAACAAGGCATTAAAAAGGACAAGAGAAAACCATCCAGTGAAATAGTGCCTCCTTGTTAAACTTTTAATGTTTCCAAATAGATCTTCAACAATTTACATTGTATCACAATAATCATATGCAATAGGATCACTGGAAGAAAGACAAGCACAACACAACAAAAGACATAAATAATTTTCCTCTGGGAAACCACAAGGGAGAAAAAACAACAAATTCTTCTGTATACATTCTGACACCAAGTACAATACCAAACTAAGATAAGATGATCCCAAAACATAAGGAAACTTCCTCTTCTTCCCAATGAACTTCTTCTTCTCTCTCATGCCCACTTGCTTGAGAAAACTTATTGATGTATTGAGAGGTGCACCCTTTGTATTTATACTCATCATGTGAGTGACCTTCTACCCTAACTTGATCAAATTCTTACTCTTACTGGAACAAATTCTCTAGGGAGACTCAAAATAACATTATATAATATTTCTTGTGGGTACTATTGATCGAATTACAATGAAAGGTTTACATTGATTCTTTCAAGTACTTTTACATGACCAAATACTTCAATAACATCTTCTGAATTAGGTACACCAATAATACAATAAAATTAAAATAATGATATCTTTTGAAGTTGCACAATCTACAACACTCCCTCTTAATAAGGAAGGTATTCTTCTATAAAGATCATCATCATTGGACATCATCGCTAGAAATCATTACCAAATCTCATCATTGTTGTTGCAACTCTGTACTCAGGCCATTGACTTGTGACATCTCTTGAATCTATACATCATAAGAGTTTCTACAGAGCCATCCCTTTTTCCATGCTGGATGTAAATCCACATATCTAAAGTGCCATCCATTTTTCATGTTGGATGTAGCTCTACATGTCCATATAGTTCCAACCATTTTTCATGTTGTATGTAACTCTATAGTGCCAACCATTTCTCATGCTGGATGTAGCTCTACATGTTCATACAGTGCCATTCCTTCTTCATGCTATATGTACATCTCTGCAATGGTAGTCATTTTTTATATTGGATGCCTATCTCCACAGTGCTAGTCCTTTTTCATACTAGATGCATATCTCTGCGGTGTTATTCATTTTTCATACTTGATGCATATCTCCACAATTCCAGTCCTTTTTAATACTTTATGCTTATCTCTGCAGTTCTAGTCCTTTTCCATACTGGATGCATAAATTTACAGTTCCATCCCTTTTTTGTGTTGGATGTAAATATCATCTCTATAAGGCCATCTATTTTTCATGCTGGAAGCAAAGGTCACACATATTCCACAAATCCAACCCTTTTTCATGTGGATGTGAAGACCACGTGCATTCCATAGAGCCATCCATTTCTCATGCTAGATGTGAAGACCACACATCTTCCACAGATCTAGCCCTTTTTCATGCTAGATGTGAAGACCACTAATATGTATCAGGGACTTGTCACCCCCTCTTGTGGACAATGATATGGACAACTCTAATATTGTCCCTAAAGTAATCAAACTTCACTCTTGATAGAGGCTTAGTCAATACATCATCTATCTACCTGTCTATCACAATATATTGGAGCTTCATTGCTCCTATATGCACCATATCCTTGATAAGTGATCTTGATGTGCTTATACTTGTCATGGAACACATGGTTCTTGAAAAACTTCACAGAACTCTGGTTGTAACAGAATACACAAGTCATCTCTAACTCGAGATCTAACAATCCTGCAAGTAACTTTCTAAGCCACACTACCTCACAACTACGTCAACAAGATGCAATGTAATTTGAAAAGGTTGTGCTCATTGCTACACTCATATGCTTCCTGCTGAACTAGGAAATCATGAAAAACCCTAAATTGAAGCAACTCCCTAAAGTGCTCTTCCTATCTGTCTCATTACCAACCCAATCTAAGTCAACATAGCCCTGTAGGATAATCCTCTAATCTAGGGCATATCTAAGGCCATAATCAATCATATCCTTCAAGTACCTTAACATAGGATTTGTAGTAATCAGGTGAACATGTCTCGGCTCTACCATGTACTAACTCAAAGTTTTCACAGCAAAGCATATATCCGGCCTTGTGTTTTTCAAGTACATCAACAAACCAATCACATTCCTAAATAATGTGGCATCAATTTTATCTGAAGTAGTATCACTAATTGTCAATGCCATTAGTATGACCATGGTCTTGCAATTCATCATCCCGAATCTCTTCTGGATCTCTATTGCATGTTTTCCTTCAGTGAGGAAAATATCATCTAGATTCTACCATGCCACTAATCCCAAGAATCATGCAAGGATTCTTGAACTATGATATATAATCCCTCTTAGTGAGGGCATACATCTAGTATCACCATGATAAGATCCTTGAGATACTGTGGTAAACAACCCTTTCCTGGATAGATGTTAAGTGATAATGCATCTCAATCCATCTCTGCAATCTGTGTTATAGGCACTTTTTCTGAAGCAGAGTTTTCCTACTCCCTCTGTAACTGAGCACTATCCTCCCTTTGCATATTAACATCTTGTACTCTCTGCATCGATACATTTCGTACTAGAGTGGATGGTATCCTTCTCTGTTGTTGATCTTCTATGTATCCATCTATTCCATCTCACATCAAATGAGTCTACTGAGATGAGATTCTTGTTCTTAGAGTCATTGGATACCAAGATCCACCATCTTGAATTCTACGAAAAGATTCTTCTTGGTTTTTGCAATGAGATTGTTGTCACTTGTCAGGAATAGGTCATCTACATACAATAGTAGTATCATTGTTTTTCCATACTAAACTGTGAAGTAGAGGTTATAATATGCTTTACTCTTGGTAAATCCCAACCTCTTCAGAAATCCATCTATCTCACCGTACCATGTCCTAGGTACCTATTTCAAACTGTACAAGGCCTTATTCAATTTGTGCACATGTGTCTCTCTGTCACTTGTCTCAATTTATAGTGGCTACTCCAAATTCAATTTCTCTTCTACAACACCATTCACACCCATCTAGTGTAACTTCCACTTCATCACTGCATCTATCATAAGTATAGTTCTAATCGAAGTGTATTTAGCCACATGAGCAAAAGTCTCCTCATGGTATAATCCTTCTTTCTAGGAGAAATCAAGATCCACGATCTTTCCTTGTACCTCTATAGTATGCTTGATTTTGCAAGTCTTCTTGGATTTAATAGTTGAACAATTGTCACTTGTTCTTTGGAACAATTCTCATCATTCTTCTCTTGTATGTGATTATACACAATCTTTCCTACAAGTCAAATTCAATGGCATGATTAGAAACATTTCATAATTTTTAAAACATATTAATAATGACAAATTCTTATGCATAAAGATATAAGTCACACAATCATGCAACTATCTTAGCCAATGCTCCAACATACTGTAACTTGATGCCTTCCATATCTACCAAAACATAATTAAGAGCGTGCACTGCTCCCAACGTGTCAACAAAGAGGTTTCATTCTATATAAGCAATAAAGTCTCATGGAATGTTGTGGAGAACCATATTCTACTTACCCATCACATGCATATTAGTAGTATATTGTTCATTAATGCATTCAATCTAACATGCATAATATACTTCCTAATTATAGGAACATAAATATGTACACATTTGAACAATATCGTTTAAATAATTAGATATACAAGAAATGACAATTAAAATACTTATATTTGTTTGTTTTGTTGTCTCCCTAAGGCTTGATCAAGTTCTGAACTTCTACAATCTTGTAGAGACTTAGAACTTGGTATTAATGTCTTCTACACGTGCTATATCCTTTTGGATCTACCTTTATAGCTTGGGAAATATATCTTGACATTGTTGCCAAGTGTTCATCATCATGTTTGATAAAATTCTTTGTCTTGATTCTTTCTTCTGCTAGTGTAGGTCTTCTTCTTTATCAACAATAGTCTTTCCTTTTGGCCACATGAGAAGTTGGCCATCAACAAAAGCAACTTTATAACCTTGTTCCTGATATAAAGATAAATTCTTCATCTTTCATCTTCGGAGTCCAACTTGTAGGAGGCTTCTCCCACCCCTTCAGTAATATATTGATAATCAACTCCAAGCTTCACCTTATGAGGTGAATCCTTCAGAATCACACCCGTCGGAGAATCAAAATACATATTCTTCATCACTTGAGGAATCTTCCCTTGATTTCTTCTTAGCTAGTTCATCATCCTCTATAGCATGATCATGGTACCTCTTCTTCTTTCCTTTCTTTGCACAACCTTTTCCTTTGGGTAAATCTCTTGAAAGATGTCCCATATCATCACAAGAGTAACATATGAAACTTGAGTAGTCCTTACTTTGGAATCTTATACGATTCTTGTGAGATTGTTATTCTTTCTTGGTCTTTTCCTTCTTGGCATGAGCTGTTAGGGCTTGATTGTCCTCTTCACCCATCTTCTCTTCTCTTGCTATAAATCAAGATTCTTCTTGTGTGCATTCTTCCCATAGCCTATTGAATTTGGGGATATTTCTTCGAGCACAAATTCCTTGAATGAATGATTCCCATGATCTTGGGAGACCATTCAAAGTAGTCATCACCATTTCTGCTTCTTCAACATTGTCTCCAATGGATTCTAGTTTTCCTTGATCTGGGAGACCCTTGTGAAGTAGGATTGTATGTGTTATGAATTCTGCATCTTCACACCCTTGAGTTGAGTCCTCAAAGTCATCTTCCTATTGATATTCTCTCCTTCATACAAGATGGTCAAAGCATCAAAAATCTCCTTGGGAGTATTCAAGGAGGATATATGTGGGATCAAGTGATCCTTGATGGAATCACAAATAATCCTCTTGTATTTGACCAACTTATTCTTATGCTTATCTTTGTTGTCATCTCACTACAAGAAAACCCTGTGATTGGCGTCTCTTTTAGCTTCCTTTTTAGCGTCCACTATAACTTTTAGTGTATTTTTCATCGTTTTTTGGACAAAGTGGACGCTTTTCCACAGGATGGCACTTTTAATGGCGTTATTTGCATCCATTTTTAAAATTTGGTGCTATTTTGGACGATAATTAGCATCCCAATTAGCGTCCCAATTAGCATTCCAATTAATGTCCCAATTAGCGTCCCAATTAGCATCCCAATTAGCATCCCATTTTAAAAGTTGACGCTAATTAGCATCCCAATTAACATCTCAATTAGAGTCCCAATTAACATCAAAATTATCATCCCAATTAGCATCCAAATTAACGTCCCAATTAGAGTCCAATAAAACATCCCATATAATGCCAAGAATAACCTCCAAAAACCTAAGACATTGATCTTCCTCATACGACATCTAGGGCCTCAATAGTAATCTTCATTACAATGACGCACATCCAATACATACAGGACAAACATTCTCTTTACAAGGATTTCATGGTGGTTTCATACAAAGTGCATGGTCCATGAGCACTAAAATCCTTTTCTAGACCGTAAGAAATCGATGTGTCTCCTTTGACCATGTTTAAGCCATCAAGAACCATCATCGGTGCATGAAAACTTGTAATGGTGACCATGCAACACATATGAGCCAAAAATTATCTTTATAAGTATGTGTGGTGACTTTTGACCATGCACTTTAAGGCCGCATAGGGTCTAAGGCCATATGCGTTTCCTAAATAAGATGTTCATGTCATGAAATTCCATTATTATTGGTTATTCATTGAAGGGCCACTGTTATGATGCCTAGGAAAATAGTACAATTGGTTGTAGTTCATTGTCTATGTTAACATCACTGTAAGGTTACTTTCAATAGCATTCCTCACCCCCTTAAATCTTTATTTATGGAAATTGATGAGCTTTAAGAAAAATTTATCATTTCTCTTGAGGGTTATAAATCTATTCATCATTGTTCTACACAAATGATTAATCTTACAAATTCATATTATGGTGTACCATACTAGGAGATGGAAAGTTATAGAAACAATTTTCCTTAAAGTCTGATGCAAACAAGCTACAACAAGTGATTTCTTTTACATTTAGTGTCTAAGCTAAGACAAATAATCTATTTGATTCATCTCCTTAGAAAAATACTTATGATAATATTTTAATTCATATTTCATGCATTCCATCCATGTGTCGTTTAGTACTCACTCTTTTTATCCATCTCTTCACGTTAGATTAAAATTTGAAAAAAATAATTTTACATTAAATTTGAAAAATAAAAAACTAAAATGTGTGCATTCCATCCATGTGTCATTTAGTACTCCTTTTTTAGCCATCTCTTCACCTTAGATTAAAATTTGAAAAAAATCATTTTACACCAATTTAAAAAAAAAACTAAAAATCCATATGTGGGCACCAAAACATGTCAAACTACCTACGATTGGCATCGTGGTCTTCAATCTTGTCGTCGTCGAATTTAGGAGGGTAGCACATAGTGAATGCAATGGGAATGTGGTGTTGAGGGTTTATATCATCCTTGGAAGCTTCGCATGGACAAAAGAATAGACCCTCATGGTTTCTTGCTATTGGAATTGTGGTCTTCAACGCTGTCATCGTGGACTTTAGCAGGGTAGCACAAAGTGAAGGCAAGGGGAATGTGGTGTTGAGGGTTTATATCATCCTTGGCAGCTTGGCATAAAGAAAAGAACATACCCCTCATGGTTTCAAATCTGATGTATTCAAACTCATGACTTGATTCATAATTGATGCGGATGATGTTTACGAACTAAGGTTTAATGGCTGAAATGGATGGTGTCAAGATCTCATTCGGAAATCGATGAGCCAATATTCACATAAAAAAATATTCTAGGAAGGACATAGCTCGATGACAAATTAGGATTGATGGCGTATGCATCTCAATAAGATAATATTATACACTAATATAAGATCATTAACGTAATGGGAAATGATCAAAACCATGAAACATAAAATACACCCTTTAAAGTGGATATATGTGATAAAAGTTGGATATATGCACAATTGAGTGTTTTTTCATAGTGGGATGGATCTCAAGTCCTCAATTGGAGTCATAGGAAGAAATAAATATCCTTATGTAGGTGTCCTAGGGCATTATGAATGGAATTCTAGAGAAGAAGACAATGTCTTGGGCCCTAAAGAATACATTGAGGGACACATATCCATGAACAATGCCTCAAAGAACCATGAATGACTTTACAAGGGTGTAACAACTGCACAATGGCTTCTTTCAAGATGGATCTAATACCATGTCAGAATTTTAATGTTTCCAAATAGATATTGAAACAATTTGCATTATATCACAATAATCATATGCAATAGGATCATTGGAAGAAATACAAGCACGACAAAACAAAAGACACAAAGGAGAAAACCCAACAACTTCTTTAGTATAGATTCTGTCACCAAGTACAATGCCAAACTAAGATAAGATGATCCCAAAAGATAAGCGTAACTTCTTCTTCTTCCCAACGAACTTCTTCTTCTATCTCAAGCACACTTGCTTGAGAAAACTTATGTCCAAATGAGAGGTGTTACCTCTATATTTACACTCATCATGTGAGTGAATTTTTACCCTAATTAGGCCTACTTCTTACTCTTACCAGGACGAATTCTCTAGGGAGACTCAAAATAACATTTATATAATATTTATTTTGGGTACTATTGACCTGACTTACAATGGAAGGTTTGAATTGATTCTTTCAAGTACTTTTACATGACCAAATACATCAATAACATCTACTAAAGGAGATACAACAATAATACAATAAAAGTAGAATAATAATATCTTTTGAAGTTACACAATGTTCTACACTCCTTTGCCTAGATAATGAAGAAGACTACTCTAAAAAGGTAACTGGACCCAAAAAGGGAGCTAATCAGAGGGTTTTGTTGTAGCGAATTAAGTAAATATATTTAGTGAATATGTGTCAATGAAGATCATGGATTGAGCACCATGACCTAATCTTATGTGGAAGACTTAATCTCATGTCCTATATAGCTAATTTCATTGCAATGTGTAGCATTACATTAACTCATTTCTATGCCATTAAACCTTTCTATGTTTTCAAACTTTAAACATAGGAACCTATAGCAAATAACATAAAAAAAAATTCACCTCCATTCAAAGTTCAATCTATGGATGGTTAATGATGTCTTCAAATGTTGTCTACACTATCTCCTTGTATATGGATGGCAATGGTGGTTTTCCAAATATTCTTCATTTCTAACTAAATTGGAGAGTGGTGCTTTGAAAAAAGTTTTTACTTTCATGTAACCTCATATCGAAATATTTCCATTCTAGTAATCGGAGTTCTAGAAAGTGTGGTTCCCATTGAATCACGAGTATCTATGATGTGGAGTAAGGAGATGAGAATATCTTATGTAGTCTTGAGTAATCTGGATATTTCCTTATAGTGTCTTTGGTAATCATCCTATCCAAAATTACTTTTCTCATCATTGGATCTCTCTTATTTCTTTGAGTAGCTTGATCCCTCATAACAAGGTTGAGAAGACTAAGAGGCAAAGAGGGTTGTTTATGATGCAGTGGATCCAAAAGTTGATGTAGTTGATTCAATATCTTTGTTGTATATGATGTAGTGCAAGTTGATCCAATCAAATACCCTATTGATTTCATATCCAGGAAAACCATTAGATATATAACAAATTCATGTATCTCATGTGGTCTAATACTATGGCAGTGCAACCACCAAAATATACACATATGGCTAGCATGCCAACAATGAGAACCATACACCACCATTATCAAAGTGGCAATGTGTGACAACCTTAGAATGCCAAAAAAAAAAAAATAGGCCATGATCTCTTTGAAAGCATTAAAATCTCA
The DNA here is from genome assembly GCA_001517045.1 of Pseudotsuga menziesii. Taxonomy (NCBI): domain Eukaryota; kingdom Viridiplantae; phylum Streptophyta; class Pinopsida; order Pinales; family Pinaceae; genus Pseudotsuga; species Pseudotsuga menziesii. The sequence continues at coordinate 374,653 of LPNX011178046.1, read as the reverse complement.
TCGTATGAAAAGAGCCTCTTAATAGAAAAGGTTAGAGAACTCATGTTAACTCAAAGATATCTATATGCTAACATTAAAAGAGTATTTCAATTCTTTGCAAATTATAAGTTTAAACATAATAAATTCATTGATAAATGAAAATTACTTGATATGAGGCTAAATAAAACTTGAAAAATTTCAATTCATCAAAAAAGTGTTTTATATGTTTTACTCATTAAAAATGTGTTCTATCTAAAGCTTAGACTACATGAAAAAATAAAAACATTGAGTTACTTTTCAATGAAAAAAAATTTAATAATAAAATATTTTTGGAGGAATCCGATGACCACCTATGTCACTGATAAATGATAAAACCTTAGATGAAACCCTGACTTTGTGCCTACTCCTAACCTTGATCTTTCCATGGATCCCCCCGAAATATCCCAATCTAGGATAGGTCAATTTTCGTCTAGATGAAGCTTTATGCAATCTACTCACTTCACAGTAAAATTCTCTTGGTTCTTGTTTGAATTCATCAACGACGTTGCCCTCAACATATTTTGTAAAGTGGGCCTCATCCCTAGAAGTCCAAATCTCTTCTACCTCACTTAAAATTAATTACATAATATACAATAGAACAAGAACCCACATGAGTTCTCATTTTTTTAAGGTCACATTTAGTAGTTGTTTTTACCTATGTTTTGAAAATGGAAATACAAGTATCACCCATTTTTTTGCGGGGTGGGGAGGTGGGGGGGGTGGACGCTAAAATTACAAGTTTCTAGTAAACTTGGGTGATGTCAAAGCATTAGGTCTATCTAGATGAGGATTGGTGGGAATATTTACTGGTCTATGCCCCTCTCTGAGATCCATGGTGACCTAGTTGGATAAGAATTGGAGACCACTTTTGTTAGTTCAAATACAACACCATTTCTATGGAAAAGGGTATTATGCCTTTCTTTTTTAAAAGAAGGAGGACCAAGATTTGATATTCAGAAATGATCCTTATGTATGGGTCTAAGAGGTATGTATCTAAATGCCTAGAGTATGTATTTTGATCACGAATGTGATATCCCTTTAGTTGTTCCTTTTTGGGTAAATCTCCTCGTATTCCCCTTCATTGTTGGTTAGATGAAATGTTGGAAAGTATAGGAAATTCCTTAGGGCGTTTATTGAAAAATATGATCTTAAATCCCTCATGTTTTCTTGCGCTATATTCATGTGGAGGTGGATCTGTACAAAAGGATTCTTGAGGCCAACAATATTACCATGGATGGATGGACACATGTGAAAAAGGTTGATTGTGATAAACTACATTTGAAATGCAAAACATGTCATGAATATTGACACTTTGCAAGAGACTTCCTGAATAAATCTAAGAAAGAACCAGAAAAAAAAGAAAGACGAATGTTCGAAATAGGTGTATAAGAAAGGAAAGAAGGCCCCATTTACATAAACACCAACTAAAACCACATATAACAATTATGCAAACCAATTTCAACCCCTAATTGATGTTGAGGAAAAAGAATCCGTTGAGGAACAAAATAATCAAATGAACATGCATGTTCAAGGAGATTCACGTGCTCAAATCCATTCAAGTGCTCAAAAACCTATCCCCCAAATAATGTTGGAGGAGATAGGTATGAAAAATTATATTTTAATCCTACCTTCTGAACCAATTCAAGAAATTAATTCTTATATAATTAGTGGGAAATATGTCTCAACTAGTGTTATGACTTGACAAAGGACTAAGAAGTTGTAGGATGAATCCTTGGAAGATACTAAAGAAGATATATTTGTGCATAAAAAATTAAGAAGAAGGACCCAAAAACAAGCTAGGGAAGATGAGGCAAATAGAGAAAAATAGTCGGGAAGACACGCCCCTTTAGATAGGCATACTAAGGTGACGACATCTAGTCAAAATTTGAAGGAGAAAAATGTTGAATCCGGAGGTAAATCTAGTCTCCATATTTAAAAAATAATTAATAGACTCTCCTGGAATTGTAAATACCTGGGAGGAAAACAAAAAATAGAAGCTATCAAGAATAAGGTGTATAAGGAATCACTCTCCCTCCTTTTTCTCTAGGACACTAAAATGGAGGTAGACGAAGCTTGTGTCCTCCTTCAAAATGAGTGGAAAAAGGTACTATATTTACAGTAAGTGCTAGAGGATCCTTGGGAGGACATGCAACCTTTTGGGACTCTAAGAAGTATAAACTCCTTCAAAGAAAATACAACCATAATTGGATCTTTGCCGAGTTGGAAGATATATCTTCTCACAAGATTATTAAAGTGTGCAATATATATAGTCAGGTGTAGTATGGAAGTGAACATCGTTTCATGCATTCCTTGAACCCTCTCTAAGAAGACCTCTACAACATTGTGGCATGCTATTTTAACACCACCATTTCACATAAGGAACAAAGAGAGGGAAATTATGTGTTTGATATCTTTGTAGAATACTTGGAGGACCTTATGAGGGAATTTGATTTAGTGGATGTCCTCCCAAAGAAAGGCACCCTCACTTGGTCGAATCAGAGGGTCAACTAGGCCACACTGTCATAGAGGTTTGGGTCAGTCCACATTGTCGCTAGTCTTGAAATTTTTTTGGTTCATAGTTCCTTTTTCTAGAGGGGGTTTTTGCTACAATCCTTCATTCTTCCTAACGCAGTTTCACACCATAAGCCTTTCTTGCTCACCATTGAATTCCGGAGGATCAAGGACCTATACCTTTCCATTTCAATCCTCTCTCGATAAAGCATGAAGAATCCTATATCTTCAATAAAAAAGCATGGGATATTTTCATTAAGGAATCTCCCTCCTTTATTTGAAAATCCAAGTTGCGTCTTGTGAAATCAACTTTAAAATATTATACCAAAAAACATTTCATGATCCTGATAAGACAAGGGTTGATATGCAATCAGAATTGGGACTCTTATAGGAACATATGCATGGGATATTTTCATTAAGGGCTCTCCCTCCTTTATTTGGGAATCCAAGTTGCGTCTTGTGAAATTAACTTTAAAACATTATGCCAACAAATGTTTCATGCTCCTGATAAGACAAGGGTTGATATGCAGTCAGAATTGGGACTCTTATAGGAACATATGGAATCAACAAAAATTATGCCTAAACTCCTACAAAGAGAGAAACAACTCAATAAACATTTGAATAATGCTTACAAACAAGAAGAGGAAACTTGGAGGTTAAAATCTAGAGACCTTTGGTATAAGGCTGGGGATAGAAACACATATTTCTTTCATAATCAAGTAGAAATTTACCTTAACAAAAATGTGATACAAGAAATTTAGGATACAGAGGGATCTAAGTTCACCAACGTCATTGCAATATGAGAGAAGGACCACCAACAATTCAAGGATCTATACTCTAAATAAGGTAAAGATACTGGTATGGAAAAGGAGGAGGCACTTGAAAATGTGCCACAATTAGTAGTGGAGGATGAAAATCAAATGCTTAATAAGCACATTTGTGAAGAAGAAGTGCAGGAAACAATATTGAGATTAATTCCAGAGAAAGCTCCAAGTCTGGATCAATTTGCGATCCACTACATTTGAGTGTGTTGGTCCACAATTAAGAAGGATCTCTGTCGGATGTTGAATTCGATGAAATGAAGGGACAATAATGAAGGTGTTGCAAAATCTTCCTTCCTTGCATGAATTTTCAAAAAATTGAAGTCCTCCTCCTTCACTTGGTTTTCGTTGATTTCACTATGCAACTCATCATATAAAATCTTAATGAAGATTCTTGCAAACCAGGTGAGATTTTTGCTTCCCGAGATCATATTTAAAGGGGAGGGGGGATTTCTATATAAAAGGTAGATAGTAGACAATATTTTTCTTGTTTAAGAATATCTTCATTCCAACGTCACAAGAAAGGAATCAGGCATGAAAATTAATCTTGACATGGAAAATGCATTTGATCGAGTCTAACATAGATTCATCTTCATTGTTTTTTAACACTTTGGGCTTTACCTTTCTTTATGAAATGGATTAGAGATTCCATTAGTCGACCTTGGATTTCTCCCTTGGTCAATGTAATACCATCTAATTTTTTCAGGCGCTACGTGGAATCTAGAAAGGATTCCCTCTTTCTCCCTTTATTTACATTCTTATGCCATAAACTCTTGGAAAAAGCATTGAGAAGGAGCGGAAGTAAGGTAATTTAATCGAAATATCCATTCCTTGAGGAATAAAATTAGTTCATCATGCATAGTTTGTGGACGATACATTGTTTCTCAGAGGATCCTTTGTAATCAATACAACTAGGTTTAAATGCATCCTTGACTTCTTTATTGAGGCTTCAGGTGGAAAATTCAATGATGAAAAGAGCAAAATATTTGGATGGAATATGCCTTCCTTCTTCAAAGCATTCCTTGATTTTTTGTTTTTTTGGGAGTCAAGAATTGGTCCTCCTTTATATATTTGGGTATTCCCATTTATCACAAATGAGTAAGGTCGCTGGATTGGGGAAAAAATCTTGCAAAAATCAAGGAAAAAAATTATAACTAGGGAAAGCGGTGGCTCAACCTCACTGGAAAATTTGTCCTCGATGTTATTCTCTCCTGGCTCCCATTGGTGTAATGAAAATGTTTCATCTGGTTATATGGGAAATTGTCAGGGGGACCAAAGGCAATGGATGCATTGGAATTCATGATCCAAAGCTAATGAATTTAGCAGTTGGAGCCAAAATTCTATGGTGTTTGGTCTTAGGGGAAATTTCTGATGGAAAGAAATTCTTCGTAAAAAACAATTCACAAAGTCAAGGCTTCGATGTTTAGATAATTATGAATGAGAAGGAGAGGGTTCTGAAATATGGCACCTTTGCGAACTAGGTCGAATATTGATCCAAGGAGGACTATACTAGATTCCAATAAATGGCAATTGGATTGACCTATGTAAATACAACATAATGGGGAGGGATCCTCTTAAGCATCGAGTAGGGTTTTCCAATATCAAGGAGTGGCTTCAAGACAAAGGAATTATGATCTTGTATGACATATAGTAAGGTATCACCTTACATGATTACCAGAACACACACACACACACATATGAATTGATCATTTATACAATAAGTTCATGAAGCTTATATATTTATGAAGAGACACCTTTAAACAATGTGTCCTTCTAATGCCAAATTTTACATAAATAATTAATAATTAATTAATAAATGTAATATATGTTTGGCATATTACAAGTATTCCCGCTCTGAAAATATTCGACCACGAATCTACTATGAGCACACTGCAACTAATTTTTTTTCCATGAATAACGGTGCCACGGTTTAGCAGTTCTTGAAATAATTGGATGCATTTCCATTCAAATCTTTTCATGCATATGATTCTGTAGATAAATGAATAACAACTATATGAGGTATTCTTCTGAGCTTCTAATATGATGGTGTTCTTTTGATATTCTAATTTGATGTAGATTTCTGGGACATCTTGAGCCATGGCCCCTCGTAGAATGTTCATCTTTTCATTTGTCATAACATCTTTTGAATTTCGTTCTTCTATCTTATCCTAGTCATTTTCCGCAACATACTATGGGTTTATTTCTTCTACGTTATCTTGATCATTTGTCACATCATGTTATTGGTTTCGTTCTTCTATGTTATCTTGATCATTTGTCGCAACATATTTTGGGTTTTGTTCTTCTACTTTATCCTCATATTAATCAGTATTTGGTGTTTCATTGTCGCAAATTTATGAGATTGCCATATTTTTTAGAATTGGCATTGGCGTCAGGATTGTCATAAGATGAAACTATCCTTTTTCCATTCTTATTCTCAAGTAATGTTTCTTTAAGTTCATTTTGATCTTCTCTAGTCTAGGATTTATCACTGTCCCCTTCATCTTTTGTTTCATCATCTTTGTTATTGTATTTATTATCATGTCCTTGATGTTGGTTTAGGTTATGAGCTAGGATTACAACCCGACTTTGTTCGAGTTGATTTTATGGTTGTGTAGGCTAGATGATTTATGCGACTCATTTCATTCCTTGTATGAAGCTGCAATAATTTCCTGGAACTTGTGCATGATTCCACATCTTATTTTGAGTCTTGTACTTTGAATGGCGATTATGGTTAGGCTTTGTTTTTTATGTCTTGTACTTCAAACGATCGTTCTTATCCTTCTTTACGTATGATGCCATGATCTTTTGTGAGGTGGAATGTAGGGTATCAAAGTATGTGTTTTTTGTTTTGGCATAGGAGCAAGAGTGATTTTGAGTTGTCCTTTATCAATATCAATTAAAGTTTCTTCCTTCTCAACTGTGCTTAAAAATACATATGGTGTAACTTCTTCTTCATATTTCAATTGATCTGAAGAGTAGGACGCATGTGCCTCAGATTGTTCCTTGTCTATATGCTTCTTAGATTCTTCTTCTTGTCGTCGTATTATCAACCTTTTTTCGTTTCTTCAACTAATTCTTTTATGTCTTCATGAAGTACGTTGCCTCGTCGATATTCGATTTTTTTGCTTCAATCTTTGTGGATTTTATTTCCTTAATCTCCTATTTAAAGTAATTTTTAACTTCTTGAGTTGGTTTATCTCATTTGAAAAACCCATAAACTCCTACATCAAAGTCCATTTTGTCTTATACACAATCTTCGATTTTTTTAAAATAATAATAGTAATTAATTAATGAATTACTAATATTATTATTATTTTGGTTCTTATAAACTATATATATACTTTAATATATTGTTTTTTTGGATTAAAATATTATAATTATAATTATAATTTAAATTATAAAAACAATTATTAATATAACAAAAGGTATATTATTATATAATCTTTGCTTTTTGTTGGCTCAACCCTCAACCAACAAAACCCAGTTGACAGGGATCCCCTCTGTCGACACTCGACTCGCCGCAATCTCCCTGAGCATCGACCCAGACGGGTTTTACCCCATCTAGCAACACCCGCAGAACGAACGAGGTCTCATTCGAGATGTTCAAGGGAGGGCTGATGGAACCAAGTTTCTACAATATAGAAGAGGGTTAGGGGAATCAACAGTTCATCAGTTCACTAACCATATCAGATCAACTCCTTTAGTAAAACCATTCATCATTGCACATGATTGATTCATAACTGGAACAGATCTACCGGTGCAGGAGCAGATAAAGATAGCAACATTCATAAACAGTAAACATCACATCATATAGCCATATTTTAGATTCACTTAGCATTCACCATCGAGTTTGCAGGAACAAAAAGACAGGAAAATATAAAAGAAGAAAACAACTATTCAGATCAACATCTGTCTTATCATATTACTTATGCGCAATCACCCACAGATCAAAATAGATAATATTTCATCTCAAACAAATATCAATTTCTATCGATCCACACACAATGGTATCTATCTCCTTTCCCCCCCTACACCGATATCAACTTATTTCTATATATAGGCTTGCACCTTTACATTTATGGTCCACTTATAACTAACTCCTAACTGATTTAACTTACTAATGACCAATATCCACAAAAAATGGTAAACAAGTACAAAAAGTGACACAAAATAACCAAAAGTAGTCTATCTTCCGCCTATCATGTTATCTTTGTCTTACACAGTGTCTTCTATGCTTGCACAACATCCGCAATGTTGCACAGCTTACCCCTGTTGAAATATTGTAACTTCGAAGAATATTCTTTATGTATCTTTTGTGGTCCCCGATGGTCCAACCGGGAGAACCACTTGTATTACATTGTACCCCGATGCTCCTAATCGGAAGAACTAATAAGAGTCATGAGGTAGTCCCCTCTAATTCTAAAGATGGGTCATGAGCACCCCAGTGTGGTTACTTGAGCCTACATGTGTAACTCGAGCCTACATGAGTTAAATTAAGCCGACATGTTGATTGAGTAAACTTTAAGTCAACGGATGAATATAAATAGAGGTGTAGTGCTCCTCATTTGAGACACACACACTTACTTGGAA
>LPNX011178046.1:297559-360635 GCA_001517045.1 Pseudotsuga menziesii | reverse complement strand
TGATACTGTTTCTTTCAGTGATCCTGCTTTATATGCTTTTATTATGAAAAATGAAATGATATACTGATGTCTTAGTAAAGCATATGAAAAATTAACAACCCCAACCCCTTGCCAACACTTTTATATAAAAAATAGGGTTTTTAGGTGTTGGAGAAGGAAAATGTGGAGGGGTGACCAAGAAGGCTAGAGGTAACGTGGCGTGAAGGAAGATCGAGGAGAGGAGTAACGACAACGGAAGGCGAGCTTGAGGGTGAGGTATCAGAGGAGCAATGACAATGGAGGTGACGCATGTGTGCTTGAGAGGAGCAGTCACAGTGGAGGTGAGGATTGTCGTGTGGTTGGGAAAGAGGCAGAAGCAGCGAGCGATGCGAGGAGGTGGGGCAAAACCAAAATAAGGAAGCACGTGGCAGAGAGAAGTGTGAAGGCATGAAGGCGAGAAGGTGGTGGAAACACAATGAGAGGAGCAGGCGAGAGGAGCATGGGGGAAGTGACAAAAATTTAGGGAGTAAGAGGAGTGTATGCAGGTTGTAGTGTGGGCAATTGGGTGTGTAGGATCAACAAGCGAGGAATGGAGTGGATGTCGATATGAGGGGAAGATGTTAAGGGATGCGAGTAGGGGAGGGGAGTTCTAAGGGAAGTGCACGCATTATACAAGGATGCGCAATTGAGAGGGAGACTGTGGGGACGAGCTAAAGAGCGTGAGGGCACGAGTATGGGATGATGGAGAGATGGGAAATGGGGGTTGGTTTTGGGGAGCATAAGTAGGGAGAACTTGGGGGGGGTGGGTAGTGTAGGGAGTATTGTGTGGTGTTGGGTAGAGGTAGGGCCAAGGAGGGAGTGCAAGATATGGCTCACGAAATGTAGTGGAAAGGAGTGTAGTGACAATGGAGTCTCATTGGTTTTGGGTAGAGGTGAGTGCGGCTGGTAGAAGTGCAGGTGATGTAGGTGAGCAGTGGGGTGGGATCCCATACTGGGGCATCGAAGGGAGTGTAGGAAGGTGAAGCGCGTGAGAAGCAGAGGAGAACAGTGGTATGGAGCATGTAGATGATAGCAGGTCATTGAGAGCGTGTAAGGGAAGAGGCTACATAGAGTTGGGGAAGGGAGCACGTGGAGCATGGGGAGTAGTGGAGTGGGAGGTAGCATGGATATATATGGAGGACTGCAATGGCCAGGAGAAATGTAGATATGAAGGGGTGTAGTATGGGTGCAGAAGAAAATTAAATAAGATGAAGAAAAATGGCAGGTAGGTAATTATGGAGAGCCTAAATCCCAGAGCCAACAGTTCTGNAAATCCTTACATGATTATCATTATATATATATATATATATATATATATATATAGTAATGAATTGATAATTTCTACAATAAGTTCATGTAGCTTATATCTTTATGAAGAGACGCCTTTAAACAATGTGTCCTTCTAATGCCAAATTTTACATACATAATTAATAACCTAATTTTTTTTTTTCAATGTGGTTCATGCGCCGGCTTGACCGACGAGCTACATCCACAGAATAATTTCAAGAGGGCCCACCCGAAGGGGCCTCACTCTCGGCACACTTCATGCCTAACCCCAAGAGCGTCTAGGAGAATGGATCCTGCGACCTCACTTGCCGGGAGGCCTAAATACGGTTGCTCGACCGATTGAGCTAACTCTTGGGGCTAATTAATAACCTAAATTAATAAATAATAATTAATTAAGAAATGTAATATATGTTTGGTATATTAAAACATATCAAGTGGGATAAGGATGGAAGATGGAAGAACTGGTGGATCGTGGATGTCCCAAAGTTGTTGAATTTTGATTTCGATCTCCTGCTTCAATCATTGCATTAGGGATACTCCGATCAGTTTGAGTAGCAAAGATAATAGGAGATGGGGAATGTGCGGACTGTATTTTTTTAGAGAAAGTTATGAAAAGTTACATCTTGAGCAACCCCATCCGTCTTTTTCGAGGCTCTAGGCTAAGATATGGAATCAAGATGGATTTCCCAAAATAAATTCCTTTTGTCAGGTTCTTATTCATGAAAAACTTCTCATAGCCAAAAACCTCAAGAATTTTTTTTTATGGGTCTTCTCAATGTGTTCTCTACAAAAAAGATGAAGAAATAGTCACGCATATTTTTTTCAATTGTGAATTCACTAAGAAGGTGTGGGATCATATATTGAAGGAACTCAAACAACCTGTTATAATTTCTACAAATTGGAGTGTATTTTTCCTAACTTGGAAAGATAAATATCCTGGATCCCTTTCGAGTAAACCCACCTTATATCATATTAGGATTGCACTTTCTAAATGCATGTGCTGGAAGGTTTGGGCTACTACAAATAGGGAAGTATTTGATTCGAATTCTACTCCTCTAGCTAGAACAACTATAAGTGCCAAAGCTCTCGTTTGTGATGCAATTCTTTCCATATGTATTCCTAACCTCTCTCATGAACCCTTGACAAAAATGGAGAGGCTCTAGATCTAGGATACCTTTCGTCAGAGCTCCATTTAGTTGAATATTACCATGGATTCACCTACTCCAAGTTATTCCTATAAACTGGTTTTAAATATTGAGGAATTGTATAGATGTGTTTCAAAACAAAATTTTCATGTGCTATTATTTGATGGTTGTTTGAAAGGAAATCCTGGGGCAACAAGTGTGGGTGGGATTCTTCTTGATACCAAAGGAAATACAATATTGAACTTCGAATGGGAAATAGGGAGGGCCACCAAAAAACAAGCAAAGTGTCACACACTCTACCTTGGTTTCGACTTCATTGTTTCTCTTGACATCCAAAAGGATGTTATTATAGGAGAGTCTCTCTTGGTTATCTCTCAAACCATGAAAATATTAGGTTAATAGGATTCGATTGTTGGGGAACTATAAAATTATATTATAGTTCTCTTCAACAAATTGTTGATGTCAAATTGGTACATGTTCAACTTGCTAACAATAGCATTGTTGATCAACTTACAAACCAGGCAATGCTTCTAGAAAAGGGTAAAATTGCGCAAAATGGGGGCCAACTTTCATCTCGTTGGCTCCCTTAAAGGTTATATATGAAATTGAAAACAATATTTAATATGGTCTTTTCAAGCATGAATGCCACCTATTGTCTCTTTGACCTTCAAGATCATGTAATTAAGGAATATCAACCCTTGCGCAAGTGAGAGGTTTCAAGAATCATTGCCATGGACTTAATGCCCCTGCCTCTAGTTTATTTGTTGCCCTATGTTTGTTTTGATGCTACATTTGGGATAAAAGGATGAGGTCATCTATTCTCTAATCCTCAGAGTTATGGAATCTAGCTCGTTAGCCTTGGGATGGTGATTTTTGCTTTGATTGGTGACATCACTTTCCCTTGTAATCCCTACAAGGAGTGGTGTTCTCTTCGTGTAATTTGAGGTTCATTGATTGGATTCTTGATGGTTTTTCCTTTGCACATCTTTACATGCCTATTTATTATGTAAAATTTTTGGGTTTTCTTTGATTTTGTGGGATTTGTCTCTTTGTAGGTTCTCTAGAGGTTAGAGGTGATGCTCAATATGAAAAATGAGATTGATCATGATGTAAGTTGGTTAAACTTCCTGCTGAACTTAGGGATGTCGGGGCCAACATCTAGGAAATGAAGAGCACCCTTTGTTGGATGAACCCTCAACCATAGTAGCATAATCCAACCCTATTGGATTTTTGTGTACGAAATTTAGAACAAATTGGAAGTCAACGAATATTCGGTGCAGGTGTAATACGAATATGGGTTCCTACTAGTGGGAAATTAAAATTTGAAAATCAATTTAAAAACCAAATTTTAATTCTTTAAACACTATAAAATATAAACAACATTCAATTTCATACTTCCTAACCAATAATCCTTCTCCAGTAAATATGTTTTTACTTTCTTATTAAAATAATTATTAATAACTAAATATTGTATCTCCCAATGTTTTTGTTTTTTAAATAGTAATTTTGGGTGTAAATAATATGTGTGAGATGTACATTTATGGTATATTCTTGAATATTTGATTGAAAGTATTATATATAAGAAGTCTACTCCCGTATTTTCTTCCTATTATATTTTTTCGCTATGTATTTTTCTATACCGAATCATATTTGTATCAAATGCATACTCAAATTATGGTATTATGCTCTAACTAGGAGGGGAGATGGAGGCAATCCACTAGCTCCCCACTGATGCTTCATGCTTGGATCACTACCTTGATGATATGGAGGGTCAAATTCGAGTTCATAGTGTTCAATTGGAGGCTCTAATGATTCTAGTTGATTGTCACCAAGAGACGCTAATTGCAAACCAACCCAGGTTCACTCAACGTGCTTTCTTTAGGTGTGTTGATGAAGACTTTGATTAGCAACCTATTCACTCCATCATGGATATTTCAAGGTCCAACAAATAGTTAGTAGATAATTATGTTCCTTCGGTCCTATTTAATGGTCATAGTGCTAATTAATTCAATATTTTATGATTTTTTTTGTACACTATTACTCGACTAATATGTCAAAGTTTATAGTAGTTACTAGTGTCAATGTAACAGTTTTAAGATTGTAGACTGATATTAAAGAGCAAAATTATGCCTTGAAAGACATTGATGTTCTATTTTTGGATCTATGTAACCCTTTTATTGTTGTTGATCTCATCAACCTTTTATAATATGAATTTACTTGTTTTATTAAAAAAACGAAAACAAAAAATATTAAAACTTAAAATTTATTTTTACGAGAAAGATTAAAATTATGGAGTAAAGGTAATTTATTTTAATATCGAATTGTTTCTCTTAATAAAAGTAGAAGTGAAATATAAAATACTGCTAAAAAATTAAAATATATTTATTTTTTATAAACAATTAAAAGTTCGAATTTTTATATTTTGATTTAAAATTAAATATTATATAATTAACATTGATTTGATTCTGGAAATTAAATATAAATTTTAACTAAAATTTATTATTTTTAGAATCGTTATAACTTTTATGATTGAAAATATGTTTAGTATTTTTTTAATAAAAAAACTAATAAAATCAAATGAGAACAACATTTGTAATGACAAATTCATATATATCAATGTTCTATTAAATTAATCCATTCATTATTTTAGATTTTATGAAACTCTTGAACCCACTTGCAACAATAATTGCTTGATGTAAAAATAATTTGAATAACGTGAAGTGCAATGACAAATTAATTATTTATCAATGTTCTATTGAATTAATCTATTCAACATTTTTGGATTTTATGAAATTATTGAATCCATTTTCTTTTTTGCTCAATCAAATTATTGTTCATGGAAATTTATTCAACATTTTTGGATTTTATGAAATTCTTGAATCCACTTTCTTTTTTGCTCAATCAAATTATTGTTGATGGAAATTGGTTCAAATGGTCAATCATAAAAAATATTATTATTACGATGTAATAACTTGAAAAAGATGTTTAAAGCATCCAATAAAGCTAACTTACATTAATCTAATAGGACAACACAAGGTAATGTATGTTATAAGCCAACAAGGATATTTATAGACATTTTTATAAGTCTTTGCACTCATAATAACAATGTGGAATGATTTAATTACTTTTCATGGTTTTATTAAGATGTTTAAATGTTTTTTTAATGTATGGGTAAGTTGGTAAGTTTTTATGGGATATTTTTCTTTTCCCCATCTATGAGGACATCGAAAGGACATGTCACCTATTCCAATGGCTGATCTTCCATCATGTTTACATAGAATGTAACTCAGACGTTGACTCTCTCTCTAAGATGGGCCTCCTCTTTCCGGAAGGTTTCATGGACCGTTGAGAACTCTCTGATGGCCATAAGGTCTTCTTAGACCGGCGTAGAATGTAATTATTTTTAGACTTCTGCTATATCAGTTTTATTGCTCATAGTTATAGACAATATTTGTTGGTTTATTTTTATGAATTGTAAGACCAAGAGGTCCATTGAACAACATGGTTTTATTAAAATTAGGTTGTGATATTTTTCTTTGGAAAAAAAAATTGGTTGTTATTGTAAGTGGTTATTTAACTTTTTAATTTTAAGTGAAAATTATTTTAATATTTAAAATAAAAGTTGAGTTTTCATTTGTTATAATGATAAAATATCAGAGAGGAAGTATGCAGAGCTTTATGTGACAACACGAGTGGACCATGTGTTGGATTTGAATAGGCAATCTATGATTGGAAGGGTGAGGAAGGTTTCGTGGTCACAATTAGCATAGAGTTTGTTCCTTTGCTAGAGGAACCTAGTACCTACCTTGTTAAAAAAGTGGGAAATAAAGCATTTATGATTTTCTAGCTGTTGATCGGGTGTTTTTTCATCTTACGTTGTTAGGGTTTTTTGTCTTTCTCTGTACTAGTTCACGAGTGTCTTGTTTCTCATTCTTATTTGTATGTTTGTCCTTTTCGATGGTTTCATTTCTTATCTTATGCACTTCCTTTCTCTTGCTATTGTTGTAGTGCTAACATGTGGCTTGGACTGTGCGAGACTTCTCGACTAGTGTGATGCTTTCGGTCACTACTTTAACCTTAGTTTTAACAACCCTTTTCCTTCTTTTGGTAATACTCTTACTAAGTTTTATGTGGTGTCTAATATTGGGTGCATCCATGGAGGTGGGTTACAATTTTTGGCAAGACGATTTCGACCAAAAAAAAAAAAAGTACCTCGATCAAGGTTTATAACATGCTCGGTCGAGGTTTTCGATAAACCCTCGATTGAGGTTTTCAGACCTCGATGAAGGGTTAAAACAGACCTCAATCGAGCATTTTTAACCTTCTATAAATAGGATACAAACCCATCATTTAATTCACTTTGTTTGTTGGATAGAAAATGGTCATTTATATTCATTTGTCGATATGGGTTGTAGAGTAATTGGGTTATAGATGTGGTTGATCACATGTATGACTCCAACCAATCACACTTATAACACCAATTACTCTATGACTAATATCTATTCATAAAATCTAGAGGAAGTGGCAGTAGTAATGCTTTTACTCATTTTTTTCTTCAAGGTATGTATTATTACCCAGAAGTATATCATTATTCTAGTCGAAATTATGTTTTATTAAATTTTATTATCATATAATTCTATGTTTGATTTTATTTGAATTTGAAGACCTTGTTCCCATGAACAATACGAGATTTTAAAAACTTTGATTAAATAAATTTTTGGGTGTCCATATTTGTGTGCTCACACAAATATGGGAACTTGAGGATGTTTTTAGTTAAAGTTTTGAAAAGCTCGATCGAGCTCTTCTCTAACCACACATAAACATTCAATAGAGGTATTTAAAAACATGTGTAAAAGCTCGATCAATGGTTTTAGAGACCTTGATCGAACTGATAGCTTGATTTTGACATTGTATTTCCATATGCATCATGTAAAGTTTCATTTAATGAAGTCTTCCAAAATATGCTTAGACACCTTGTATTTTGAATCCCCATTTGAATTCATGTCATGGAACATTTTCAATTCTTGTCGAAATGAGAATTAGTATCATGTTTAGTTTCCATACTTTTTGTTTTTCGGATCTCACAGTCGTCATAACACATTTTCTTTTATTTATTTTCCTCCACTCTTAGCATTATGAAACACCAAAACAACTAGTCACATGTTATTGATGTAAATTCTAATGTCATTCAATAATTTACTAGCAAAATTAACTGCAAATGTGTGGCACAATAAAATTTTTGAAGAGTAAACAATGGACATTGATATAACCCAAGGAAATGAGGTCATATTTTTTCCATGTTCACATTCTAAAGGTACTATAAATACTTTGCTCCTTCGTATATAATTTTTAATTTTAAAAAACTACAATTATGTGATATGAATATGAATGTAACACTAATTTTTATCTTAATCGTTTTGTTCTATTCCACCCTAGGCTCCGGGCTTTAAATATATGTCCCGAAGATCTGTATCGTAGGTATATCGTAGTCCTGAGAATCAAGGTCGAGTGAACACAACTCGCCTAAGTTCAGCTCATCAACTGAATTGCATGCATCATTGCTCTCATTGGTTCAATGCAAAAAGAATACTATGGCAATGATGCATGCAATTCAGTTGATGAGTTGAACTTAGACGAGTTGTGTCCACTCGACATGGATTCTCAAGACTATGATCTCCCTATGGTATAGATCCTTGGGTCATATATTTAAAGCTCAGATCCTAGGGCAGAATAGAACATGACGATTAAGATAAAAATTAGTGTAAATTCAAATTCGTATCACATAATTTTAGTTTTTTAAAATTAAAAATTATATATGAAGGTGCAAAGTATTTTTTGTATTTAAAACATTTCACTACATTTCTGTACTACATTGTATACACATTGGATACATTGTTGATAGGAATCAAATGATGTTGAAATTCCTTACCAACCATTGATGACATAAACAAGCTAGATGTTGAATTCTAATGAACACACACCATGATACTACTTGAATATAAGCATTAAAAAAATTAAATGCATGTAGTTCACAGACTCTAAAATTATTGTTAAATCCCCAAAATGAATCCTTGGCATCACCATCAAGGTTTCACAACTATTGGTTAAAGTTTTGAGTTATCATGCTAGGATGCATTGAAGGGTTTATTGTATCTACACCCTGGTCATTTTGCTACAAACAATAGTTTGTCCACTTGCTCACTACACACAATATTCATAATCAATGTCATCTATAGTGTTTTTCAAATTCATGTCTCTTTTCAACATAGAGTTCAATGTTTTTGTCAATATCTCTGGTCCAGAAAAAATTTAAACTTCATTAAATTTAGTTATAAGGAAGGTCATAAGGTTGCATATATGGGGCACTACATATTATTATCACTACGAAAAAACCTTTTTTTTATGAGTGGAGCGAGTTGGCATGTCATGTTTATTTCAGGAGTCTTATCCATTTGCTATACTCTTAATGTACTCGTGTCCAGAGGAAACGTATTGGTAATAGGTTATAATTGTCAATTATGTTTATGTACACATTTATCTATACAATGAGAGAGTTCTAATTATATGTTAGGTGAACTATGGAAAGAGTTTTCTTGTTCCCTAAAATTTGATGCCTCTTTAATAGTTTCAAAAAACTAAATCTAAAAAGCAAAGGACACCTTCCCTTGTTAATAGTATATTTCACTATGGTTATGAGTATTATATTATTGTTCCTTAAATTCTTCTTCTTATGCATTTATATTCTTATCATTTATTCGGATATGAAAAATTTTAAAAAATTAAATTCTTTATGTTTATTACAATGTTGAGAATAAGTATCCTTCTTCTTCTTCTTTTTTATTTTTTTATTTTTTTTTACTTATGTTTATTTTTTTTAAATTTTTACATTTACCATCTTGAAAAAATTATAATTTCTCATTTCCCCTTTATTGTTGTGTAATTTTTCTTTTAAATTCTCTTAGATGGGTCCTTGAAACCCATTTCTAAAATGTCCTACATGAACATAATACATACATATAATACATACATATATATAGACACATATATATAACCTAAAGCTTATATCCCGAAAAAATATGCTAGTATATTGGTAGTCATGTACAAAGCCTTTTTTTTAAGTGTTTAAGAGTAGCTCGATCGAGGTTTTATCATACCCTCGATCAAGGGTTTAATAAACACTCGATCGAGCTTTCGATAAAACCTCAATCGAGGTATTTAAATACCTCGATCGAGGGCCTGAAAAATAGAGATTTAGCCCTCTTATAGGAAAATCAATGTTTCTCTGTGTCTTCTAGGGGTGTAAACCCTACCATTCATGGCACACAAATGAGCGGAGTTCATACCGATAGATTCATCATGGAATCCTGTATCCATTGAGATATCATGTATGTGTTTTGGCATTCATATGGGTTTTTTTTAATTAGTTCTAAAACTTACACTTAGAAAACCAGACAACAACTTCGAAGCAACTCAAAGAAAAATACGTAGGGTAAAATATACACATAAAAAAATTTCATAAAAATGCACAGCCCACACATCGACGTGTCCTCTTCAAAAGGGAGTCTTTGGTTTTTCAATTTTTGAAAACATTGAAAAAAAAGCTGGGATGGACACACATATGTATGAAATGATGCTGAAATCATATGTGGTCACTTTCAAAAAAAAAAAAATAACTGTATATTGCAAAATAAATTAACAAAAAATATGCAAACCACATTGCATTTTGTGTAGATCATGCTCACACACACACACACACACATTATTAATGTAAGATTGAATTATTGGGGTTGGACACAAGCCACTTATTAACTTTTTCAAATTTTTAAGGTCACACGGTTCATTAAATGCAAAATTTCACACATTAAATGACATCGGAATATTTTAAAAAATATCATTGGGAAGCCAACATAATATTATACAATTTGTTTTTTTACTGCAAGTCGAAATTCACATGGAATATATGCGTTTCGAGGGCTTCTATTTAGCACATGAGTAAAAAATTAGGTTTTCATCGCCAAATTTAGCCAAAAAGTGTTACCCACCTTCATGGAATCACCCTATTGTCTCTCCCAAGGATACTCCTTGCAATACCTTCGAGGATGTGGCAGTGGGTGTTGATATTGTTGTGTCCTTTCTTAAGGAGAAAAATCTAGTGGGTGCCTCGATTTCTCCTTATGATGGCCACACTCTAAAGCAAGTCTTTTTTGGGGCCAAGGAAAGACATCAACATCAGCTCAAATATTACAAATCTCAGTAGTTTAAATATCAGTATGTGTTGGGACACGATGTGAACATGGACCGGGTTGAAAGCCTCTATCTTAGAGCCCTAGTTGAGAGTTTTGAATATATTAAATTGAACAAGGATGAGTTGTTGGCATGGGATTCTGAAAATTCAAAGTGACTGATTAATTATACTTCCAATATCAGTATCCTAGATAATCGTTGGATTGTATTCCTTTTTTTGCAGAAGGAAGACAGTCAAAAGATTATGTACCAACATTGGGTTATTGGATCGGGCTCGTTGGTTTTGCAGAGATGGCATTCGACATTTGACCCCTCACGTGAGAAACCTACAAGACGACATCTACGAGTTTTGTTACTAGGGTTTCCCTTCCATTTTTGGTCTAAAAACATATTTGTGGGCTTGGCTAACTTGATTGTGCATTTTGGTGTGATTGATGGTAATATGATCCATGCTATTGATAAAAGAATGGTTGTTGTTATGGTTGAACTATACATCTCATCCGGGTCCTTCTAGCTGAAGTTGATATTGTGTGCAAGGATTGGGTTTTTGTTCAAAGGTTGGACTACCTTAAGATCCCATTTCATTGTCATTTTTGTCATGCAATGGGTCACTTCAGGGACAAATGCTTGAAGCTTCTATATGGTAGGGGTTTCTTTGACTTTGGTGAGGACTCAGATATCCACAAGGTGGGGTTGAGTTGAGTTGAAGTTCATCAATTCAGTTGAAAAAGAGTCGATACTTGCTAAGGCTATCTTGAAGGGTGGTGGATTGTATGGGGGGTTGACTTTGTCTGCTTTAGTGCCTGACAATATTACTTTACTACCTTCTCTTATTGTTGGTTCAAATTTGGAGAACCCTCTCAGCTCTTATCCCCCCCGGCGGTTGATGGATCTAGTTCATGTGAGGATCCTAGTGATTATCATGAGGTGTTTCCCCTTCCTATTGTCCTTAGAAGAACCACCTAGGGCTCTCTTTCGAAGCAGTCCATTCCTGAGCTTGGATTACTATCTTCGTCTACCCCATGTTTCAAAAACCCTTACAAGTCTTTTCCAATAATTCCTTGGTTTCTTTTGTCTCTTCTATTCACCATCAAAATGTGAAAATTTACAACAAGAAAAAAGGTAAAGGTGTGCCATCTTCTTCCTCTGGTTCTAAAGAGCAGTTAATAGTTGGGGAATATGTTCCTCTCTCAAAGAGGCTCCAAGACGATGTGGCTTAGAACCCCTCATCGATTTCACCTCCCTCCCCCAAGGCACGTAGAGATTCGACGCCTGCTTCTACTGGGTTTTAATATTAATCTTATATTTCAATCTCAGGGGTTTTGGGACCCCTCCCCAAAGCTAAGGCCCTCGGATGTCTTCTTGATTCTGTAAATTTGGATATCATTCTTTTACAAGAAACTATGTGCTCGGGTGATGTGGACATTTTAAACTTTTTTGAGCTCTGTTCGAGTTGCGAAATTTGTACCACTAATGCTGCTGGCCTCTCAGGTGGTCTCTTTGCCTGTTGGAATCCCCTTTTTGGTGAAGTTAGTGCCTTCTATACTTGTGCCGGTATCCTCCTTGAAGGGAAACTTTTGGGATTTGACCACTCCTTTTCTATTATGAACTATTACGACCCCTAGAAAGGTTAGGAACTCTTTTGGAATAATGTCGAGTCTTGTGGACTATTGAGTATACCCAATCTTGATCTTGTAGGTGATCTTAACTTTAATCTTTTGGTTGATGAAATGTAGGGGAACAATCATTGATTGGATCCCCTAGACGATTTTTTCCTTCATCTTTTTCATAGACATCAGTTAGTTGATGTTGAGCCTACTAAAATTTATCCGACTTGGAGGAATGGTCGTTGTGGTGAGGATAGTGTTAGTAAGCGCTTGGATAGATTTTTAATTTTTTATTCTTTTACAGAATCACTGGATCTTTATCGCTCACGGGTCATTACATCTACCTTATCCGACCATAACCCTATTCGCCTTTAGATTGATTGTAGTAAGAAGAAGCTTAAATATCCCTTCAAGTTCAATCATATGTGACTTCGGGACAAAGAATTATGTTTGTTGGATAGATCCAATTGGCATTGTTTAGTTGAGGAGGATGATCTAGACTATATGAAGAGATGGTTGGTAT
Organism: Pseudotsuga menziesii; assembly: GCA_001517045.1. Taxonomy (NCBI): domain Eukaryota; kingdom Viridiplantae; phylum Streptophyta; class Pinopsida; order Pinales; family Pinaceae; genus Pseudotsuga; species Pseudotsuga menziesii. The sequence goes on along the minus strand of LPNX011178046.1, from coordinate 347,811 downwards.
ATTGAAAAATTTAAAACATTTAGTGGCAGGTTGGGGAAAAGGTCAAAATCAAAGGGATGCTCAGGATTTGGCCGATATCAAGGGCCTGATCCCTCAAGTTTTTTACTTGAATTTGTTTGGTGGTCTTACTAAGGATGGTAAGCTACATCTTGATGAATTGGAGAACTAGAAGCATATGATTCTCAAGGAAGAAGAGATGGCATTTTGACTCAAAAGTCATGCCGTTTGGATCTCGCACGGAGATAACAATACCAAGTTTTTCTAACGATATGCTAGTTATATGAGGAATTTGAACGCGGTATGGGAGATGCAAGATGCTATTGGTGATTGGGTTCATTCTTAGTAGGAGTTGGAAGAGCTAACTTCTAATCATTTTTCGAATCTTTTTAAAGATCCGGGAAACTTGCCTATCACAACTCAACTCAACCTTATCATGGCGCTTACTTTTTTTTTTAGTGGATGGGGGTATCTATATTGTTAGCCCTATCACTCTAGAAGATATAAAAAAAAATTTGAAATATTTTGTTAAGGACAAAAGTCATGGGGCTGATGAATGGTCGGTGGAATTTTAGTATTGCTTTTTTGATCTTCTTGGAGATGAGCTTCTCTAGGAAGTGGAGTAGTCCATATCTTAGGGCTATGTCTCTAAGGCCCTTAATGCCACCTTCATTACTCTCATTCCTGAAAATGATAGACCAAAGTCTTATTATGTTTAGCACCCTAGTTCTATTTGTATCCTTATATACAAACTCATCAGTAAAACATTTCTAACAGGATTAATCCTAAATTGGCGGAGGTAATATCAAGGGGACCATTCGAGTTCATTGGTAATAGGAAGATTCTATAAATTGTTGTGATCACCCAGGAATGCCTTCATTCTATTAATGTTAAGAATTCGATGCCCTGATTCTCAAAATGGATCTCATTAAAGCCTATGATAAAGTGAATTGGGGGTTCTTAAGGATCCTTCTATTGCAGATTGGACTTCCACTAAATGTTCTGAACTAGATTAGGGTTTTTATTTCTTCTGGTTGTTTTATTGTTCTCAATAACGCTTCTCCTTCCAGGTTCTTCAACTGCTATAGAGGTCTCCGCCAGGGATGTCCTTTGTCACCTCTCTTCTTTTTATTGATCATTGAAGGACTAAGCAAAGATATAATTCAACCAAAGAAGAAGGTAAGATTCATGGTGTAAAATTCTCATTAGACTAAATTTGAGGTCTAAAATGTGCCTCATAAGGAAAATAATAAAATAATAGTTAAACCAATAAAATAATATTTATTAAGTTTGAAAGAAGAGAGAAAAAAAACTATTTCTGTTCTTTTTTATTTTCAACATATCTCATTGTGATTTTACTCAAATCTAGAGCAGGAGAACTAGTTGGATTCATAATTCAATTATGCATCCAACGAGTATCCATGCTACATACTTTTGATGGACCCACCCCACAAAAAATAAGAAATACATGAAAAAACAATCTTTATTCATATATTTCTTTTTTTTCGTGGGGTGGGGTCCACCAAAAGTGTGCAGTGTGGGTATTTTTTGGATGTAGAATTCAATTCTACATCCAACGAGTGCTCTTGCTTGAAATTTGAGTAAAACTACATGGAGATAAGTTGAAAATACGAAGAAGAAAAAAGTAGTTTTTTTTATGAAAAATATGTCAAGTCAACCATTATGGTTGAGTTTTTTCTTGAAATTCAATTGGTTGGATTTTTTTATGAGGCCTATTTTAGTTGGATATTTTTCTTAAGAGGCCCATTTTAGACCCCAAATTTCCTCTAATGCTTCTGCTTTGTCCATCACTCATCTTTTGTTTCTGGATGATGTGGTTCTTTTTGGCATTGGTTCTGTTAAAGAGTGGGTCAATTTTGTAGAAATTATTAAGTCATTATGTCTTCCTACTGGTATAGAGGAGAGTGCCACAAAATATATTTTCCTTAGGGCCGGGGTTTCTAATAATAATATGGACCAGATCCTCTCATCCTTCCCTTTCAATTTGGCGAACATTGAATATGGTTTCAAATACTTGGGGTATTTTCTGAAACCTCTCAATTATAAAATAGGGGATTGGCAATGGTTGGTTAAGAAAATTGAGAGAAGGATTGGGCATCAATATTTCAGGCTCCTATCCTTAGGAGGTAGGATAACCTTTGTTAGATCGATTCTGATGGGGATTCTAGTCTATTGGTTCTCTCAAGTGAAAATCCCAATGACTATTTTGAAGTCCATCAAAAGAAAAAAAATTAAGTTTCTCTAGGATGGATCTGAATTGGGAAATAAGATCCACCTTGTTAATTGGGAAAGTTTATCTAAATATAAGGGGCTTGGAGGTTAGTATATTAAGAACATGTACTTGTTTAGTACTACTTTCAGATTGAAGAGTTGTTGGCGTGTAATATTTGGATCCAGTCTTTAGAGAGATATTATCCATTCCAAATATTTGCAAAATTCTTTTCTTACCACATGGCTCAAGTGTGAAGAGAAATATGTTCATGGTGTATTCAATATCTGGAATTGTTTTATGAGATATATCTCGTGGATAAGTATGGATTTATCTTGGAAAGTTGGCAACAATGAGAAATGTTTTGTGCGCATCAACCATTTTGTTGGCGGTAAATATTCTTATAGTATCTCCCTTTTTATCATGAATTATTTGGCTGAGTTGGGGTTTGTCAACTTGAATCGTATCAAAAGTCCTAATTGGTTGTGTCCTACTCAGTCGTATTGGCTTACTGCAGAGGATCTCAGTCTAGCCATTCATTAGGAAGATCAATGGTATTAGTACATTGGAGCCTTAAATAAGGTCGGCATCTGCCTTAATGAGCAGGAAGATTTGGTCATTTGGGCCTTCAATAAAACTAGTGTCTGAGATATTGTTGTTATCTATTGATTGGGGATCCTCTTCACTAGTGAATAATCTTGAATATTGGACTCAAAGGCAGACTCTGCATAGACTGCTTCCAATTTTCATATGCCAAGAAATAAGGAAAAACAGAAACATGCCAACTTTTGAGGGCTAGAAACCCAATGTTACTAATAGCAGTATCAGAGTATTGGATATGTATCAAGAGTTTACATCTGAGGTGGGTCCTAAAAGGACCAGAATGGTTGGAAGCCCTCTTGTCATTCATTTTGCTGCAAGTTTATTCAATGGAGCAACCATAAATAATGTTATTGGTGTGGGTATGTATATGATGACAAGTGAGGATCACAACTTCAAACTTTGGTTATGTGCTAGTTTTGGCTTGAATACAAGAGCCAAGCTCCTGGCTCTTTGGGGTTTGGAATACTTTTCTTCTATTATTGGAATCCCTTCTTTGCACATTTTTGGGGACCCAAGTGTTATTGTTATTGTTAACTAGGCCAATCATAGGTCAAGCCTTCAGATTCTGGCAGTTGGTCATTGGTGTGATAGGACTATTGCTCTTCTTGACTCTTTTTTTTTCAGCGCAACATTTCTCATGTGTTCAAGAAATATAATGTTATTGGAGACTTTTTTTTTAAAGAATTCATTGGGAATGATCTAGCGCACTTGAGATCTTTCTAGATTTTTGCTCCTTAAATGCCCTAGATGTTCCTTTTTGTATGTCTGTGACATCTACTGTGGTATTTTTTTTGTAAAGTCCCTTGTTCGCATCTTTGTATGCCGAGTGTGTAGTGACAACATAGTTGAGTTTTGTCTTGGAGAGTCCTTCTTTTGGATTGAAGGATGGGATCATCTTTGTAATGAACTATGTTACCTTTGATTATTTTTTAATATCAAGGAACTGTATTTTCTGCTTGAAAAACAAATATCAAAACACACAAAAAAAATGATTTCATTGTTGCAACTATACATATTATTTCAGCAAAGAATAAAACTATAAAAAACACATGTTACAACATCTCTTCCCTAATGAGTTGTAGGCACCTAGCTACTCTCGATACAACAAGTAAGCAATATCCTATTCTTCTCACACATCTATATATTACTATGAATTATATATTACTATGAATTATTGCATCTTAAAACAATCACAACGATTAGACTAATCTATTTCACCATATCTTCTTCTTATTAGGACTAAAGAGATGGAATACATGTATTCTAGTTATAAATTACACAAATTTTCAGCTCATATTTTAGGAACCTCTAAAGCTTAATCCTTCACATCAACGAATGTAATATGCTAAGCTAATTCATATTCCATTGTGTCACTATTGGGTCAAAATGTTTCTATTTGGTTTTGCTTGAACACCTACAACTATAATTAAATTAGCTTAATTTTTATAATAAATTTTATTTTTCAATAACTTATAACCTTTTTGAACTCGATAGGCTAGCTCAAGTGGTTGTTGTAAGTTGTGAGCATAAGGTGTGGCTATACATTGCTATATAAAGGCCTCACTTGATGTTCCCATCCAGTTAGCTCTGCAATCAAAATGAACGAGTATGGCCCCTTCAGGTGGACCCCTTGTGATTTATTTCTGTAGACGTAGTACCCCACTGGAGATTTATGAACCAAAAAAAACTAATAACTTCTTTGAAACAACACTCAAGTTTACCAAATTATATATTTAAAAATAATTTAAAACTAACTTGCTTCAAATAGTCATATGCTTATAGATTTTTAAAAAACTAAACACCCGCTCATACTTTCCCTTATCTTCATTTAAACATCTACATATTGCAGCAAACAATGGCAATGTTTTTAATTCATACTCATCCATAATTATATTTTTTGTGCTGGCATCAAAACTAAATATATGTATCTTCTATCTTGATTGTGTTTCCTTGAATCTATAGATGGGTGTCTCTATGTCAAATGGATGTAGCTTGGGTGGTTGGGAGGAATGAATGTTCCCCTCCCCACCCAGGTTCTACTCTTATAAGTGACATGTTGCTCTTGTGGAGCCCTTTGTAATAAATGTTGTGATTGATGAGCTGACCATACCTTGATTCAGTTTGAATATCAGGTATTGAAATTTTCCGTGGAGTAGCCCTCTAACAAATGGTGAACCACATTTAAAAAAAAAAGATAGGTATCTTTACACCTCTTCTAAAAACTATTTTTGTTGTAGCTTAGAGTGGAAAGTAGATGGCCACAGAACTGCACCTGCCACTAACTTTGATAATCATTACCATCCATAGATCATAACCAACCCACTCATGGGCTGTTATCATTATGTGATTTTTTATTTCTCTTTTTGTGAACCCCTTTGCACAAGAGAGTAGGAATGTCAGTGTTCCAACATCATGATTGTCACTTGTGCTAGTCATTCTTGGTGTTCCAACCCGTCGTTACGTATTTTAACTATTTAAAATTTGATAATTGCGAATTTTATTTGGTATACACATAATAGTGCGTTTTCCAAAATAAAAGGATTTTAATTTTTTTAAATTTTTATATATTTGAGTTTTGAATGTGATTATTATTATTATATTAATAAATATTTATATTTTATATTATTATTTGAAATGTATAAAAATAATGATTTTTTTTATATTATAGGTATTATTTTAAATTTGAAATAAATATTATAATTTTTGTTTTTTATTTATACATATAATAATTGAAATTGATGGCCAAAACATGGACAATAGACACTGGTATTTGGTTGGCTTCAACTTTACCACTAGATTATAACTTTTTATGTGATTTCTCACTCATGTGATTTAGGATAGAGAATCTATGAAATCTTGTAATTATAATTTATATCTGTTTTTTTCTTTTATCTTATTGTAGGCAATAGATGCATTGTAGGAGAATAAAATTTTAGTTTACTATGGTTGGTAATAGGGTTTTCTGATTATATACTTATGGCTATTTTGATAGTATAAATGGATTCAACACCCTCAAATTATCTTGAAGCATCTAAAAATCTAGAATTTAATAACTTGAGTTGTATTCTTGCAAAATTAGGAAAAAAATCTACTCATTACAATCCAAATAATCAAATTTTTATTAATAAGAAAATTATTGTCTTCTTCTATGGCCATAATATGGATTTCCTTTTTCTGTTGTTATGCTATTTATGTTTGATTAATTTCTCGGCGAATTAGTTAAAATTGGTTGTGTAATAGCAGTGAAGTGTCATCTTTGGAGGTTGTTGGCAGCAAAGTTGGCGGAATGGGAAATGTAATGGCGGGGGTCCAAGTGGAATAGGCAGGTGGCCACCAATATCCTCCTGGATCAAGATCATTTAAAGAGGTTCTATCCAATCCCAAGATACAAATCTATAATATTCCTCCTTTGAATAATAAAGGGATGAAGGGTTCTCATAAAAATGTCAACGTTTCTATGAATAACGGAGAAGGTAAAACCAACAAAGGAAAGCCTAACAAAGTAAACTTATGTGTAATAGAGGGAGGGTTAGCCACTCTTGAGAAGAAGAAACACTCAAGAAGAAAGATATTTCCATTAAAGCTTTCCAATTTGTTCAGTCCTTGGTAAGTAACTCAAATGGAGTAGTTATGGCCTTTAAGAAAGTAAGCCCGATGATTTCGGACCTTAGTAAAGGTTATTTCCTTAAATATTATAGGGGTGGGGGGGACGCAAAAAAAGAATTCCCTCTATTGTTTTTTTTCCAATATTAGGACTCATAAGATATTGCTACAGGAGTCTCCGGTTTCGAGGGACAAGGCTAGGGAAGCCTTATCTCCACTTTTAGTTGGATGGAATATATGCACTATGGATGCAAATGGTTTGTTTGGTGGTTTAATTTTGACTTGGAATCCCACGGTGGAAAATTTTAATGGTTTTATTTCTAGTGTAGGTTTGCTTATTGAAGGGATTGTCAAAGATTTCATTAATCCTAATAAAAGTCTCAATTTCCATGGTCCATATTCATGGAGGAAGGAATTTTGGTTAGATTTTAGTGAGGAAGTCTTATTTAGATATCTGAGTCTAATTATAACCGGTGGTTTGAATCTTACTCTTAGTATGAGGTAATTTTGGGGTAAGAAAACAAGAATGGATCCCCTTGCTAACTTTTTTACTTATATTTTTGATGAGGTTAGATTGGTGGATGTGGTTCCCCGGCCTTGTATTCCTACTGTGAGGAATGACAGACATGGAGAAGCGGAGGTAGAAAAAGGGATGGATAGATTTCTTCTTGCTAAAATTTAATATGAACAAATTTGTCATTATAGATCTTGGATTGAACTGGATTTGATTTCATACCATATTCCTATCCATTTTCAGTTGGATTTTTCAAAAGAGAGGGCCTTTTTTCTTTTTAAGTTTAATGATACTTGGTTGGTGGATCAAGGTTTCAAGGACTTAGTGAGGTCTAAATGGAGAAAAGTGGAGGAGAACTACATTGTTTCTCCAATGTCCCATTTGGCGGAGAATCTAAAAGAACTAAAATAAGATGTTATTGGTTGGGAAAGGCAAAAGAAAAAGGAGTTACACTCTAAAGTACTAGAAGTGGAGGCATAAATAAACTTTTAACATGTCCATAACAAAATGGGGTTGTTTTCTACTTATGAGAAAAGGATGATAGGGATCATGGAGGCCTGCAAAAATAACATCTTAAAATTGGAAGAGGAGTCTTGGAGATTAAAGAGTCAATATCTTTGTCTCAATCATGGAGATAAAAAAAAATACAAAAAAATTTCACAATTACGTAGAACATAGGAAAATCATAAATTCAATTTAGGAATTAAAGAACACCAATGGTGATATGATTTCATCTCAAAAATATATTGAGAACAGGGAAATTTCTCATCTTGAATCTTTATTCATGAATCCAGGGGAAAACAATATTATTCAACAATTGCATATAGTTTAGAAGTTCCTTTTTTTAAGTGTGGAGGAATGTAGGAAATTGTTTGATCCTATCACTTTGGAAGAGATTAAGTTGATTCTAAATAAATTTGCAAAGACCAAGATCCCCAACAGAATGGATGGATTGCTAAGTTTTTTCCTGGAATTTTTTGACTTGGTGGGCTATGATATAAATAAATATGTTGAAGAATCAAGGAGTGAAGATAGAGTATATGGAGCATTAAATGCTACATTTACATGATTAATTTCGAAGAAATCCAATATAGACTCTTTTAATTATTTTAGTCCTATATCATATTGTAATTTGGTCTATAAGATCATTGCAAAAATTCTAACAAAATTAATTAAAAACAATATATAAACTTATATTATTAAGGAACAATTTGTTCTTTTACAAAATAGACATATTACAAATGCAATTGGTATAACATATGATTCTATGCACTCCATAAAGATCCACAAATTAGCAACAATAATTCTGAAGTTGGGCTTAGTGAAAACTTATGACATGGTGGGTTGGTCTTTCCTCAGATTGATCCTATTACAGAAAGGGGTGAGCTTGGAAGCTAGAAATAGGATATTGGGTTGAGTTAGTTCAACCAATTATGTAGTACTGATAAATGGCAGGCTTGCCAATTTTCTTAAGAGTTCAAGAGGGTTGAGACATGGTTGTCCTTTATCCCCTTCACTTTTTCTGTTAATCGTTGAAGGTTTATGTTGTCTCATTTTTTCTTGCAAAAGTGGGAGGTAGATTACGGGTGTGAAGGTTTGAACTCATCATAAGCTTACCCATTCTCTCTTTGTTGATGATGTTCTCTTGTTTGGTTCTAACACGCTTCAAGAATGTGTTATTTTTCATAAACTCCTTAAAAAATTTTGTTAGGGATCAATATGGAGATTAGCTTACACAAGTATTTGTTTCTTTAGAATGGACTTTAGTTTAAAATGGAGAACTTAGATATCAGAATGAAGTATCTAGGTTACTATCTCAAACCCAATGATTACATAAAGTGTGATTGGTTATGGTTGATAAAAACGATGAAGAAAATAATAGACCATTGGTGTCATAGATGGTTATGTTTAGGAGGTAGATTAATTTTAGTTAAATTGGTCCTTGGAATCATTTTGGTGCATTGTATGACATTGGCAAAACTCCCTAAATACATACTAGAAAAAAAATAAGCAAAAATGTTTTAAAGCTTTTATGGGTAGGGAAAAAGGATGTAAGTAGGTTCCATCTAGTTAGATGGGATATTATCGCTCGTCCTAAAAAGGCTGGAGGTTGGGGATTAAAGAATATATTTAATTTTAACATTGCTTTGCCACTAAAAGTATTTGGAGGTGTTTGTTTGGTTCTAGGTTGTGGAGTGTGATAACCAACTATAAGTATATTAAAAATATGACTATGGAGGATTGGATCTAGATGAAACCAAAAGGGTCCAATAATGTTTCAAATTTATGGAACGGGTTACTTAAGTATTTTCATGCAGTGGCTTGATTGTTAGTTAGGAAAGTGGGGAATGGAAAAAAAGAAGGAAAAAGGCATTGTGGCAGAAGGTGCAAATATGTACAGATTTTGGATCCTTTAATTGCTTCCTTAAGAAGCCAATATTTGGTGTATCTAACACGAGTTGCAAAAGGGCATAGCCGATTGGGAGCTTTAGATCTTAGGATTTCAAGTTCAATGGCAGAGGAGTGGAACAATTATAATAAAGAGTTGAACCACAACGGGACTTTTCTTACAAATGAGGATGACCTTTTAGTGTGGAGATGGAATACTAGCAATGGTTAGGTGATTGCAAAACTTGCATATAATTCGATGTTTGTTAGCAATTTTGTTTGTGAGATTAATTGGTGGTCTTCTTTAATCTAGAAGTGGGACTATCCCCTTGAACAAAAACTTTTTATTTGGATCTCCTTGGCGAATAATATTCTTACTTGGGACAATTATTTCAAAAGAGGAGGAAAGGGACCTGATGTATGTATTTTTTGGTTTGAATGATATCGAGTCTGTAAGCCATCTTTTTGTTCGTTGTGTATTTGCAAAATAGGTATGGGATGAATTTAAGGCATCCTTGAATTTTTTTGGGCATTGGAGATCATGTTCCTGTGGACATAGTTGGGGAAAATGGTTAAATCAACATTGCAACAACCCATTTAAAGAACTTCTAGGTATTTATTTCCATAAATTGTGGTTCACCAGAACAAGGTACTATTTGATGGAACTAATAAGAGTGCTTTTATGGTTGTTCAAATAGTACTAGGAGTATTTGCGGAGTTAAAGGGAGTGGAGGGTAAGGAAAATCCAAGATCTATTGAAACCCCCAATTTTACATCTATCTTTCCTATTTTCTACTCTGATGGGCCTTATCAAGGCACTAAGAGGCTTAGTGGGATATGAATGTTTTTTTTGGTAAGTGATACACAATACTTTCATATCGAATCAGGGGCAGGTAGAGGTGCCAATACGCGAGCAAAACTTCTTTCTCTTTGGGGGCTCTTATTTTTTGCTTCTAAAAAGGGTATTAAGAGTTTAATGGTGGATGGAGACTCAAATATTATTGTGGACTACATGGTTGGATCTTCAGGTTTGAATGTTTTTCAATTGGAAGCATGGAAAAGGAGGATTCAGTCTCTTCAGGAGTCTTTTGAATATCTTTAGTTCAAGCATGTTTATTGAGAATTTAACACTCAAGAAAATAAACTTTCAAAGGAGGCTATATGATTAGAAGAAGGATTGTGTTATTTTGAAGCGTTTTAGAATGGAGATATGATCTCCATTTCTTCTTTTTTAGATTTCTAGTTCCAGGTTTTTCATTGCCTTTGGTCTATGCAGCCTGTAGCCTGTAGTAGGGAGATATTAGTTGTTTTTTTGGAGGTGTATAAGTACTTCTATATGTAGATGTTTTTTTTATGTCTCTATGAAGGGGCAAGAATCATATCTAAATTGTGTATTTTATATCTTGATTTCATATAATAACATATATAACCTTTTTGTTGGTGGGCAAAAAAAAACTTGATAACCCTCTCTTAATCATTAAATTACAACTTGGATTATAAACATTTATGAAAAAATATAATACTTTATTAAACATTGAAATATTGAAATAAGCTTTAAAAAAATCATCTTAATTTGTAATTTATTAAACCTTGAAATAGATAAGAAAGAAAACATTTCATAAGGAATACTTGAATGGCCCTTTATTAAGTAGAATCTAACTAGCCATAAAGCATTGAAATGAACATTTCAATCATGTAAGTGCATTTAAGATGACATATTAGTTTCAGATTGTAAAATTATATTAATTGAAATCTTCTAACATGTACTTTTGGGAAGAAGATTTTTTGAGTGGTTTTGGTTTAGTAATTTTTTTTGGGTAAAATTCAAATTTAGAAGTCTTCCAATTGTATTTTTGAATGTATAAATAAATTAATACCCTTATATACCCATAACATCCAAATTATAAAATTTCCATTAATTTAAATAATTAAGATTTTATAAAATTTTAAATATTTATTTTAAATATAAATTCCAAAATTATCATTACAATCATTAAATATTCAATATTCATTGCAATCATTTTACATCATAATGTCAATAACTTCTATAAAAACTTTATGAAAAAATTCAATAAGTGAAATGAAGTTCATTCCATAAAAAATGTTAAAGTTCTATAAAGACTTTATGAAAAAATTCAATAAGTGAAATGAAGCTCATTCCATGAAAAGTGTTGGTTTTAAAGGCACTATGCAATCACAATGACATTAAGTATATTCACAAATATCCTTACTATTCTCTTCAATGATTATGATAAAGGAATAGTTATAAAGTAAACCAACTCAACTTTTTCATGTGTTTTATAATTATTTTAATAATTTATTTTTTTAATTAAAAATTATTATTTTAGTTTAAATATTTAAGAAGTAATTTTTTATCAATCAAATAAAACTATAATGTTATACAACTTTCTGTATCAATATTATATTAAATTTCAATTTAATATTTTAAATAATAATAAAACTAATTTAATATAAACATAAATTTGTTATCAATTTTATATAATTAATTTACCAATTATTTACCAATTATTTTTTTATCAATCAAATAAAACTATAATGTTATACAACTTTCTGTATCAATATTATATTAAATTTCAATTTAATATTTTAAATAATAATAAAAACTAATTTAATATAAACATAAATTTGTTATCAATTTTATATAAATAATTTACCAATTATTCAAAAGCTTCTTTAAGAATATTATAGTACATTGAAAATATTTTGAATGTAATTATGTAATTCAAAAAAATATTATTATTATGTAATTAGTTGAATGACAACGTTGAAGCATCAATTAAAGTCAACGCAAATCAATGAAAAAGGAGAACCCAAGGCAACATATGTCCCTACCTACCATTTAACAATTATGGTTTCTGAAATTTCAACCTCCGCATGAGGAGGCTACCATGATTATTCACCTAGGCATTTCTATAAGTTTATGCACTAATAACAATGTGCAATGATTTAGTTACTTTATATGGCTTTTTTTTTAGAGAAAAAAAGTTCAATCATTATTTCATTATACATGTTACAAGCACATAATGGAATTACTCCATTATAACGATCTACAATCTCGTCATATAAAAAATTAATCAAAAATGTAAAGTTAGATTAAGTCCATACTATCACCAACATTACATATTCTAAGATATATACCATGTAAATACTCTGTTAAATATAAGTTTTGGTAAATATCCTTAATATCTACAGGAAAATAGTTTTTTTTTAACCTCATGGATCATTTCCCTTCTATGTATTCTTATACAATGAAAGTCCTTGCAGTAAGAATCAGAGCTTCCTTTGAGAGACAATTAGCCATTTGATTGTGCTCACCATAAATGTGTTGACAATTAAATAAAATGAAATCAAATGAAATCATGTACCATATCATTTATCCACTTACATTAATGCTCTAGATTGAGCACTTTCACCTTTGTCCTCCCCTTGGCCCAATCTATAACCATCAAAGAATCACCATAGACCGAGATGCTAGGTAGTCCCATGGAATTAGAAACATATGGCTGAGTTGTGATGTTGTCTTTGAATTTATTATTTATAAAAGATATTTTATTTTTTATATGAAAAAAAATCAAGATAATTATACTAAAAAAATATTATAATTTGTTTTTATAGTTATTTAATTTATTTATATAATGTTTATTTGTTTTTTACACCGAAGAGGTGCATTCTAACTCCTTCTCTGCTCAGCCTATAGTTGACACGTGTACTTTATAAAAAATAAAAAAATATTATTATTATTATTATTTTGACTAGGGGAATCGGCAACTGGGGTCGGGCTGGTACTTGCGTGACACGGGGTCCAGGGATCCATTCCCGCTACCACTATAACCCTAGGTGCCCCACACCCGCTTTTTGACTAGGGGAATCGGCAACTAGGGCCGGGCTGGTACTCGCGTGACATGGGGTCCAGGGATCCATTCCCGCTACCACTATAACCCTAGGTGCCCCACACCCGTCGCAAGACATGGGACACAGGTAAACTCAGGTGGGATTGATCTCGTGACCTCCAATTTACAACAAATGACTTCATAACAACGAAACCACCAATGAGCCACACCTGTGCGGGCTAATAAAAAAATATTATTAAAAATAACATGTCAGCTTAAATTAAATTTAAATTATTTAGAATTACATATATATATAAAACAATATAAATTAGAAAAACTAAAACCATAAATATTGGATTACAAGTTTCCTCAACATTTCTATTCTAAAATATTGCTTGCATCTTGAGAAATTTGATCCCTCTCGGTGCTTGGTAGATCATTTTTTATATGGATCTATGCAGGTTTTAATTCACGTAAGTTTATATATATATATATAGTCAATTGAGTGTAAACCAGGGTAGATCCAAATCATAGGCTCTATCAAGCACCTAGAGGGATCAAACTCTTTAGGTGCAAACCTTTCCAAGTATTAATACACCATTAGAGCCGATCAATGTAGCTACTAATTTATGCATTAATATTAATACACCATACACTGAAACTTTTGTAAAGAAAAAACTCATTGTGCAAGTTAATGAAATGCTAATGAAATTATGTTACTGAAATTAAATACATTTTCAAATATGACACTTTCCAATTTGACTATATTTACAATTATAATTAAAAGAAATTTATTTAAAACATATTTGGAAAAAGTGTGATTTAAAAACTTTTTATTATTTAAATTATTAAAAACATTATATTTATTAAAACATTAAATTTCTTAAAACATTATAATATTATACTATTCCATAAATAAACTATATTTTAAAAACTTTATTTTTTAAAAACATTTTTATTATTCAAACTATTAAAACATTATAATTATTAAGACATTATAATATTATACTATTTCATAAAATGACTATATTTTCAATTATATTTAAAAATAATTTAAATAAACTTATTGATATACATTTCTTTAAATATTTTTTATTATTATAAATGATTAACTATTAAAAAACCATATTTTAATAGTTATATTTCATAGTCCCATAGTTTAAAAACCCTTATTTAAAATCTTGCAATATTATCCTAAATAAAAACATTAAAATGTTTTAAACCTAAAGATTACATACATTTTAATATTATCCTATATATAACTTCAAGTGAGATGTAGAATCATGTTAATATGGTTCTTACGTATTGAATAAATTAAAGTATATTAGTATTCAAAACATCTACCTCATACATGGTTTTAAAACCATGTGTAAGGCCCTCCTAAACCATATACAATAAAACCATGTCATTGTTTAGGAAGCATTGCACATGGTTTTAAAACCATTTGCAAGGCCCTCCTAAACCATGTACAATAAAACTATGGTTTGTTTAGGATGCCTTGACATAGTTTTAAAACCATTTGCAAGGCCCTACTAAACCATGGGTTGTTTAGGAGGCCTTGCACATGGTTTCAACATTTTTTTGTCGATAATTAATTAATTAATTTATTATTATTTTGTTAAGTATGAACATTACAGCATATCTCCATATTGGGTTGTTTGTGTGGCAGACATTGTTTTGGGGGATAATTAAATTTTTTATTTTTTATTATTAATTTTAATTTTGTGTAGGCGAACATGTTGGGTATAAAATTTATTATTATTTTATTAGAGTGTCATGTACAACCGTGACAACATCTCTCCCAGAGAGCACCTCACTTCTCTGGGTGCAATTAGGTAGTTTGGAGGAATGTTTGTTATCTTTCTATGGGTTTAAATCTAGCTTTGTAAAACTTGCTCCTTGAGAGCCAACTTTGACTATGTAATGATGACTTTGTCATTTCTTCTCCCAGTGGATGCAACCCTTTACAACGATGAACCAATAGTTTTTATATATATATATAGCTTATTTTTATATATTATTAGTTAAAAATATTTAGTTTTTATTAAGTTTTAATAACTTATTTAACGTTTATTATATAAAATAATATTTCAAATCTCAATTGGTAAAATCCTACTAGCACGAAAGGTTTTGATGGGCCTCGTTCTGTATGGTGACCCGAGTTCGGACCCCGCAAAATGGTTGGGAGGAGACAATTAAAAATTCAACCATGCTAAGGGTTTGTCTAGCGCATGTTGACTGATTTTGATGGCTTAGATTCCCCTCGGTCACAATTTCTTAGACCACCGACTAGTTCCAGAAGTTATGGAAAAACTAGCCAAAAAACAAACAAATCTCAAATTTTTTGTTCTTTTTTATCTCAATCTCAACATGCAACTAAAATTCTCAAGGGTTTTTGCTCTAACGGTATGATAATCATATCCCAAAATATCACTTATGATAATTTCATGTATGACAACAATAACTTGGAGGAAGTGACTTCATACAAACGTCTTCAATTTGATCTTCATCATAAACTTAACTAGAACTATAGCATTGAGAAAATGATAAAAATCGAGGGTGGAAATATTATTACGAAATCATCTAGCTTTGACTTTGGGATAGGAAGAAGCTCCTCTTTGAGGCTCTCATCACTCTTGTTATCTTATATGAATGTGAAGTTTGGGCTGCAACATCTCTAGAGAAACACATAGAAGGATAGAGAAAATCCAAAAGAGCTTTAGAATACAATACACCCTATCCTATTTTAGGTTTTGATGACTAAGTTTTCTAAAATTAAAGACAATACACCCTATCCTATCCTTATCATAGAAATGAGTACCCCCCAATTGAGAGCATGGATATGACTAGGTACCCAATGTAAAAGAATAAGATAAACCAAATGGGAGACAAGAGGCTTCCTAAAATTGTTTCATACTCTAGACAAAACCATTAGTGACTTAAGCAAAGTTGGAAAAAGGACACCAGTCTTGGCTAAATCATTGGGCAATTGAGGAAGAGGTCACTCTGCAAAATAAATATAATATTAAAAATATTATTACATCTAAATTTAAGGAGAAAATGTGGTGTGATAAAGAGTTTAGAGGATAAGAGAAAATTAAGATATTATAAGGAGATGATCAACGCTAATCTAGAATATCAAAGTATCTCTATGTTTTAAAAAGCGTAAAATATAAGATAATTAACATTCCTAAAAGATATACCCCACGAAGGGTGGTAGATGCATGATCGGAGGCTCCTTCGATGCCTAGTTAGATCACACATGTGGCACGGATACCTAGTTCAGGGTGTGGTACAAATGGTGGCGAGATGAGGACAAGTGGTAGGAAATAGGACTTGTCCTTACTTGCAGGTTCACAAATGTCTGGAATAGAATGATGGAGAATCGTGGGATCCATGGGAGCACCTGTGGGAGAGGTCTGCTTGACTTGTTTGGCAGTAGCAACCTAATGTCGATTACACCCCTTGTCATGAACATTGTGTCTTGGATTCATATTGGTTTATGGATTTTAATAATGGAGGATTCTATGGTCCTTGCAAGCACCCTCATGACAATGTTTCAAGACGGTCCAACTTCAAAACTGTGAACCTTGCTAAGTTTCAATTTGAATGTCCTTAGAACCCCTACTTTTATGGAGCCTAGGAAAGGAAAGTGTCGGAGTCAAGACGCTTGGTTGGATATCCTCACCATCGAGTAAGCTTGACTCTATCATTTTGGTATTTGATTGCTTACACTTCAACATGGGGCTCTTGAGGGATGCTTAGCTTGGTGGCTCGATCAAGGAATAACAGTTAAAAGTTGATAGATTAAGCGTGTCTAGGCCAACAAAATCCAATGCACACATATGCCAAGAATCATTGGAGAAAATAGAGTAGTCAATCCAACCTACAACAATATGATTTTATCCTCTGCTCAATAAAAAATCAATGATATAGAGAAATGGGTTTCACAAAACCAAGAAAAGATGGACCCAAGTGCCATTTAGACAAACTTTGGGTACATGGTTGAGGATGTTGGGTCATATCGTATGCGTGACATCAAGATCATGAAGACTCTTACTCTTTATTGGCAATTCAAAACCCTTATGGGTAAATCTCTAATGGATTAGGCTGAAGAGAATCAGGTTGCACAACTTTAGGAACAAGAGACTCAATCCAGGATCAAAGGAATAGAAACCACCCTCAAATTGGTTTCCAAGGCTCAAATAGAATTGGGGGCCAATGTGGGAATGCTTACAAATCCCACTACTAGCATGGTCTTTAGAGAATGCATCCTTAAGCGAATACAAAGAGCCACAAACTACTATGCACTAAACAATGCCAACAGATGGTCATGTCCTCATCCATGGCTTGCCGCCTAACCAAGTTCCCTCATACCCTTTGAAAGCCCGCACGTTCCAGATCTACCACCATCGAAACCCAAATTAATTCGGATGGAACAGGCTTGACTCTCGATAGACTAGGAGTAGATGTCCTCACCCACCCGCAATGAAGAGTTGGGAGGCCGGGGGGATTAATGGCCTCGGCATGTGTGGTGCCATGTAGTCGGCTTCCAGACTAAGGCGCAGTGTGCTGTCGTTGGGGAAAGATGGCACCCGCATTTGGGTTGGTGACTGCAATGTTGAGGCTGAGGCAAAAGAGAAACATCCCTCTTAAATTGATGAAATTATTATTTTTTAATAAATTAAGAGTAAAATTTTATTTTAGCAATATAGAATTTTAGATGATTCTTTTAAATTGATGAAATTAGATCTTTTAAAATGAATTAAGAGCAAAATTGTATTTTAACAATATAGAATTTTTAGATGATTCTTTTGAATTGATGAAATTGATTCTTTTAAAATGAATTAAGAGTAAAGATTTTCATTAATTGCACCGAGAGAAGCGAGGTGCTCTCAGTTCAGTATGGGGAAGATCTTGTCACGTTAGTCATGTAACCCATGTAAAAACAAATTATGTAAATAAAAAAATAAAAGAAATATTGTGGATTCATATATTTATATAGTGTAAGCAAAAAAGAATATAGACAAAAACATGTGCCCTAATTTATCAAATAATAAAAACCCAATAATAAAACTAAATGAAAAGCAATTAAAAGATCCATGTTAAAACTGGATTTACCAAACACTAAAGGGATCAAAATGTTTGAGGTGTAATTTTTTATGAACATTTAAAAATTTAAGATAAAAATAACTTACACCTAAAGAAATTGGACCCCTCTCGGTGCTTTCTAGATCCAAATTTAAGATAGATCTATGCTGGTAATATAGAAGTGTTGATAAACTAAGTCTATGAATCTTATATTTTGAAATAAGAAGCACTTTTGATTGGATTTCAAATTATATTATATTTACTATAGTTTTGATAAAGGATAAAATATTTTATCAAGGTGTATTTAAATTAATTTTGTTGATTAAATATGAGCCAAGTTTTTTTCTTTATTAAAAAATCAATTTTGAAGATCAAATATCTTCTTTCACATAGGGAATTTATGGGGATCCTTGTATTAACGAGCTTCTGTTGGTGGTTGGGGATCCTTCGGGGATCGTTGTCCAGTCAAGTTTGTTGTCTTGTCTTAGTGTGGTTGAGATTAGCTCTCGGAGCAATAGAGATTGAGGAGGAATTGGTAGATATGGTTTTGGGGTAAGCAGTACTTTGGTTAATATTGTTTTGCGGCCTTTGGAGGTTAGTCTTGGCTCTATTTCAAAACCAGGAAGTCTTCCTGTTTCAAGTAGTCCTAGTTTTAAGCTTACAGAGTCTAGAAGTTGGGTCCACATGATAATTATAGTGTGTTGATAACTAATGTTATCCCCTCGGTGAGTTGGCATCTAATCCTAGATTCTTTAAGATGAGTCAATGTTGGGACTAATCACTCTCTATCCAAAATAGGTTTGAGTTCGTTCTTTGCTCCTTAGGGTGGTGATTCTAATTTTCTCAAGAAGCATTATGTGGAAAGGGTTAATGTTGGTCATGGGCATGGTTTGAGCTTATATGGTCTGTCATAAACCTTAGGCTCTCTAGGTGTTGGTAATATTACATTGTTAGGGAGTCCTCTAGGTGGTCTCCCTTTAAATCCCCATGATCATTTAGAAGGTCCCCAGGAGTGCAATATCGATTTTGAAGGGCATGTCATTTAAAGAGGTTATGTCCAATCCCAAGATACAAATCTAGAATATTCCTCCTTTGAATAATACAGGGGTGAAGGGTTCTCATAAAAATGTCAAGGTTTCTATTAATAGCGGAGAAGGTAAAACCAACAAAGGCAAGCCTAAAAAGTGAACTTATGTGTAATAGAGGGAGGGTTAGCCACTCTTGAGAAGAATAAACACTTAAGAAGAAAGATATTTCCATTAAAGCTTTCCAAATTGTTGAGTCCCTGGTAAGTAACTCAAATGGAGGAGTTATGGCCATTAAGAAAGTAATACCGATGATTTCAGACCTTAGTGAAGGTTATTTCCTTAAATATTATAGGGGTGGGGGGGACCCATAAAAAGAGGTGGGGGGGACCCAGAAAAAGCCCTCTATTGTTTGTTTTCCAATATTAGGACTGATAAGATATTGCTACACGAGTCTCTGATTTCGAGGGACAAGGCTAGGGAAGCCTTATCTCCATTTTTAGTTGGATGGAATATATGCACTATGGATGCAAATGGTCTGTTTGGTGGTTTAATTTTGGCTTGGAATCCTAGGGTGGCAAATTTTAATGCTTTTATTTCTAGTGTAGGTTAAGAATATTTCTAGTGTAGGTTTTCTTATTTAAGGGATTGTCAAATATTTCATTAATCCTAATAAAAGTATCAATTTCCATGGTCCATATTCATAGAGGAAGAAATTTTGGTTAGATTTTAGTGAGGAAGTCTTATTTAGATATCCAAGTCTAATTATAACCGGTGGTTTGAATCTTACTCTTAGTATGAGGTAATTTTGGGGTAAGAAAACAAGAATGGATCCCCTAGCTAGCTTTTTTACTTATCTTTTTTATGAGGCTAGATTGGTGGATGTGGTTCCCCAACCTTGTATTCCTATTGTGAGGAATGGTAGACATGGAGAAGTAGAGGTAGAAAAAAGGATGGATAGATTTCTTGTTGCTAAAAGTTTATATGAACAAATTTGTCATTATAGATCTTGGATCGAACTGGATTTGATTTCATACCATCTTCCTATCCGTTTTTAGTTGGATTTCTCAAAAGAGAGGGCCTTTTTTCTTTTTAAGTTTTACCATAATTGGTTGGTGGATCAAGGTTTCAAGGACTTAGTGAGGTCTAAATGGAGAAAATTGGAGGAGAAATACATTGTTTATCCAATGTCGCATTTAGCGGAGAATCTAAAAGAAATAAAATAAGATGTTATTGGTTGGGAAAGGCCAAAGAAAAAGGAGTTACACTCTAAACTACTAGAATTGGAGGCATAAATAAACTTTTAACATGTCCATAATAGAATGGAATTGTTTTCTACTTATGAGAAAAGGATACTAGGGATCATGGAGGCCTGCAAAAATGGCATCTTAAAATTGGAAGAGGAGTCTTGGATATTAAAGAGTCAAGCTCTTTGGCTCAGTCATGGAGGTGAAAAAAATACAAAAAAAAAATCACAATTACGTAGAACATAGGAAAATCATAAATTCAATTTAGGATTTAAAGAACACCAATGGTGATATGATTTCATCTCAAAAAGATATTGAGAATGGTGAACTTTCTCATCTTGAATATTTATTCATGAATCCAGAGGAAACAATATTATTCAACAATTGCATATAGTTTAGAAGTTCCTTTTTTCTTAGTGTGGAGAAAGGTAGGAAATTGTTTGATCCTATCACTTTGGAAGAGATTAGGTTGATTCTAAATAAATTTGCAAAGGCGAAGATCCCCAAACAAAATGGATGGATTGTTAAGTTTTTTCCTGGAATTTTTTGACTTGGTAGGGTATGATATAAAGAAATATGTTGAATAATCAAGGAGTGAAGAGAGAGTATATGGAGCATTAAATGCTACATTTATATCATTAATTTCGAAGAAGTCTAATCTAGACTCTTTTAATGATTTTAGTCCTATATCACTTTGTAATTTGGTCTATAAGATCATTGCAAAAATTATAACAAAAGTAATTAAAAACAATATATAAACTTATATTATTAAGGAACAAATTGTTCTTTTACAAAATAGACATATTACAGATGCAATTGGTATAGCATAGGAGGCTATGCACTCCATAAACATCCACAATTAGCAACAATAATTCTAAAGTCGGACTTAGTGAAAGCTTATGACATGGTGGATTGGTCTTTCCTCAAATTGATCCTATTACAGAAAGGGGTGAGCTTGGAAGCTACAAATTGGATATTGGGTTGAGTTAGTTCAACCAATTATGTAGTACTGATAAATGGCAGGCTTGCCGATTTTCTTAAGAGTTCAAGAGGGTTGAGACATGGTTGTCCTTTATCCCCTTCACTTTTTCTGTTAGTCATTGAAGGTTTATGCCATCTCATTTTTTCTTACAAAAGTGGGAGGTATATTACGGGTGTGAAGGTTTGAGCTCATCATAAGCTTACCCATTCTCTATTTGTTGATGATGTTCTCTTGTTTGGTTCTAACACTTTTGAAGAATGTGTTATTTTTCATAAACTCCTTAAAGTTTTTTGTTAGGGATCAATATGGATATTAGCTTACATAAGTCTTTGTTTCTTTCGAATGGACTAGAGAACTTAGAATGGATTTTAGTTTAAAATGGAGAACTTAGATATCAGAATGAAGTATCTAGTTTACTATCTCAAACCCAATGATTACATAAAGTGTGATTGGTTGTGGTTGATAAAAACGGTGAAGAAAATAATAGACCATTGGTGTCATAGATGGTTATGTTTAGGAGGTAGATTAATTTTAGTTAAATCGGTCCTTGGAATCATTTTGGTGCATTGTATGACATTATCAAAACTGCCTAAATACATACTAGAAAAAATTAAGCAAAAATGTTTTAAAGCTTTTATGGGCGGGGAAAAAGGATGTAAGTGTTAGATTTTTATCATTTAAGCAATATTATCTAGGATCTTATCTGAGAGAATAACATGCACAGTAATAAACACAAGAGACAAGAGACACAAAGAATTTTCCTCGGGGAAATCATAAAGGAGAAAACCCCGCAACTTCCTCAGAGATAGAATGAGCACCAATGGCAGCAATAAAACCCAAAAACATAAAGATGATCTCCAACAACTTGTTCTCTCTCTCTCACACTTGAGAGAGCTTCTCCTCTCTCACTCATGCGCCTCAATGAGTGAGTGTGTGTGTGATAAATAGAGAGGCTCACTCTCTATTTATATTCTTTCGTTCACTTGATGTCCACTTCAACATGTCGGCCCCACTTAACAATTACTTACTAGGGCCGACATCTCTAGGAGAGTCTAATAACCCTAGTGCCCCACAACTGTGGGGACTTTTCCATTCGATCAACAAGGAGGGTTAACCTTGACACAATTGTGGGGACTATTGCCCCGACTTACAATGGAGGGTTAACCTCAATGACTTTACATGATTTTTTTACATTATTGAATCTCCCGATCGGAACATTGGGGCATGACATGACTCAATTACATTACAGATACTTCCTGGAATAAACATCAGGGTACAATACATAAGATATACAAGTGAATACATTCCGAAGTTACAAATACATCAATGATAGGTTCCATTCAGTTAGATGGGATATTATTGCTTGTCCTAAAAAGGATGGAGATTGGGGATTAAAGAATATATTTAATTTTAGCATTGCTTTAGTTACTAAAAGTATTTGGAGGTGTTTGTTTAGTTCTGGGTTTTGGAGTGTGATAACGAAATATAAGTATATTAAAAATATGACTATGGAGGATTGGATCTAGATGGAACCAAAAGGGTCCAATAATGTTTCAAATTTATGGAACGAGTTACTTAAGTATTTTCATGTAGTGGCTCGATTGTTAGTTAGGAAAGTGGGGAATGGGAAAAGAGAAGGAAAAAGGCCTTGTGGCAGAAGGTGCAAATACGTACAGATTTTGGATTATTTAATTGCTTCCTTAAGAAGCCAATATTTGGTGTATCTAACACGGGTTGGAAAAGGGCACATCTGATTGGGAGCTTCATATCTTGGGATTTCAAGTTCAATGGTAGTGGAGTGGAAGAATTATACTAAAGAGTTGAACAACAATGGGACTTTTCTTACAAATGAGGATGACCTTTTAGTGTGGAGATGGAATACTAGCAATGGTTAGGTGATTGCAAAACTTGCATATGACTCAATGTTTGTTAGCAATTTTGTTTGTGAGATTAATTGGTGGTCTTCTTTGATATGGAAGTGGGACTATCCCCTTAAACAAAAACTTTTAATTTGGATCTCCTCGGCGAATAATATTCTTACTTGGGACAATTATTTCAAAAGAGGAAAGGGACCTAATGTATGTATTTTTTGGTTTGAATGATGTTCAGTCTGTAAGCCATCTTTTTGTTCGTTGTATATTTGCAAAATAGGTATGGGATGAACTTAAGGCATCCTTGAATTTTTTTGGGCATTGGAGATCATGTTCCTATGAACATAGTTGGGGAAAATGGTTAAATCAACATTGTAACAACCCATTTAAAGAATTTCTAGGTTTTTATTTCGAGAAATTGTGGTTTTCGAGAACAAGGTACTATTTGATGGAACTAATAAGAGTGCTTTTATGGTTGTTAAAGCAATACTAGGAGTATTTGTGGAGTTAAAAGGAGTGGAGGGTAAGGCAAAGCCAAGATCTATTCAACCCCTCGATTTTACATCTATCTTTCCTCTTGTCTACTTTGATGGGCCTTATCAAGGCACTAAGAGGCTTTGTGGGATATGAATTTTTTTTTTGTTAAGTGATACACAATACTTTCATATCAAATCAGGAGCAGGTAGAGGTGCCAATACTCAAGCAAAACTTCTTTCTCTTTGGGGGCTCTTATTTTTTGCTTCTCAAAAGGGTATTGAGAGTTTAATGGTGGATGGAAACTCAAATATTATTGTGGCCTACATGGTTGGCTCTTCAGGTTTGAATGTTTTTCAATTGGAAGCATGGAAAAGGAGGATTCAGTCTCTTCGGGAGTCTTTTGAAGATCTTCAGTTAAGCATGTTTATTGAGAATTTAACACTCAAGCAAATAAACTTTCAAAGGAGGCTATATGATTAGAAGAAGGATTGTGTTATTTTGAAGAGTTTCAAAATGGAGATATGATCTCTATTTCTTCTTTTTTAGATTTATAGTTCCATGTTTTTCATTGCCTTTGAAAGGTCTATGCAGCCTATAGCCTGTAGTAGGGAGATATTAGTTGTTTTTTTAGAGGTGTATAAGTACTTCTATATGTAGATGTTTTTTTTATGTCTCTATGAAGTGGCAAGAATCCTATCTAAATTACGTATTTTATATCTTGATTTCATATAATAACATATATAACATTTTTGTTGGTGGCAAAAAAAAAAACTTAATAACCCTCTCTTAATCATTAAATTACAACTTCTATTATAAACATTTATGAAAAAATATAATACTTGATTAGACATTGAAATAGGCTTAAAGAAAAAAATCCTCTTAATTTGTAATTTATTAAAAGTTGAAATAGATAAGAAAGAAAACATTTCATAAGGAATACTTGAATGGCCCTTTATTCAGTAGAATCTAACTAACCATAAAGCATTGAAATGGACATTTCAATCATGTAAGTAGATTTAAGATGACATATTAGTTTAAGATATTAGTTTAAGATTGTAAAATTATATTAATTGAAAATTTCTAACATGCATTTTTGGGAAGAAGATTTTTTGGGTGGGTTTTGGTTTAGTAATTTTTTTTGGTAAAATTCAAATTTGGAAGTCTTCAATTGTATTTTTGAATCCATAAATAAATCAATACCCTCACATACCCATAACACCCAAATTAAAAAATATAACTTTTTTTAAAATCTTAAATATTTTTTAAATATAAATTCCAAATTTATTATTACCATCATTAAATATTCAATATTCTTTGCAAGTATTTTACATCATAAATGCCAATAAGTTCTATAAAAAAATTTATGAAAAAATTCAATAAGTGAAATGAAGTTCATTCCATGAAAAATGTTAAAGTTCTGTAAAAACTTTATGAAAAAATTCAGAAAGTGAAATGAAGTTCATTCCATGAAAAATGTTGGTTTTAAAGGCACTATGCAACCACAATGACATTAAGTATATTCACAAATATCCTTACTTTATAGATAGATATTCTCTTCGATGATTATGATAAAGGAAGAGTTTTTTTTTTTTTTTTTTTCTTCAGTCGAAAAAACCATTCCTTGGTATTCATTGAATCAAAGGAACCTTTTATATCTTCAGTCAATACAGAAATATCCCAAGGGTCCGCACAAAAAAATAACAGGTGACATTCTCCAAATCCAACATACATACATCATAATCAAAACAGAAAATAGCTGAAAATCAGAGGTACCCAAAGCACCTGGGAATCACTACATAATATCCCTCTCATAAGAGAGTTGTATATTATCAATCATCTATGTCCATAGAGAAAATAACAAGAGCCCAGAAATATGATCCAAGAAAGGAGAGTGACTCTTGTATCCTGTAGTAGCTTGCTTAACAATACCTGATAGTAGCTCAATGAATCATGAGAGATAAAACTGTAATAGAATGAGCATATTCTAAAAAATTTGTGATGAGTCAACCCCAATAATCTCATTTCCAAATGATTCAGTAAGTAAGAGATGGCCCGGAGCCAAGTGCAATCCTTCCTTGGATAAGATGTTTTCCCTCTTGTTATGTTCCCTATAGACATGACTGAAATCCACCCAAGTAAAATAGGACATGAGAATTCTGGTGTTGAAGCACCAAGCCTCAAGATTCACCATGTCCAGGGTAGATTCCTTTTTTGCCCAGTTTATAATCACAGAGGAGTCGCCAAAGATATGTAGGTAAGGCAACCCAATATCCTTGGTGACCCGTAGTGATGCCCAGAGTGCTAAGAGTTCTACTCTAGTATTAGTGCAGCTGCCACATCCAAGTTTGAAAGCAAGAAGGTGATGATCATTCAACCAAAGACAAAAGCCCGCTCCACCTATGTTATTTGCAGCTGCACCATCAAAAAAGATCATAGGAAAAACAGAAGTAGGAGACTTCCCAATGTTTCTATTTTTATGCATGTGCTTCTGAAGAGTCTTAAAGGTATTTACCTCCTCAAAAATAATATGTAACAGGCTAGTCTTAATAGGTTTCTGATCATCAAAACAAAAACAGTTCCTGGCCTTCCAAATATTCCACATAAGGAAAAGGGGCAGATACAGTAAAGAACCCTTATTGGATACCCAAATAGAGAGATTTTCCAAAAAAGTAGGGGCATTCCATAGAATGTTCACATCAAAAATACAATTGAGCCCACAGATCACCTCCTTTAGAAAATGATAGCTAGCAAATAGGTGATCAACCGATTCTGCTTCCTCATTGCAGAGACAACACCTATTAGGACCGATCCATCCTTTCTTGCATAAATTATCCCAAGTATTAATTTTCTTATTGCAAGTGAGCCACACAAAACACTTCACCTTAAGGGGAATATTAAAGTACCAAATATTCATCATAATATCATTTTCCATAACAGTTTTCTGATTTGAGACAATAAAGTCATAAGCTTTCTTTGTTGTCACCTTACCCATCTACTCATCAAATCCATAACAGCCTGTCCTCAGAATGTCCAATCCTTATACCCCCATGAGACAGGCCTTTTACATAGGAGGACCACTGAGTAGCCCACTGTCCCCCCAATAGCAAGTATGAGGCAGAGTACCAATCTGGTCCATCTGTACCACAAACATCCAGGTTTTGAGCCTGTGCAAGATATGTAATCCCCAGGTCAGTGAGATATTCTCTGAGCTCCTCAGAAAGGAAATACTATGAGTTTTGCCCTGCAATGGGGTCAATGCCCACTTTGATTTTTAATCCATTACCCACCTTCCATCCCAGCTGACAGGTAATCCACTCAAATATC
Source organism: Pseudotsuga menziesii (assembly GCA_001517045.1). Taxonomy (NCBI): domain Eukaryota; kingdom Viridiplantae; phylum Streptophyta; class Pinopsida; order Pinales; family Pinaceae; genus Pseudotsuga; species Pseudotsuga menziesii. Next base: position 320,608 of record LPNX011178046.1, on the reverse strand, counting down.
CTTATAAACCCATTCCAAAAGTATGAAGTACCAACAATACTGAATGTCCGGCCACGTATCCAATATTCAAGAGGTCTGTTCTTTAAGTATTTATGGACAATAATCCTGCTCTAGATCCCAGTACCAGTAAGTAGTTGCCACATACTCTTAAGTTTCAGAGAAATACCAAACCATTCAATATTCTTGATATCCCAACCACCGTATTCAATAGGTAAGGAAAGCGTTTCCCAGTTTACCAAATGAGAATTCTGATGTCCTTCAGAGGATCCCTAGAGAAAGGAGAAAATAAGTTTGCGCAGTACATTTAGTATGGATTTAGGGCATCTAGCCAAACCAAACCAATAGACAACCAACCCTGTTAGCACAACTTTAATGAGGACCACTCTTCCACCAAGTGAAAGATACCTGTAAGTCCAGTTATGTATTTTTCTTTCAAATAAGTTGATCATCCATCTCCAATTCGAGGTGTGGTACCCCAAAGGTTTAAGATGATAGCCCAAGTACTTAAAACCCACAGTTAGAGGATCCATCCTGAAAGGGAACAGCTCAGTTATTTTTCCCATGATATCAGAATCCACATTCTGATAGAGGAAAGAAGATTTTAATGGGCTAACAGACATCCCAGATACTCGACAAAACAAATCAAGAGCACCTTTATAAGCACTCCATTCTTCAATAGTACCAACACCAATAAGAATAACATCATCCATGAAAAACAAGTGAGTTAAGGACAGATGAGGAGAGTACTGAAAACCCATTATCAATCCTTTGTGCTGTGCATCCATAATAATGCGACTGAGGCTCTCCATAATCAAAATGAATAAGAGGGGTGACAAGGGGCAACCTTGACGTAACCCCCTGGAGGCAGAAAAAAATCAGAGGGTGTTCCATTTACTAAAGATGACATGGAAATGGACATTTCAATCATGTAAGTAGATTTAATATGACATATTAGTTTAAGATTGTAAAATTATATTAATTGAAAATTTCTAACATGCATTTTTGGGAAGAAGATTTTTTGGGTGGGTTTTGGTTTAGTAATTTTTTTTTGGTAAAATTCAAATTTGGAAGTCTTCAATTGTATTTTTGAATCCATAAATAAATCAATACCCTCACATACCCATAACACCCAAATTATAAAATATAAATTTTTTTTAAATATAACTTTTTTTTAAATCTTAAATATTTTTTAAATATAAATTCCAAATTTATTATTACCATCATTAAATATTCAATATTCTTTGCAAGTATTTTACATCATAAATGCCAATAAGTTCTATAAAAAAAATTATGAAAAAATTCAATAAGTGAAATGAAGTTCATTCCATGAAAAATGTTAAAGTTCTGTAAAAACTTTATGAAAAAAATCAGAAAGTGAAATGAAGTTCATTCCATGAAAAATGTTGGTTTTAAAGGCACTATGCAACCACAATGAGATTAAGTATATTCACAAATATCCTTACTTTATAGATAGATATTCTCTTCGATGATTATGATAAAGGAAGAGTTTTTTTTTTTTTTTTTCAGTCGAAAAAACCATTCCTTGGTATTCATTGAATCAAAGGAACCTTTTACATCTTCAATCAATACAGAAATATCCCAAGGGTCCGCACAAAAAAATAACAGGTGACATTCTCCAAATCCAACATACATACATCATAATCAAAACAGAAAATAGCCAAAAATCAGAGGTACCCAAAGCACCTGGGAATCACTACATAATATCCCTCTCATATGAGAGCTGTATAGTATCAATCATCTATGTCCCTAGAGAAAATAACAAGAGCCCAGAAATCTGATCCAAGCAAGGAGAGTGACTCTTGTATCCTGTAGTAGCTTGCTTAATAATACCTGATAGTAGCTCAATGAATCATGAGAGATAAAATTGTAATAGAATGAGCATATTCTAAAAAAGTTGTGATGAGTCAACCCCAATAATCTCATTTCCAAATGATTCAGCAAGTAAGAGATGGCCCGGAGCCAAGTGCAATCCTTCCTTGGATAAGATGTCTGCCCTCTTGTTATGTTCCCTATAGACATGACTGAAATCCACCCAAGTAAAAGAGGACATGAGAATTCTGGTGTTGAAGCACCAAGCCTCAAGATTCACCATGTCCAGGGTAGATTCCTTTTTTTCCCGGTTTATAATCACAGAGGAGTCGCCAAAGATATGTAGGTAAGGCAACCCAATATCCTTGGCGACCCGTAGTGATGCCCAGAGTGCTAAGAGTTCTGCTCTAGTATTAGTGCAACTGCCACATCCAAGTTTGAAAGCAAGAAGCTGATGATCATTCAACCAAAGACAAAATCCCGCTCCACCTATGTTATTTGTAGCTGCACCATCAAAAAAGATCATAGGAAAAACAGAAGTAGGAGACTTCCCAATGTTTCTATTTTTATGCATGTGCTTCTGAAGAGGCTTAAAGGTATTTACCTCCTCAAAAATAATATGTAACAGGCTAGTCTTAATAGGTTTCTGATCATCAAAACACAAACGGTTCCTAGCCTTCCAAATATTCCACATAAGGAAAAGGGGAAGATACAGTAAAGAACCCTTACTGGATACCCAAATAGAGAGATTTTCCAAAAAAGTAGGGGCATTCCATAGAATGTTCACATCAAAAATATAGTTTAGCGCACAGATCACCTCCTTCAGAAAATGACAGCTAACAAATAGGTGATCAACCGATTATGCTTCCTCGTTGCAGAGACAGCACCTATTAAGACCGATCCATCCTTTCTTTCATAAATTATCCCAAGTATTAATTTTCTTATTGCAATTGAGCCACACAAAACACTTCATCTTAAGGGGAATATTAAAGTACCAAATCTTCATCATAATGTCATTTTCCATAACATTTTTGTGATTTGAGACAATAAAGTCATAAGCTTTCTTTGCTGTCACCTTACCCATCTTCTCATCAAACATCCATAACACCCTGTCCTCAGAATGTCCAATCCTTATACCCCCATGAGACAGGCCTTTTACATAGGAGGACCACTGAGTATCCCACTCCCCCCCCAATAGCAGGTCTGAGGCAGAGTACCAATCTGGTCCATCCGTACCACAAACATCCAGGTTTTGAGCTTGTGCAAGATATGTAATCCCCAGGTCAGTGAGATATTCTCTGAGCTCCTCAGAAAGGAAATACTGTGAGTTGTGCCCTACAATGGGGTCAATGCCCACTTTGATTCTTAATCCATTACCCACCTTCCATCCCAGCTGACAGGTAATCCACTCAAATATCCTTATAAACCCATTCCAAAAGTATGAAGTACCAACAATACTGAATGTCCGGCCACGTATCCAATATTCAAGAAGTCTGTTCTTTAAGTATTTATGGATAATAATCCTGCTCCAGATCCCAGTACTAGTAAGTAGTTGCCACATACTCTTAAGTTTCAGAGAAATACCAAACCATTCAAGATTCTTGATATCCCAACCACCGTATTCAATAGGTAAGGAAAGCGTTTCCTAGTTTACCAGATGAGAATTCTAATGTCCTTCAGAGGATCCCCAGAGAAAGGAGAAAATAAGTTTGCACAATACGTTTAGTATGGATTTAGGGCATCTAGCCAAACCAAACCAATAGACAGCCAACCCTGTTAGCACAACTTTAATGAGGACCACTATGCCACCAAGTGAAAGATACCTGTAAGTCTAGTTATGTATTTTTCTTTCAAATAAGTCGATCATCCATCTCCAATCCGAGGTGTGGTACCCCAAAGGTTTAAGATGATAGCCCAAGTACTTAAAACCCACAGTTAGAGGATCCATCCTGAAAGGGAACAGCTCAGCTATTTTTCCCCTGATATCAAAATCCACATTCTGATAGAGGAAAGAAGATTTTAATGGGCTAACAAACATCCCAGATACCCGACAAAATAAATCAAGAGAACCTTTATAAGCACTCCATTCTTCAATAGTACCAACACCAATAAGAATAACATCATCCATGAAAAACAAGTGAGTTAAGGACAGATGAGGAGAGTACTGAAAACCCATTATCAATCCTTTGTGCTGTGCATCCATAATAATGCGACTGAGGCTCTCCATAATCAAAATGAATAAGAGGGGTGACAAGGGGCAACCTTGATGTAACCCCTTGGAGGCAGAAAAAAATCAGAGGGTGTTCCATTTACTAATAAAGCAAAACAGGAGCTCATGACACAACCCATAATCCAATTGACACCCATAAGAGGGATACCTATCTAAATGAGCAGCAATCTGATGAAGGTCCAGTTGGCTCTATCAAAGGCTTTAACCAGGTCCAATTTTAATACCAAGACATTTGAATTCTTAGTCTTAATAGAGTGTAGTAATTCCTAGGTAATACCAACCGGTTCAGTAATCTGTTTATCCTTGAGAAAACCAAATTGATGGGATGACAGAGAATAGTTTAAGATAGGCTTAAGTCTGATGGCAACAATCTTAGAAATAATCTTGTAGACCAGGTTACATAAAGAGATCGGATGGAAATCAGCAAAAGTTAATGGCTTTTCACATTTTGGAATCAGGGTAAAAAAAGTAGAATTTAGGGCACCCGTGACTTTACCATGTAATCTGTCTTGTTCCACAGCCAGAACCAAATCCTCCCCCACTAGTTCAAAAAAGGCCAGAAAGAACTCAACAAGCCACACATCAGGCCCAGGTCTCTTATCCTTCTTAAACCCCTTGAGCACAGCTTCAACTTCCAGGCCCAATATGGGCTTAAGAAAGCAATCAATATCTTCATCAGTAGTCATGTGCAGAAAGAGCCTAACAACATTCAGTTGATCTGCAATATCTGAGGACTTGTCATCACAGAAAAGGTCACTGAAGTGATTTTTGCCAAGAAATTTAAGTGCCTTGTCCTCCGAAACAGAGTTTCCCTCCTGGTCATTTAGAGACCAAATGGTATTTGTATTCCTTCTGGCAGATGCAAAGGAGTGAAAAAATATCGTATTTGCATCCCCCTCATTTAACCACGGTACCCTACTTTTCAGCCTCTAAGTAGTGATCTCATGGGCCCAATATTTACCCTTCCTTTCTTGAAGAGTTGCCCACTTTTCAGCATTTGGAGCCGATAAAATACCAGAGTCTTCCAATAATAAGTCCGAGATACCTTCATTTATATCCAGAATCCGCTGCTTCCTTTCAAGATTCTTTTCCCTTTCCCAGTCCTTCACAGAACCTTTAAGTCTACGCAACTTGAAGGTGAGTACATCCATATGGAAATAATCAATCAAATCCAGAGGAGACTTCCAAGAAGAAAGGACCAAAAGTGTAAAATCCTCCTCCAATAGCCAAGCTCTATTAAATTTGAAAGGCCTACAAGGAGCGCAGCTTTTCGGACCCCATTCCAAACAAATAGGGTAGTGATCTGATACATCAGATGGAGTATCCCAGGTCCTATAGAAGGAAAAACAAGGAAGGATAGATTCGGAAAGCAAAAACCTATCCAACCTTTTGCTTATACCAACATCCCCAGAGCGCCCATTTCTCCAGGTAGGGGCAGAAGGGTACATAGAAAGATCAACCAACTTATTCCCAGAGATAAGCTAGGAAAAGAAGGATGCTAAGGGATCCAACCTAGCTTTAAGCCCCCAGACTTCAGCAGAAGATAAAATGAAGTTGAGATCCCTTGCCAGTAGTAAATTAGGCAGTCCCAGAAGACCTCCAGACACCAAGTTGTTCCAATAGGTAGTTCTTTGAACATAGGGACCGTAGCAGTTTATAACAGTTAAAGTCTCTGCCAGACCTTTAAAGATAGCTTTAAGTACAATACCTGTTAGAGAAGTAAAAGCCTTGCATTGGACCAAGTGAGGGTCCCAACCAGCAAGTAGTCCACCAAAGAGACCAGAAGTGTCAGAAGTATAGAATTCCCAACCAGGCTTAAGTTTAGAGAACAAGTAAAGAGCTTGTGCATGACAACACATCGTCTCTTGTAAGAGAATCATATCAGGTCTAAGGTCAGATAATAATACACCAAGGGATTTTTGTTTGGCTAATACCCCAAACCCAAGGATATTCATGGATAAAATCTTCATGGAGAAGTGGGCTCCACAGGTGTACATGCTCTAAGTACCTGAGAGGAAACAAGAGAGGAAGGTGAGTGTCTGGCCGCCTGCTTTAAGCGAGTCGAGAGAGGGGTGTAAGGCTTTGGGTCCCCGGTGCCATCCCGAGGAGGCTTCTTTGATTTTTTGATGGTCACATTCTTAAACCGGATAGAGTGCAATGGTAAGGTGGAGGGGGATAAAGGAGTCTTGTCCGAGAAGATAGAGAGAGCAGTAAGGAGAGAAGGGTACTGGAAGGCTGAAGCTTCAGGAGGACTTGAATAAGTGGTTAAAGGAATAGGCACAAAGCAGCCAGCAGGAGAGGAAGGGGTGGTAGAAGAGGACAGTCCAGAAGAGCTCAGAGGGAGAGAGGGATAGTGCTCTAGGGTAAGGGGAGGAGGGCCATCAGCATTAACCTGCTCAGAAGATAACTCCGGAGCTGAAGCGACCAAGTTCTCCACCGGTGCTACTCGTGAATGGATAGCAACAGCTTCCATGTCTTCAATGTACATCAGCTGACCTTTCGAGAGGTCATCAAATGTGGAAGGAGAAGACGAATTATAAATATGATCAATGGAGTCCTCCAGGGGAACAGTAGGCTGGGAACAAGATTCAGGACAGGGCAGAGATTAGTGGAGTCAGTGGAGTCCTCCAGGGGAGCAGTAGGCTGGGAACAAGATTTAGGATGGGGCAGATCAGGGACAGGTATGAAGTTAAAACCACTCCTGATAGGTAGACCAATACGGAGACTGTGACAGGTATTCTGGAGGTGTTCTGTTTCATGACAAAAGTTACACCTGAATGGCATATGCAAATAATCCAATATCTGGGTGATAATAATATCACCACACACAATGTCAATTTCAGAAATAAGACCCTTGGTGATATCCACTTCAACCAGTATCTTTGCCAATATTTTATCATAAATAAGATGAAAGTCCCTCTCAAGTGCCACAAATCAACCAAGAAGGTTAGCCAGATTTATAAGGACATCCTTATTCCAGAGAGGAAAGGGTAAAGCAGGTAACAAGACCCAGAGATGTCTAACAGTCACTCTTTCAGTTAGAGGGTCAAAACCTGAGTGCCACTTCTTCAGAACAACAGAACCTTCAAGTACCGGCCAAAGTTTATCCAGAATAAGGGAAGCATCAGACTCTTCTAAGAAGACAAATACCAGCCATTTATTTGCCAGTAGACTGATCGAGGGTACATAATGAATGAGAGGTTTCCAATGTAAGGTTGCCCAATCAACCCATCCCTCTTTCAACATGGTGCAATACTCCAGCCTACCGATCAACTCCCTACGGAAAAGGGTTTCCACCTTGTCCAAATATACATCATGTCCAAGAACGAAACGATGTTTATGTTCAGAGGCCTTAAGGGCTTTAGCCTTTCTACGTGATGTATAATGAAGCCGTCCCTTCCCAGGGTGTGTAGGATTACAACCAACGGTCGGGCCCTCCATATCCCAAAGGAGCGGGATAAAGTAAAGTGCTAACAAAAGTGGTAGACACAGGAGCGACACAAGACAGAGGGGTAACCAATACCCATGATCACCCCCGGGTTAGACCCATTCAAGGGTGGACAAAGAGAAAAATAGGGGTGAGCCAAAACAGGCAGCCCAAAATACACAACGGGTAGATTAAATAACACCCAGTGAGATATAGCAAAAATATCCTATCTAAGGCCCAAAGGCATAGCCGAGATATACAACCCTAGGCCCCACACCAATAAAGAACAGTGAGTACCAACAGGAAGTAAGATGGACAACCCCGTGAGCATAGGGTTCAAACAGCCCAACATTCAGGGTACAAACCCTACCACATAAAATGGAGCAGACAGGAATAAATGTAAAATAATAAAAATACCAGAAGATAAAAATCAGCCTCAAAGCTCCACAAACAAGTGCTCACGAGAAACCATGAAGGAAATAATCCCAGAATGAAATAACCAATAATAAAAAAACCACCACAGAAACTGCATATAGTACCAGAAACAAAATGAAAAGAAGATTCCCACTTTTTAATGGTTGGTACTAACCCTCATAAGAGGGTGAACTCCATATAATAGCCAAGAATAGCCACAAAAACCCCACCAATAATAGCCACAAAAACCCCGACCAGAAATAGTAATAAAAAGAGCAGTCAGAAAACGAAACAGAGTTACCTAGAGTCAGGTAATCCTGACAGCAGAACCGAGAGCCGGTGAGATGCATGCCCGTCCATCGGTAGCTTCAGCCGCATTCGTTCACCGGAGAGTACCAACACCATAGACCGGTCAGCAATACAGGTGCACCAACAAAACCCTAGCGACCAATGAGGGTTACATTCATCATCCCATCAGTCAAACCGGATCCAACAAGAGTTTAGAAGATGGTTTGAAGGAAAACGATCCCTGCAAGGAGACAAGTAAGACCCCAACAGCCTCCGGCAAAACCCCTCCTCACAGGTAAACCACAAACTGGTCCAAAAAAACCACAATATAGTAAACTAGTTCCATAAACAGTTCCGACGCAAGGGCTTCACCGCTCCTGGGTCCAGGAACCCCAGGCCGCAACCCCAGACAAAGGAGAAACCCCGTTCCTGTCACAACGAAATTCGTCGGTTCCCCAAATCGGTCAAATACCTGCAGTGCAGTCTTTCGACAAGCGCCAAAGCTCTCAAAAGATAAAAAGTGCTAATCCCGTCAATCCCGAGCAAGCAATCACCAACACACTCAACAAAGCACCAGACCATCACCGAGAAACAGGAGCCCCAAAGTCAACCCCTGTGCAAAGAATCTTCTTATGCCATACATACCCGACAACAATCCAAATAAGAGCACCAGCGTGACACCGAGAAAGGCTTCACATCGCCGAAGGAGGCGCTAGTGGGTAAAAATGAAATGGGTGTTGTACAACCCAGCGAAACCCCTCCCCAGTCCAATACCCCAATACACCGCAAAAGCCTCAGGTACAGGTGCAAGGAAGCTCAATGCCGTAGAAACCCTAGGTTCGCCTCCGTCTCTGCCACCGCGCCGCCCCGTCTCCGTCACCATGATAAAGGAAGAGTTATAAAGTAAACCAACTCAACTTTTTCATGTTTTTATAATTATTTTAATAATTTATTTTTTTTAATTAAAAATTATTATTTTAGCTTAAAAGTTTAGGGATTAATGTTTTATCAACCAAATAAAACTATAATGTTATACAACTTTTTTAATCAATATTATATTAAATTTTAATTTAATATTTTAAATAATAAAAAAACTAATTTAATATAAACATAAATTGATATGAATTTTTTATAATTAATTCACCAATTATTCAAAAGCTTCTTTTTCCAATTATTCAAAGGAATAAGCTAGCTATGGAGCAAACCTCCCTCCATCGGACGGAGGGGGAGCAAAGTCAACGTTGACTTTGCTCCTCCTCCGTCCGATGGAGGGAGGTTTGCTCCATAGCTAGCCCACACCTTATTCAAAAGCTTCTTTAAGAATGTTATAGTAGTTTGAAAATATTTTGAATGTAATTATGTAATTCAAAAAAAAATTATTATTATGTAATTAGTTGAATGACAACGTTGAAGCATCAAATAAAGTCAACGCAAATCAATGAAAAAAAGAGAACCCAAGGCAAAATATGTCCCTACCTACCATTTAACAATTACAGTTTCTGAAATTTCAACCTCCGCATGAGGAGGCTACCATGATTATTCACCTGGGCATTTCTATAAGTCTCCGCACTAATAACAATGTGCAATGATTTAGTTACTTTATATGGCTTTATTTTTTTTCCAGCCATAAAAACACAATACTTTATATTAGTTCAGTAACAGAGACAAAAACATATATAGTATCACTCCCAAGTTAGATAATAATGGACAGAGATGGGCCAAGCTAAAAACGCCGAGAAGTCAAGGAGAAAACACAATCGAGAGACACCGAGATGAGTCAAAAAGAAAAGATCTGCTATTAGACAAGAAAAGATACAACACCATATGGAAAAAATAGAGCATGGATCAGACAAAAAGGCCAACCCGACCTGAACAGGGAAGACCGATGAACGAACCAGCTAAAAGGCCACCATACGTTGCCTAGCCACCACTAGAGCATCTCCCATCCAATGCTCGAAATAGATGTAGCCAACAACCTCCTACAGTGACAGCCTAGAGAGAGCATCCACCAAAACATTATGCTCCCAGAAGATATGTGAAATTGTTAAATCATGAAAGGTGGCAAGCAGTTCCTAAACCCGTCTTAGTCACGGATCGAGATGAAGGACACAGATGTAATGTAAGCCAACTGCCTAGTCAACAATAATTTTGGAATCACCAAAAATGTGGATCTTGTCCAAGCCGAGAGAAGAAGAGAACCAGAGAAGGATCCACAATGACATAAGTTATCCTTTAATGTTGGACTCAGAACTGCATTTCATCCAAATTTTATAGAAACTTTTGTCTCCCATCACCAAGATTGCCCCAGCGCCACAGATGCAAGAGGAAGCCTGGGACGACCCATCAAAAACTCCCACCAGGTTGTGGACAGGTGACAATGCTTTTAAAACCCTTGGAGACTTGTCAATTCTGCCATCAAAAGAGAGGTCAGCACCTGTGATGAAAAATGTGTTCAAGCATCTATCAGCAACTACTATCGGGCTCGGCACCACACCATCAAAGATGAGCCGGTTTTGACTACACCATATCTCCCATATAACAAAACAAGGTAATGTAAATCCTGAAGGAAACTTCTGGTGCCAGGACAAAAAGTAGGAGGATAGTGTATGACAACCCCATGGTATAACAACATTAAACAATTTCCCTATAATCGTCCAAACGGCCTGACAAAAGCCACGAGTAATGAATTTATGACAACAATCTTCATCACATAGACCGTAAAGCAAACAAATACCCAGACCAACCCAACAATGCCTTTGGAGATTATCCCACATCAGCAACCTGTTCTCCAAAGCCATCCAACAACATATGATAATACGAGGAGGAATTTTCCATCTCCACAGCTGGTACCACCACTCACGTCGACCAAAGATAGCTTCGATACGCAAATTGTAAGCCTGCAAAGTCGAGATCTCACCAGTGACCGAGTCATAAGACCGCCTTATACAATTGAGAGAAGGGACCAATCTGATTGCTCCCATCTGAAGACCGCTCACATAGGAAGACCATTCAACACCCATCCCCCCATCGAGACCCAGCTGGGAAGCTGATATCCATCCCTGGTGGACTGATCCCCTGGAAGGAGCTAATGTTATGTGATAAAGGTAGTAATACCCCCTACAATGCAGATGATACACAAGTTCCAGAGACAAGGTGAAGGAGTGAGGGCCCCCAACGATTGGATCTTCCCCCACACGTACTTCCCTTCCATCACCAGGAGACCAAGCTAGCCATGAAGAGAATATTTTGAAAGCCCCGAGCAGACGAGCCCAGATATTGGATATGCGTCTTCCTGGCTTCTTGTATCCTCCAACCCATTGAATTTTAGAAACTTTTCAAATGTATTTTTCTTTTACCACCTGAGACCACAGACCGCCCCCACTGAACACCATCCATAGGCTTTTGGCTCTTAAAGCTAGCGAAAATAGGTGCATATTCTTAAAACCCCAAACTCCTTTATCCACTGGACGGGAAATCTCTTCCCATATGAACAAATGAAATTTAGATTGTACCACCTCACCAGACCAGATAAAAGCCATTATCATCATCTGGATTTTGTTTATCACCGACTTTGGGACTTTGCACAATGAAAACCAGTACATAGCCTTGTTCGTAAGGACTAAGTGCGCCAATGTTAGACGACCACCCAGGGAGATCCAGCACCACCCCCAATGTTTGATCCTCCACTCAAATCTCTTGATTAACCACAGCCAATCCCCAACCTTGTATCCACTGGGCTTTATAAAGTAACCCAAGTATTTAGTGCCTTCTGACAATGAACAAGGTCTCATTGGAAGAAGACTTTGCATTGCCTTCGAGTGTTGGTCTGAAGTTTCATTCAGAAGGAGTCTTGACTTGCCATGATTAATGGATAGGCCTGAAACAACACAAAAATTCTAAATAAGGCCTATTATGACTCCCCATTCATCAATGGAACCTGACCCCAAGATCATAATATCGTCTACAAACATGAGGTGTGTAATAGATAAATTGCCGTTGATCTTAATAGCTTTCACCCTGCCTCCAACCTTTTCTTTCTAGAGCATTCAACTGAGACCCTCAATAACCAATAAGAATAATAGTGGGGAGAGTGGGCATCCCTACCAGAGACCACGCTCTGCTTCAAAGAACTCCGAAGGATTCCCATTGACCAGCACAACAAAGGACACCGAAGTTACACAGGCCATCACCCATTTCATCATCTTAAAGGAGAGACTGATTTGAATCGGAATTAGCCTTAGAAATCCCCATGAAACATGATCTTATGCTTTGTTTAAGTCCAGTTGCAAAACACCAGCTTCTAATGATCTAGTCTTTATACTGTGGATTACTTCTTTATATGGCTTTATTGTTAAGATTGCTAGTGTGACTCGGTTGTGATGTTGTTTTTAAATTTATTATTTATAAAAGATATTTTATTTATTATATGAAAAAAATTCAAGAAAATTAAACATAAAAAAATATTATAATTTGTTTTTATAGTTATTTAATTTATTTATATAATGTTTCTTTGTTTTTTTTATTCACGTAATATATATGAAAGTATGTGAAAAGTTTATATATATATATATATAGTCAATTTAGTGTAAATTAGGTAGTTGGGAGGAATGTTTGTTATCTTTCTATGGTTTTAAATCTAGCCTTGTAACACTTGCTCCTTGAGAGCCAACTTTGAAATAATATTTCAAATCTCAATTGGTAAAATCCTACTAGCACGATTGGTTTTGATGGGCCTCGTTCTGTATGGTGACCCAAGTTCGGACCCTGCAAAATGGTTGGGAGGAGACAATTAAAAATTCAACCATGCTAAGGGTTTGTCTAGCCCATGTTGACTGATTTTGATGGCTTAGATTCCCCTCGGTCACAATTTCTTAAACCACTGACTAGTTCCAGAAGTTATGGAAAAACAAGCCAAAAAACAAACAAATCTCAAATTTTTTGTTCTTTTTTATCTCAATATCGACATGCAACTAAAATTCTCAAGGGTTTTTGCTCTAAGGGTATGATAATCATATCCCAAAATATCACTTATGATAATTTCATGTATGACAACAATAACTTGGAGGAAGTGACTTCATACAAACGTCTTGAATTTGATCTCCATCATAAACTTAACTAGAACTATAGCATTGAGAAAATGATTAATGGAGGGTGGAAATATTATTACGAAATCATCTAACTTTGGCTTTGGGATAGGAAGAAGCTCCTCTTTGAGGCTCTTGTCAATCTTGTCATCTTATATGAATGTGAAGTTTGGGGCTGCAACATCTCTAGAGAACCACATAGAAGGATAGAGAAAATCCAAAAGTTCTTTAGAATACAATACACCCTATCCTGTTTCAGGTTTTTATGACTAAGTTTTCTAAAATTAAAGACAATACACCCTATCATATCCTTAATAATCATAGAAGTGAGTACCCCCCAATTGAGAGCATGTATATGACTAGGTACCCAATGTAAAAGAATAAGATAAACCAAATGGGAGACAAGAGGCTTCCTAAAATTGCTTCGTACTCTTGCTTCATACTCTAGCCAAAACCATTAGTGACTTAAGCAAAGTTGGAAAAATGACACCAGTCTTGGCTAAATCATTGGGGAGTTGAGGAAGAGGTCACACTCCAAAATAAAGATAATATTAAAAATATTGTTACATCTAAATTTAAGGAGAAAATGTGGTGTGATAAAGAGTTTAGAGGATAAGAGAAAATTAAGATATTATAAGGAGGTGATCAACACTAATATAGAATATCAAAGTATCTCTATGTTTCAAAAAGCGCAAAATATAAGATAATTAACATTACTAAAACATATACCCCATGAAGGGTGGTGGATGCATGATCGGAGGCTCCTTCGATGCCTAGTTAGATCACACATGTGGCACGAATACCTAGTTCAGGGCATGGTATAAATGGTGGCGAGATGAGGACAAGTGGAAGGGAAGAGGACTTGTCCTTACTTGTAGGTTCACAGATGTCAGGAATGGAGTGATGGAGAATCATGGGAAAACCTGTGGGAGAGGTCTGCTTGACTTGCTTGGTGGTAGCAACCTGATGTCGATTACACCCCTTGTCATGAACATCGTGTCTTGGATTCATATTGGTTTATGGATTTTAATAATGGAGGATTCTATGGTCCTTGCAAGCACCCTCATGACAATGTTTCAAGACGGTCCAACTTCAAAACCATGAACATTGCTAAGTTTCAATTTGAATGTGCTTAGAACCCCTACTTTTATGGAGCCTAGGAAAGGAAAGTGTCAGAGTCAAGACGCTTGGTTGGATATCCTCGCCATCGAGTAAGCTTGACTCTATCATTTTGGTATTTGATTGCTTACACTTCAACATGGGGCTCTTGAGGGATGCTTATCTTGGTGCCTCGATCAAGGAATAACAGTTAAAAGTCAATAGATTAAGTGTGTCTAGGCCAACAAAATCCAATGCACACATATGCCAAGAGCCATTGGAGAAAATATGTTAGATTTTTATCATTCAAGCTAGCATTATGATCTTAGGATCTTATCTGAGAGAATAACATGCACAACAATAAAACACAAGAGACACGAGACACAAAGAATTTTCCTCGGGGAAACCATAAAGGAGAAAACCCAGCAACTTCCTCAGAGATAGAATGAGCACCAATAGCAGCAGTAAAACCCGAAAACATAAAGATGATCTCCACAGCTTCTCTCTCTCTCTCTCTCACTTGAGAGAAATACTTCTCTCTCACTCATGCGCTGCAATGAGTGAGTGTGTGTGTGATAAATAGAGAGGCTCACTCTCTATTTATATTCTTTCGTTCACTTAATGTCCACTTTAACATGTCGACCCCACTTAACAATTACTTACTAGAGCCGACATCTCTAGGAGAGTCTAATAACCCTAGTGCCCCACAACCATGGGGACTTTGCCCTCCAATCAACAAGGAGGGTTAACCTTGACACAAATGTGGGGACTATTGCCCCAACTTACAATGGAGGGTTAACCTTAATGACTTTACATGACTTGTTTACATTATTGAATCTCTCGATCGAAACATCGGGGCATGACATGACTCAATTACATTATAGATACTTCCCGAAATAAACATCGGGGTACAATACATAAGATATACAAGTGAATACATTCCGAAGTTACAAATACATGAACACTCCCTCTTAACTAGGAAGGTATTCTCTCGACACAATTTATCAGCACAAGTCTTCTTCTCTGTATCATCTGGATCATCATCAAGTCATCTTTGTCTTCAAGTCATCTTCATTTTCAAGTCATATTCATCGTCAATTCATCTTCATTGTCAAGTCATCTTCATCAAGTCTGGATCATCACTGGATCTGGATCATCACTGGATCATCGAGTTTGGATCGTCACTGTTAGATCATCATCAAGTCTGGATCATCACTTGATCTGGATCGTCACTGCTAGATCATCATCAAGTCTAGATCATCACTTGATCTAGATCATCACTGCTGGATCATCATCAAGTCTGGATCATCACTTGATCTAGATCATCATCAAAGCTGGATCATCACTGAATCATCATCATCATTACTACTTCTACTATCTCAATCAAATGGTGCTATCTCTTCATTCTTCTCGTCACAGGAAATTCTACAGATCCAGCCCTTTTTCATGTTGGTTGTAGGCCTAGCCTCCATGTAGGTCTTCTTCAGTGCTTATATATGACCCTAAGTCAGAATGGCTTGCCCAACACTTACATATAACCTCATCTTGTCAGAAAGGCACGCCCATCACTCACATCTGACCTTATCTTGTCAAAAAGGCCCAGCACTCACATCTGACCATGTGTAAACACATCACGCCAAAATTACTCAGCACTTATATCCAACCATGTGCGAACACACCGCATTGGAAGGGCTCTGCACTTACATCTGACCATGTGCAAACACACCGCATCGGAAGGGCTCTGTACTTTCATCCGAACATGTGAAAACACACCGCATCAGAAGGGCTTTGCACTTACATCCGACCATGTGCGAACACACCGCATTGAAAGGGCTCTCAGTCCCGGACTGAGGATTCCTGGTAACTGACCAGGTGCCTCCATTCTCCCGGAGAATGGCATCTCAGCACCAAGCTGAGTATTCCTAGTAACTGACCAGGTGCCTCCATTCCAAGAATGGCATTCAACACTTATATCTGAAAAAAGTAGGAACCAATCCTACAGTCACATCAAAATGGCTCAGCACTCACATCTGACATGGAAGGAACAAAATCCTCTCACCATGACAGAATGTCTCAGCCATTACATCTTACCATGGAAGGAACCTAATCCTCTCACCATGTCAAAATGGCTCACGGACTCGTCACTTCCCCTTGGAGGGAACCTCAATTTGGAGAACACCAAGCATCTCCCTGAAGTACTCAAACTTCACTTTGGCCATTTATAGCATAGAATCACATCAGGGCTAATTACATTCAAGGATAACCTGCAAGCTTCGCCAGGACCGATTACATCCGAGGACAACCTACAGGTATGTTTACATCTAAGCAACCTACAAGCTTCGCCAGGATTTATGCTCAGACAACCTGTCTCACCAACTATTCTAGAACTCCCTCTTTTGAGAAATCTCGATCTGGATCACATACTGGAGCTTCACTGCTCCTCTCTGCATCATACAAAAAATGCAAGTCAAATCAAGCAAATCAAATAATAGTTTTCAAAAGAAACATACTACCTCCCAAATATCAAGTGGCAACATCTTTTGCCTCAGCTGTAATCAGCTCCATGCAGGACTCCATCCTACCAAACCAAGATATCACACTTGATCCCATACTGAAGTAGCACCTCAAAGTGCTCTTCCTATCAATGGCACTGCCTACCCAATATGAATCCACATAACCCTCCAAGTTAATCTTCTGATTCGCCTCATACTTGATCCCATAATCAACTGTACCCTTCAGGTACCTCACTGCAAGCTTTGCAACCATCATGTGAACATGTCTCAATGTGTTCACAACAAATAAAATATCTAGTCTTGTATTTGTCAAGTACATCAAGGAATAAATCATCTGATGATACATCGTGGCATCAACCGACTCTGATGAAGCAACACTCAATAGATTTAGGTTCGATTCCATAGCTGTTGTCATGGCCTTACAGTCCATCATCCTCAACTTCTTCAGGATCTCTACTGCATACTTCCCTTGTCCACACCTCCATGCCTAGAACGTAGTGCATCATCCCTAAGTCCTTTATCTCGAACTTGGCTGCAAGTCTTCTTCTTGCAAATTTAATGAGTTCCTCTTTTCTGTCAGGAACAAGTCATCGACATATAACAGGAGCATCACTGGTCTTCCGCCTTCAACCTTGAAGCAAAGGTTGGAATCCTCTTTACTCTCAGTAAGGCCTAGAGTCATCAGTAATCTGTCCATCCTATCGTACCATGTCGAACCTTGGGATCTTCTGCAGTCAGTCCCTCTGAAGTGGAGCATTATTCTTCCTCTGTCTTTCATACTCTATGCACTGAAACATTATGCACCAGAGTGATAAGTAGCTTCCTCTACTACTAATATTCTATGTATCCATCTAGGATTATTAGATATCGAGATCCTCTATCTTGAACTTTTTCAAAATTTCTTCTCACACCCATCTGTGAGCTTGTCATCCTCTATATACTTTCATCTTCAACTTTGTATTAAAGGTTCAGGTCTTCATCAAGCTCCTCATGTATGTGTTATCCCATGGGTGTCTTCTGAGCTCATACAAGGCCTTCTTTCATTTGCACACATGATTCTTCCTGTCATGTGTATTTCTAGTGGCTGCAAATGTCTCTTTGTAGTCTATGCCTCATGCTACGAATCTTTCCTTGTATCCCATGATGTTTCCATCTACTGCATGATGGAACTACGAACTTCTATTCAGGTGTCTATACTGAATCCTAGACATCATTCTTCTTGAACTGGTACACTCCTTCCCTTTCTTCTTAACTACTTCTTGGAAGGTTCTTCATCAATGATGTCGCTCAACAGTGTTACATAACTGCATTGTGTCTAAGATCTCTTCTTTGAAAGTATCGTCATATTATTCTTCATCTTGGATTCTTTATTGAACTGTCATCACTTGTTCTTCGGAACAAGTCTCATCATTTTTTGCTTGTAGGTGATTGTACGTGATCTTTCTTACAAGTCAAATGCATTTGTATGGTTAGAAACATTTCATAAGGCATATTCATAATGGAAAATTCTTATGCATAAATATATTATCATGCAACTATTTTAGCCAATACAACATTCATCCATATCTCACGAAAACTTTTCTAGATGCCTTCCATCTCCACCAGGAAAACATTGATATTGTGCACTAATCCAATATGTCAGCAAAGAGGTTTCATTCTAGATAAGTAGCAATGGAGAGTTGTATAGCACCATGAGCTACTTACCCATCACATGCATATTAGTAGTATAATGTCATTAATGCAAACATTCTATCATGCATAATACATCAACTGAATATAAACAAATTGCATAACTAAAAACAATATCATGAAATGACAATTGAATACTTATCTTTATTTGTTTCGTGGGTAGACTCCTTCTTGATCCTTCTGCTTCATCATCTTCTTCATTCATGACTTCATCATTTCTTATCCAAATGCTCAAGATGGATAAGAGGTTCTTCAAGAATTGAGTCCTTCATATTCCTCATCGCTTGAGGGATCTTCTTTCGATGGTTGGAGCTTGATCTTCAGTTGCTCCCATCTTCTCTTTTCTTATTATGAGTCGAGCTTCTTCTTCTTCCCACAGTCTATTGAAAGTAATCACTTCCTTCTGACACACATTCCTTGCATGAATGAATCCCATGATCATGGGAGGCCATTCAAGGTGGTTATCACAACTTCTACATTCTCCACTTCTTCTTCTACCGCTTCAAGTTGTTCTTTGATTTGAGAGACCCTTGTAAAGTATGACTGTATGGTCTCTGCATTCTGTATATTCACATTCTTCAATTGGTTTCATAAGGTCATATTCCGATTTATGTTCTTCCCTTCAAATATATTGGTCAAGGAATCAAACTTCTTTGGTGTCTTTAGGGAAGACACTTGTGGTACAAGTTGATATGTGATTGAATCAACAATGATCTTCTTGGCCTTGACCAAGTTTTTCTTGTGTAAGTCTTTGATCCTGATCTCCCTCTAGAACTGGAACCTCTCTACTCATGTAGGTTTCCAATTCATTTTCTTCAGAGAGATCATATAATTCCATGCTTGGAATTTTTCAAATTCACCAATCTTATCATCAAGCTGATGTGATAGATCACTTTGAAATGAGAACCTCAAATGAAAATAGCAAAAGATTAGATCTTACCAATTTGAGGTGTTCGTCCTGGTTCCGGAGCTACCTGACCTAGGGTTTTTCAGAGAAACCTTAATTTTGAAAACTTGGAATATTTAAGATCTGATTGGCTAGAAAGATACACCTCTTCAAGGTGAGCTGTCCAATGTACTCCTTTTCTGAAAACAGTGGAGGGAAGCTCCCGGAATAAGAAGCCCTAGTTTTCCAATTTCTTCTGCAGAAATTCCTGATACTGTTTCTACGGTATCTCTGAAATTAATGCTCCTCTGTGTTTGAAAATTTGTAATATGGTAGACTCACCTGTCCCTGTTCCAACACCATAGGTTTCAGCAGAATTGGTTTCACCAGTTTGGACTTATGATCATTTTTCCAAGGTGACCTATTTCAGGACTGTTCAGCATAACGAAGTTGTATGGACTGCCACGTGTCACTGTTTCCTATTCTGGGTATGAAACTCGGACCACATAAATTATAGTCCGTTCTCTTTATTTAAAATCTTTATAAATTTCATTTGGACCTTTGTAGCCCGAGATATATCAATTCTCCCAAGGTGTCCTGTTTAGGGATGAATCCTGGAAGAGGCTGGAACCCTAAATTGGAGGGATCATATCTCCTAGAATACAATGAATATCAGGATGAAGTTTGGATACAGTGTAAATCAGGATTTTATCTTAGGTCTATGAAATTTTCAGCTCCTGATCCTTCTCCAATCCCAAGATATAGTGAATGTACCAACACTTATCAGTTTTAGTATTTTAGGGTTTTTCCAGCCCAGGGTCAAACTAGGGTTTGACTTTCCCGGAGTTTCACCCAACCAAAAATCTCGACCCAAGTCTCTAAACTTCGATTTTTATAAGGAGAGAAATACCATGCCGGTCTCACTCAAAAATTACTCTTCTGTAAGAAGCCCTCATTTCCTGCACCAAAAACTAAAAATGTCCAGAATCGAATTCCGCTTCGACAGAAAGATGCACCCTTCAATGGAGAGTCAGCCTAGCATAATTTTGCTGATGGATTATGGAGAGAGACCTAAAAAGTAAGAAGCCATAGCTTCTACAGCTGCACAATGTCTTCTTCTCAGGTTAGCTCTGATACCATGTTATATTTTTATCATTCAAGCTAGCATTATGATCTTAGGATCTTATCTGAGAGAATAACATGCACAACAATAAAACATAAAAGACAAGAGACACAAAGAATTTTCCTCGGGGAAACCATAAAGGAGAAAACCCAGCAACTTCCTCAGAGATAGAATGAGCACCAATAGCAGCAGTAAAACCCGAAAACATAAAGATGATCTCCACAGCTTCTCTCTCTCTCTCACTTGAGAGAACTACTTCTCTCTCACTCATGCACCCCAATGAGTGAGTGTGTGTGTGATAAATAGAGAGGCTCACTTTCTATTTATATTCTTTCATTCACTTAATGTCCACTTTAACATGTCGGCCCCACTTAACAATTACTTACTAGAGCCGACATCTCTAAGAGAGTCTAATAACCCTAGTGCCCCACAACTATAGGGACTTTGCCCTCCGATCAACAAGGAGGGTTAATCTTGACACAAATGTGGGGACTATTGCCCCGACTTATAATGGAGGGTTAACCTTAATGACTTTACATGACTTGTTTACATTATTGAATCTCCCGATCGGAACATCAAGGCATGACATGACTCAATTACATTATAGATACTTCCCGAAACAAACACTGGGGTACAATACATAAGATATACAAGTGAATACATTTCGAAGTTACAAATACATCAACAAAATAGAGTAATCAATCCAACCTACAACAATATGATTTTATCCTCTGCTCAATAAAAAATCAATGATATAGAGAAATGGGTTTCACAAAACCAAGAAAATATGGACCCAAGTGCCATTTAGACAAACTTTGGGTACATGGTTGAGGATGTTGGGTCATATCGTACGTGTGACATCAAGATCATGAAGATTCTTTACTCTTTATTGGCAATTCAAAACCCTTATGGGTAAAGCTCTAATGGATCAGGCTGAAGAGAAGCAGGTTGAACAACTTTAGGAACAAGAAACTCAATTCAGAATCAAAGGAATAGAAACCACCCTCAAGTTGGTTTCCAAGGCTCAAATAGAATTGGGGGCCAATATGGGAATGCTTACAAATGCCACTACTAGCATGGTCTTTAGAGAATGCATCCTGAAGCGAATATAAAGAGCCACAAACTACTATGCACTAAACAATGCCAACAGATGGTCTTGTCCTCATCCATGGCTTGCCGCCTAACCAAGTTCTCTCATACCCTTTGAAAGCCCGCACGTTCCAGAGCTACCACCATTGAAACCCGAATTAATTCGGATGGAACAGGGTCGGCTCTTGACAGACTAGGAGTAAACGTCCTCACCAACCCGCAATGAAGAGTTGGGAGGCCGTGGGGATTAATGGCCTCGACATGTGTGGTGCCACGCAGCCGGCTTCCAGACTGAGGCGCAATGTACTGTTGTTGGGAAAAGATGGCACCCGCATTTAGGTTGGTGACTGCAATGTTGAGGCTGAGGCAAAAGAGAAACATCCCACTTATGTATCAAAACAATTGGAGTTTGAGCAAGAATAATCTGATCTTGTTAGAAATCCTGTAATAAAGTGAATGGAGACTGATACCACCAAGGTCAACTAATCTCATGCAACAAAAGAATTTCAGGTTTTGATGACTAAGTTTTCTAGTAATGTGAAATTTTTTGGAAAATCATTATGCCCACTTTAGGGCATTGCTAGAAAATCACCTCATTATTGTAAATTTGTTTTAATGCAAATATGGCGAAAGAGATTGAAGTGAATAATGTTTACAATTTATGAATTTTTTTAATTAGTTTCCTTAATGAAACATGGTACAAACACCAAATGGAATGCAAAGTTTTTTTTTTGAATTTTGAATTTTTTAATTATTATTTATTTTTAATAGTTTCACATCTCAGCATGGCTAAATTGTCTCTTCATTTGCTTTAACCAATCATAAAATAAAATAAACTAATTTTAAATATTCCAGAAAATAATTTATATTTTTAAAATATTAAATTCAATATAAATATTACAAAACATTGCAAAATATTATTGTGTTTTGTTCATTAATATAAAATCAAACTATGTTAAAGACAAATCGATTGCTATAATCCTTGCCTTGGCAGGGACTAATAACAAATGTATTAGTTATTTATGCACTCGATAAAATGTTATATACAAGAAGGAAACATATTATTTTAAACCACTCGTAAGTGTGACCTAGTAATGATGATGATGATGTTTGGTCTATCAGACCTTAAAAAAGGTAACGAGTCACTTGGTTTTCTTTAGAATTTTATTTATATGCTAAAAAATATTTAAGAGAAGCATTCCTAGATCTTTATATATGTGATAAGTTAAAGGCTAGGAAGGTTAGTGTTGTAAAAATAATTTTGAAATTGCGCTCTAATGTGGATGTACATTGGACATTCTTTGAGAAAGTGATTTTAATCTTCAACACTCTTGGTTTCACAAAGATGACAAATTCTTTTATCTCATGCACATTTGAG
>LPNX011178046.1:277525-296175 GCA_001517045.1 Pseudotsuga menziesii | reverse complement strand
TATATATATATATATATATATATATATAGTTTGGTGTGGTTGTCCTTCCACTAGCAAAACTAGACCAGCCACAAAACCAAATATTAACCATTTTTTTCCATATGGAATCATCATCAAAAGTACTGTAGTGATATCCCCAAAAGGGAGAGAAAAAATATATAAAGTCCGAAACTGACAATCCTAACAGGTAGAAGCCTATAATAACTATCACACTTATAAACAAAACAAATAGGTTTAACAGTCCTCGAGGAAATTCAGAGATGGAACATAGTGCTAAATATTAAATTCATTGGAAATTATCACATGGGGAACCTCATATTTCTTCTTCATTGTGCTAATATTCCTGAGTGGGATGCATTCTCTAAAGACCATGCTAGTAGTGGCCTTTGTAATTATTCCCATATTTGCCCCCAATTCTATTTGAGCCTTGGAAACCAATTTGAGGGTGGTTTCTATTCCTTTGATCCGGAATTGAGTTTCTTGTTCCTAAAGTTGTGCAACCTTCTTCTCTTCATCCTGATCCATTAGAGATTTAACCATAAGGGTTTTGAATTGCCAATAAAGAGTAAGATTCTTCATGAGCTTGATGTCACGAGTACGATATGACCTAACATCCTCAACCATTTACCCAAAGTTTGTCTGAATGGAACTTGGGTCCATCTCTTCTTGGTTTTGTGAAACCCATTTCTCTATATCATTAATTTTATATTAAGTAGAGGTTAAAATCATATTGTTGTAGGTTGGATTTCCTACTCTATTTTCTCCAATGACTCTTGGCATATGCATGCATTGAATTTGTTGGCCTAGACACGCTTAATCTATCAATTTTTAACAGTTATTCCTTGATCAATGCACCAAGCTAAGCATCTCTCAAGAGCCCCATGTCCAAGTGTAAGCAATCAAATACAAAAATAATAGAGTCAAGCTTACTCGATGGCGAGGATATCCAACCAAGCATCTTGGATCCGACACTTTCCTTACCTATGCTCCATAAAAGTAGTGGTTCTAAGCACATTCAAATGGAAACTTAGCAAAGTTCACAGTTTTGAAGTTGGACTGTCTAGAAACATTGTCATGAGGGTGCTTGTAAGGACCATAGCATCCTCCATTATTAAAATCCATAAACCAATATGAATCCAAGCCATGATGTTCATGACAAGGGGTGTAATCGACATCATGTTGCTACCACCAAGAAAGTCAAGCAGGCCTCTCCCATAGGTGCTTCCATGGCTCCCATGATTCTCCATCATTCCATTTCAGACATCTGTGAACCTGCAAGTAAGGACAAGTCCTCTTCCCTACCACTTGTCCTCATCTTGCCACCATTTGTACCACAACTTGAACTAGGTGTTTGTGCCACATGTGTGATATAACTAAGCATCGAAGGAGCCTCTGATCATGCATCCACCACCCTTCGTGGGGTATATGTTTTAGTAATGTTAATTTTCTTATATTTTACGCTTTTTAAAACATAGAGATACTTTGATATTCTATATTAGTGTTGATCACCTCCTTATAATATCTCAATTTTCTCTTACCCTCTAAAACCTTGATCACGCCACATCTTCTCCTTAAATTTAGATGTAATAATATTTTTAATATTATCTTTATTTTGCAGAGTGACCCCTTCCTCAACTCCCCAACGATTTAGCTAAGACTGGTGTCATTTTTCCAACTTTGCTCAAGTCACTAATGGTTTTGACTAGAGTATGAAGCAAGAGTACGAAGCAATTTTAGGAAGCCTCTTGTCTACCATTTGGATTATCTTAGTCTTTTACATTGGGTACCTAGTCATATCCATGCTCTCAATTGAGGGATACTCACTTCTATGATAAGGATAGGATAGGGTGTATTGTCTTTAATTTTAGAAAACTTAGTCATCAAAACCTAAAATTATTTTGTTGCATGAGATTAGTTGACCTCAGTGGTATCACTCTCCATTCACTTTATTACAGGATTTCCAACAACAACATATTATTCATGCTCAAACTCCAATTGGTTTGCTGCGTAAGAGGGATGTTTCTCTTCCGCCTCAACCTCAACATCACAATCACCAACCAAAATGCGGGTGCCATATTACCTCAACAACAGCGCATTGTGCCTCAGTCTGAGAGTTGGTCGCGTGGCACCACGCATGTTGGGGCTAGTATGTTAGGATTTATAATCCTCCCTTAACCAAACTGTCTATTAGATTATTTTATCCTAACTTAGGAGTTTTTATTAATTATTGAGTCCACTAGAACCATTGGGTCCACTTGGCCTAATGGGGCTACATGTACCAACTACTAGAGTGTGGGGAATGCCGGTAGAGGCTAACTTCCACTGACTGCACTTGCATGCATCAATTTAGGTGCCTCCTAGGCTAATCCCTACATTTTAGGAGCCACTGGAGGTCCCGACACCAACCTCCTTCAGTCAGTTGGAGTTGGAACTAGTTAAGCTTAGTTATTCCTTAGTTACATTCAATTAGTTCAATTTTAGTTTAGTTAGTGCTAGTTATGCATGGCTGCATGTGGGGAGGCACCTTTTCTCACCTACCACTTGGAGTTAGACTAATTTTAACTGATTGCTTGACTGGATTAGACATTGGGAGTTAACTACTTGGACTTCGATATTGATTGAGACATATTTAGTTATCTATGTAGTTAGAGTCAGCCACATCCAATGGGGAGATTCGAATACATCCCTAATGATTCGAATTCTTTTACTATGTAACACTATTGTAACATCGGATTATGTAATGAAGATAATACTGTAATTCTTTGAGCAATACTTGTTTGTTTCCTGTGAGATTTGATTTGTTCAATTTGTATAATTCATTCCTATTCACTGCATCAATAATTTGGACTCATTTCTTGATGATATAAATAGCACAACAATTCTAACATGGTATCAGGTCCATTTCAAGAAAGCTTCATGTATGTCTACTCTTCATTAAACACCAGAAGCAACTGGGTTTCTACAGAAGTCCAACAAAGAGTGCCTTGCTTCCTTTGAATTTATTCAGAGTGGTGGTGCGGGCATGACAAACCCTGATAAAGTGTCCATGTCTAGAGGGAAGGCTTGATTCTAACATAGTTCGAATGTTTTAGTGTTTTGCAATGAAATTATACAGGTGCCACGTAGCTTGTGTGAAGAAGTTGTCTTTTCCAGCCGGAGAATTATGGATTCTCAACCTTCTACACTTCACATCCTAACACCCTTCAATTATCTTGATTGGAGGGCAGATATGCAAATGGCCTTGTGCAAGCATGGATATTTTAGGATAATACTTGGTAGGGAGGCCGAGCCCCATCATCTGGTTGAGAGAAACAAGTTTTTGAACCGCTTAGATGAAGCTTTC
This sequence comes from Pseudotsuga menziesii, assembly GCA_001517045.1. Taxonomy (NCBI): domain Eukaryota; kingdom Viridiplantae; phylum Streptophyta; class Pinopsida; order Pinales; family Pinaceae; genus Pseudotsuga; species Pseudotsuga menziesii. Next base: position 292,832 of record LPNX011178046.1, on the reverse strand, counting down.
GGTTATCTATGTACTCACATATTCAGAGATCTCCTCTTCCACCTTGAAGGTTTGAGGACTCCTAGAGAATCCTGGGAGAAGCTTGAAGACTTGTTTGGAAAACAAGATGATCTTTGGGGACACATTCTGGAGAACGAGTTGGTAGCCTTACATCCCAGCAGTTTTGAGATGGTGCAATAATTCTTTATTAAATTCAAGTTTCTTGCACTTCAATGTAGACATTGCGAAATAGAAAGAAAGGATGAGAAGCATGTGCTCTCCATACTCAGCAAACTAGGCCTTGAGTATTATGTATTTATCTCAATCTTCCATTCTGGGAGAGCTCCCATTCCTAATTGGAAGATGCCCTCACTTGATTCCTTTGTTGTGTCCTTAATACAAGAGAAAGAGAATTTGACCCAGATGGGAGTCATCAAGACTTCCAAAGATCAAGCCCTCATAGTGACAGACTCTAACAAAACGCAAGCAAAAGGGAATTCTAAGGGGAAGGAGCATAAAATAATTGATTCGAATCCTAAAGAGAATTAGAATACTTCTAAAGGTGCCTCTGGCTCTAAGAAAAATAAGAATTTTGAAAAGAGGATGTGTCCTTATTGTATGAGGGGTTTTCATCCATAAGACTCTTGTATGAAGAAGCAAGTAGACCAGCTGACTGCTCTCCTCAAGAAGAATAAAATTTCTCTCCCACAAAGAGCAAAGAAGTCTGATGATGGAAAATCGACAGATGATCATGAAATGTGCCATGCTTTGAAAGCTAGCCTCTCTCAATCCACAGCCTATTTTATTGATTATGGAGCATCCAACCACATAGTTGCCTCCAAGGTTTGCTTCTCTACTCTCAGCCTCACAGGAGGGCCTACTATTCATATGGGTGATGACTCCCAAATTCCAGCAGTAGGAAGGGGCTCCATTAAATTTCAAAATGGAGAGTTCAAATATGTCATCTATGTTCCCTCTCTTGCAGCTAATCTATTGTCTGTATACCAGATGACTCACACCGGCTTACCAAAGCAAGTGGTTTTTGCCCCTCACTCAATGGATATCAAACAAATCTCAACTGGAAAGACTATAGCGTAAGGAATTGTAGATCATTCCCCCAAGGCATATTCTTTCTTCCATTTCATTCCATACTTAGATTCAGTGCTACCACAACTTCTATTCAAAGAAGAAGAAGAAGGTATCAAAACTTCTTCTTTCCCTATTGCAGATGCAGATTTATTGTCTAACATTTCAGAAGAGGAAGAGGAAGAGGAAGACCAACATGATTCAGATATTGAGCTTATAACTCAAAGAGATCTAGATCCAGATCCAACATCTACCTCATCTCAGCAGCCTAAATGGGCTGAACAACTCATTAAAGCAGTTGGGAATGGTGCTAGGAATCTTGATGATAAGAGAAGAACAAGGTCCCAGTATCAAAAAGATAATGTTGAACTATCCCACACAGATCCACTTATCCCTGAGAGGTGCTTCATGATGTTGGGGTCAAATCCTCAAACATTCAAGGAGGCTTGTCATGACCCTAGATGGCAGGAAACTATGGATGAGGAATTTGATTCACTACATGACAATAAAACTTGGGAACTTGTCTCCTTACCTCCAGGGAGAAAACTTGTCCAGTGCAAGTGGGTCTACAAGAACAAAATAGCCTCTGATAGAAACACAACCAAGTACAAGGCTCAGTTGGTGGCTAAAGGATACTCTCAGGTTCAAGGCTTGGACTACAATGAGACATTCGCTCCAGTAGCTAGAATGGATTCTATCAGACTTGTCTTGGCAGTTGCAGCTTCCAAGAGACGGGAGGTACATCACATGGGTGTGAAAAGTGCCTTCCTCCATGGTGATTTCAAGGAAGATATATACATGAAACAAACTGAGGGGTTTATTGATGATCCTTCCTTAGTTTGTAGACTGAGGAAATCACTATATGGACTCAAACAAGCCCCAAGGGCATGGTACTCCAAGATGGATTCCTTCCTCATATCACATAAATTTTAAAGAATAAAATCAGATTGCAATGTTTACATGTAGAAGAAAGAGGGATTCTTGCTTTTGATTGTGCTTTATGTGGATGATATTCTCATTACTAGCAGCTCTGTTGTTGGATTGAGAAGCATCAAATCTTCCTTGAACAAATCATTCTCTATGGCTAATCTAGGACTATTAAGACAATTCATTGGTCTCGAAGTAAGTCAAAATACTTCGGGAATCATGATATCACAGACCATATATTCATCAGACATGCTCAATAGATTTCACTTGGAAGACTCCAAGGAAGCCCCTTATCCTTTTCTATCCTGCATCAGGCTAGATGAAGGTGGCTCTATACCTTTGGTAGACAACACTCTCTATATACAGCTCATTCAGAGCCTTCTATATCTCACACATTCGATACCAAACATATACTATGATGTGAGTTCTGCTGCTAGGTACATGCAGGAGCCACATGAGTTTCATTAGAAGGAAGCAAAGAGGATATTGCACTATGTGCAGGGTACTAAACACTATGGGATTCATTATGCAGTTGGTGCACAGCTTGATCTCATAGGCTTCACAGATTCAGACTAGGAAGGATATGGGAATGATAGGAAATCCACTTCAGGATTTGTGTTTATGATCGGATCTAGGGAAATTTGTTGGTCCAGCAAGAAGCAAGCAACACTTGCACTCTCTTCAGCAGAGGAAGAGTATCAGGGAGCTGTGAATGCAAATATTCAGGAAGTTTGGCTACATGGAATCTTGACAAAGTTTGGGGTTCACACTTCACCTTCAGTGGACATTTACTGTGACAACCAGAGCACCATCAAAATTTCTAGTGATCCAGTTCAGAAGAAAATAACAAAGCACATTCAGGTTCACATGCACTATATTTGTGAACTAGTGCATGACAAAACTATCATATTGCACTATTTTCTTACAGAGGATCAAATTGCAGATATTTTTAACAAGTCTTTTACTGAAAAGAGACTTTCCTTTCTCAGGTCTCTTTTAGGTGTTAAGGCTTGATTCATTGTTCCTGTCTCTGCTAATTTTGAGGGGGGGGGGGGGTGTTCCCATGAGGTTTTCCCCTATTTCCTCGGTTTATTAAGCAATAATTTTTTATCTTTTAGATTGTATATGGGTGATTTTTGGCCTTGTTTCTAGAGCCCACAATTGTCCAAGTTAGGATTCAAGGGGGGTGTTAGGATTTATAATCCTCCCTTGACCAAACTGTCGATTAGATTATTTTAGCCTAACTTAGGATTTTTTATTGATTATTGAGTCCACTAGTACCATTGGGTCCACTTGGCCTAATGGGGCCACATGTACCAGTTACTAGAGCGTAGGGAACACCAATAGAGGCTAACTTCCACTAACTGCACTTGCATGCATCAGTTTAGGCACCTCCCATGCTAATCCCTACATTTTAGGAGCCATTGGGAGTCCCAACACTAACCTCCTTCAGTCAGTTGGAGTTGGAACTAGTTAAGATTAGTTATTCATCAATTACATTCAGTTAGTTCACTTTCAGTTTAGTTATCTCTAGTTATGCATGGCTACATATGGGGAGGCCCCTTTTCTTACCTACCACTTGCAATTAGACTATTTAGACTGATTTTAACTGATTTCTTGACTGGATTAGACATTGGGAGTTAACTACTTGGACTTTGATATTGATTGAGACATCTTTAGTTAGCTATGCAATCAGAGTCAGTCAAATCCAGTGGGGAGATTCAAATACATCCCTAATGATTCGAATTATTTTACTATGTGACACTATTGTAGCATTGGATTATGTAATGAAGACAGTACTATAATTCTCTGAGAAATACTTGTCTGTTTCTTATGAGATTTGATTTGTTTAGTTTGTATAATTCATTCCTATTCACTGCATCAATAATTTGGACTCATTGCTTGATGATCTAAATGGAACAGAAATTCTAACACAGCAGTCCCCCCGACCTCTGAGCTCTTCATTGCGAGTGGGTGAGGACGTCTACTCCTAGTCTGTCAAGAGTCAAGCTTGTTCCATCCAAATTAATTTGGGTTTCAATGGTGGTAGCTATGGAACATGTGAGCTTTCAAAGGGTATAGAGGAACTTGGTTAGGCGATAAGACATGGATAAGGACATGACCATCCGTTGGCATGTTTTAGTGCATAATAGTTTTTGGCTCTTTGTTTTCAATTCGGTTAAAGTCGTCCGACCCTCCTTGCAAATCAAAGGCCTCTTCCTACTGTTGGTTTTGCAGATTCACAGTCTCCACTGACTACATTTTCCCATTATGGTTTCCAATATTTCTAGGCAAATGTGACATCCCAAAAAGTTCACAAAAAATTAAAATTTTTCGATGTGATAAAAATGCAAACTCACAACCAGAATGCTAGTTTAATGATTAACTTTTAGTCTAGTTAACAGATAGTTTATAAAGACTAAACATAAAACGAAAAACTTAGTTATTAATACTTCTTGGTTAACTGTAACTAAACGCTACAGAATTATACTTACTAACTAGTAAGTCACATGCTACTAATCGTATTCAAACTTTATTGATTTTTAGTCTTGAATAAAAGTTTATCAAAAGTTAAATAGTTTCAATTTATTGAGTTCAAATCATTAGTTTGTTTGCAAGAATGTGTATGATATTGATGGTTGTTTCTTTTCTTATTGAAGGGGGGATTGAGGTTAGCCAAAGGCTTACTTAGCTTTTCTCAAAGCTAATGTATATCCAATGCTTGTACAAGATTCACAGGTAAAACTTATTTCCAGGTTACGATGTGAGAAAATTAAGGCTCTGAAGATTAAATGAGTAAGTTAGGAAAGAAAGACCTTAAACTCTATTTACTATCTAGATTATCGATGTGTAAGATTTCCTAGTCTTATCGCCAAGACTATTTTACCTAGGTAGCAAAAATGGAGTTGAAAGTGTGATTATCTGTTTTAACAAATAAATTAAATGTTTGATACGATATAATTATCAACTTGCTTTTGGTTGTTTAAGGTACTGGAAACCCTAATACTTTCCATATGAATTATAATTATGGAATTTATCCATGTTAATTCCTAGAACCTTCCTATCCTAAGAATTATCATTAATAAATTTGTAATTATAGATTAACTTTAAATATAAACAAAACTAATCCTAGCATGTATTCGTTGCATACAAATACTCTAACCTAGACATATATTCAATGCATTGTATATAAACTAACCTAGGTGTATACTTTATGCATAACATTGAAATGTCTTATCTTTAGCAAAGTAATGGTATTACAGTGACCATGTAACACAGGTTCAAACTATATAAAACTCATAAAAGATTCAAGGGTTAGTGGAATCCACGTGGAGACTGCTCATTTGAGGAAGGGTTTGGGTGTTAAACCCTATGCACAAAACATTAAGCATTTTCCCTAAACACTACTCGACTTCATTTGTTGTTCGCTTCTTTGGAAGAAAGAGTGGGCCGATAGACCCTCGGCCTTCTTGAGTCTGTAACAATATCGTTAAAGTTTTAGTTGTGGCGTTTAGTAAGCTCAAAGATCTGGTTCCTCACCATAACCGTGAGCTTAACATTAACATTGTGGTTTCTCTTATTTGTTTGTGGCGTTTAGTAGTTTATTGTTGGGATCTTTGCCATTAACGCTTTCTTGAGCTCGGTCGTGGTACTCATAGGCTTAAAACTAAAACTTGGTGAGTCATACGAATCCTCCCAGCACTTTATTTTCTATATTTATTAATATCTATATCAATCAATAACTAATAATTTGAACTATTTGTTTGTTTGATGATAGGTGGAAAGTACTTTGCAAAATCCAGTCGAAAATTTGAAGGCGCTCCCTTTGAGTTGAAGGGTATGAGTATGAAAGGGTTTTGGGTAAGCCTCAGTCCCAACCCTGAGGTACTCCTTCATCGTTGGTGTGTGTGGCATCAAAAGGTTCCTGCAGGATGTTGTTACAACATTCACATTTTCTTGTGGTCAAACTTGTTGTTTTGCTTTGATTTAGTGAAGGAGGTTGTATGGCCATCCTTACTGGTAACCTCTAGGGTTTTATAAATGAGATACAACTCTTGCACTATTGAATTAGGGTGAGAAATATTATTCCATGGTTTGTTATCATTTAGCACAATGTGATTTAGATGTGTGGAAGTTTTCTCGACCTTTGCTCGGCCACCGCAACTCTTTTGTGGCTACGCAAAATGTAAAGGCATTTTGGTTTTTATGAAGAATACAAAGTGGCAACCGCTAGTTAAATTCTTGATAAATTAAACTCTGTTTAAGGTTATTTCCTTTTTTTAAAGAAACAGAGCCTACAGGCCCGAGCATAATTAGTTGTTATCATTTGTTTTTCTCTTGTGAACTTGGTTGCACTGTGTGTTAAGAATTGTAAAGAGTTTTTCTGTTATAACAACACTTGGTTGTAAATTATTTTATGGTTACGCTCTGGTTAAAGCCAATGGACTTTTAGCTGTTGAAATTTGATTTGAGCAACCTGTGCCAAAAAGAATCATCCTAGGGTTTGATTTTTATTAAACAATTTTGAGGTTTAGATTATTTAATTATTTTCTAATTTTCAATATTTGTATAATAATTAGGTTATCTACAGATATTCTATCTGTTTTGTATAAACAATAGTTTAAACAGTTAAAGTCTTCTTTTTATTTTGAAGAGTTGGAACTTTATCTTATTTCATAATAGGTTCTGTAGATGGTTAAGAATGGTTATATTACTATAGATGTTTATAAATGGTTATAATAATGAGTAGGGTTTAGGAAGAACAATTTCCAAAAATAAATAATAATATTAATGTTATACTGCATATTTACAGTTTTGGTTTCATAAGTACTTAAGGTATTGTGATACCATGGATGCTATAATTTTAATAATTTTCAGTTTGTTGAATGTTCATCATGAACTTACTATGTTTGATGTTTTAAAAGAACTGAAAGGAGGTTTAATTGTGTATGATTTACTATAATATAACTAGAGTAATGTTGTTTGTATTTTATGTTTTTAAAGTATTAAATAGAGAAAGAGTTTCCTTTACTAAGTATAACTAATTTGTTTATATTACAATAATTATTATTATAATATGCTATACCTAGTTTTATGACTGAGTGGCAGAAACTTACCATAATAGACTCTATGTAAAAATATTAAGGGTTTTTGTATAAAAAGTTAAAACCTAGAAATGGAAATATTATGGTAAGTAGCTGGTAGATAACAATAAAAGCTTTCGATGTTTTAACAATTATTTGAAAATAATGTAGGTAACTTAACAAAAGAAAAGATTAGTGATTAATTTCTACGTAACTCTTCAATTTGATAACAGTTTCATATCATTTTATCCATGTATAGACATTCCTATTTATCTTTAAACACACCTTCTGTACTAGAGTACTTCATCGTAAGATGAGTGGAAAAATACAGAAAGGGATTTTTACTCATTAATCAATATTTTTTAACTCTAGGTTCATTTATTCAAATAAACATATACAAGTAAACTTCCTTGAATAAAATGTAGACTTAAACAGTCTATTTGTAGATGCAAATTATCTAAGTAATAATAGTAACACTAATCATGACTACTTTCATTCCAGTAATTTGCTTTCATAAAAATAAATAAGATAACACAATGGAACCTGGTAATTTGTAGAAGAGACAAACATCCCAAGGATCTTGTTCCACCCAACCTTTTCCTGAATATAGCTCAAATTCTTGTCTTAGGACCCCCAAGCCTGACCATTGATCCACCGGGATGAAAGCACTGGGTGAAGAAATGGGATTAAACACCCCTGCAACTCCATAGAACTACTTAACAACAGTACTCCTGTTCTCAGCAGTAAAGAACTCAGCTAACAAGCTGCACAAGTTCCGAAAACATTCTTAATCCCTCAATCCACTTTTGCCTTTCCCCTCATCGAATCTCTTGTGCACCTTTCTCAACTTCAAAAATTTCACAAGGCAATGATTGAATAGCCTCCTGTTGAATTCGATGGATATATATATGCATGCCTAGGTATTTTTGGTCAGTTATTCACTTAATGAGCCACCTGCTCTGTTCCACTTTCTTGGGGAACATGAGCACAAAATTAGGGAAGTTGCCCCCTACAATAGCTAGAAATGGTTGAGGATGCTGCCATGTGCCAGTTTACTCTCGCCCCAGTATATTCCTCCTAGTGGGTCAGTTGGCACTCATTCAATAGCATCCTTAGGCTATTTGTTGCATCTTTATTTATTAACTAATAAAATATTCAACATAATTAATTACAATCATCCTTGACCCCACATGGTCAATAGTCACAAACTTTACAATAAAAATAAAATATAATGTCTTCTTACACATAAAATGTTATTGAAATTGGGGTACGTGACAGCAAAGGGGAACTCCCAGGAGGGGTAGCAGCAATAGAGGGAAAAATTAGCGCGGTCTAAGCGTCATGGCAGAGGAAGGGTATGAAATTGGGATCATGATGCCTGTCAGGGTCCTAATTGACGATTGGGAAGCGCGTCTAGTCAATGAGTGACTTTCCATAGGAAGTGGAGGAGGAAAAATAAATCACTACTGGATCATGAAAAACATGATGGGGATTCCCATGGAGGACATGTTGGGAAGCTGGAGCTCGGCTCACAAAACAGTCCTCTCTGTCAAAGCTAAAATGATAGATATGGACAACCAGCTCAGCAACTTGGACGTCATCTTTGCATGGAAATTATTGGCCAGTGGGAAGAGACGAGTCAACACAATGAATTTTGGGTGTGGAAGTGAAACAAGAGGAAGGGTAGGGTAAAAAGATTCAGCTCCAATTCTGGAAGCTTCCATCAACATGCCCTTTTTTATCCCGATCACCATTGAACCTTTGTTGAAACATGTACGTGATAGTGAAGGCCCGAGCAGCAAGTCACCTCCTTCGCCAGCAAACATTCCTACTACCGACTTTGAGGAAGGTGGTTGGGGCTTCCCCATATTAGAGGAGGTCCCCCCACCATAACCCTTATTCATGTCTCAAACAACCGCTTGGTCCATATTCGGTTCGGATTGCAATGTCAAGTTTTTTTCTTATAGATTGTTTTTTAAACTTATGTTAAATACTTTGATAATATGCAGAACTAGTAGATTAAGACCCATTTTTTTGCTTCCACGACATTCAATGCCAGTGGAATTTCTCCATTATAGACCTATGAGAAGAATCTATAATTTTGAATGGCTAGGGTGGTGGTTTCACCATCTTCGACCACCCCAGACTTTTCTTAGACATGTAATTTTTTACCTATTAGTTTAATAGAATGTGCATATTTACAAAAAAATAAGAATCGCAGTAACCACCCCGATGCACTTTTCATAAGATGGAAATTTTTCACATGGATTGTTGTAGGAAGCATCCACAACCATGACTGTAAATTTGTGGTCTACTATCTTAAAAAAATTACCACTATTAAGGATAACATTCATGATAAATAGAAGGTACATTTCTCCCCACTTTATGTTGTTGAAAATGTAACTTCAAAAGATATTCTTGTATATTATTATTATTATTATTATTATTATTATGCCTCATTTCGGAGATGGTTTTCCTCCGTTCGGATATGCCATTGATGTACTTTGTCATGTAATAATATCGAGGTAAAACCTTCGTTGTAAGTCAAGGAAATAGTCCCCAAAATAATTATTGTAAAATATATTTTTGAGTCTCCCAAGAGGAAGTCAGCCCAATTAGGTTAGGAAGTCGGCCTTTTTTGGGTTTTAGGTCACCCACTTGAAGAGTGTAAATCGAGAGGTTCCCTCTCTCATTTGGACACACAACAAGCTCAAGCAAGTTCGCTCCAAGGAGAAGAAAGACAAGTTCATTGGGGTAGAAAAGAAGAAGTTGTGAAGGATATCTTATCTCTTGGTTTTCTATCTTGGTTTGACATTGTACTTAGTAATGAATATATACAAAAGAATTTGTTGGGTTTTCCCAAGAGAGGGTTTTCCCAAGATAAAATCTTTGAGTCTAATTTATGTGGTGCTTGACAATATTTCAGTGATCCTATTGCATTTGATTATAGATCTAATATAAATGAACTAAAGTGCAAACTCTAACATGGTGTCAGAGCCACGCTGAAAGAAGGCACTGTGCAGCTGCAAAACTAGGACTTCCAAGTTCTAGCACTTTTCTCCACAAATTTCAGTTTGAAGAAGTTTCATTTTTTACGTAATCACTTCTGATGAGAGAAACTAGGGCATCATATTTTTGGAGCTTCCACCCACATATTTTGGGAAAGGACACCTCTAGATAACTCTCTTGAGGAGGCACACTTTTGTATCCAAGTAGAAGTTCAAGATTTCCAATTTGGAAAATTAGGGTTTCTCTATCAAACCCTAGGTCAACAAGTTCAAGAAGCAGTGTGGGCATCTCAAATTGGTAAGTTATATTTATTTGCTATTTCCATTTGAGGTTCTCATATCAATTAGTAAAAATTATGAATCACACCAAGCTTGAGGACAAGCTTGAAGGAGCTGACAACTTCTGAGGATGGAAATATAGAATTTATCTTATCCTAGAAGATAATGACTTGGATAAGTATGTCACTGAAGAGGTTCCAGAACCAAAGGGAGAAGAAGAAAAATTAAATCACAAGAAGAACATGATTAGAGCCAAGAGGATTATGGATGAGTCCATCAAATATCATCTCATTCCTCATGTCTCATCATTGAAGACTCCCAAGAAGTTGTTTGATGCTTTGACCAAACTAGATGAAGGGAAGAAAACCAACTAGAAGATGAATTTAAGGAATCAACTCAAGAATGTGAAGATCCAAGACTCCGAGACCATCTAGTATTACTTCTCAAAAGTCTCTCAAATCAAAGAACAACTTGAATCCATCGAAGAAAATGTTGAATATGGAGAAATAGTGATGACTACTTTGAATGGTCTTCCATAATCATCGGACTCATTCATCCGAGGGATATGTGCTAGGAAGAAGCTCATCAATTTTAGCAGATTATGGGAGGAATACACCTAAGAAGGAGCTTAATTGGTGGAAAGAGAATAAAAGGTGGGGGAAGATGACGATCAATATGTAACTTATCATGCAAAGAAGGACAAAATAAAGAGGGAGGATCACCCTCACAAGAGGGATAAAAGATTCCAAAAGAATCATAAATCTCAAAGGGACTATTCTAGTCTTATATGTTACACATGTGATGAGAAAGGCCACTTTGCAAGAGACTACCCGAGAAACAAAGGATCCACTAGGACAAACAAGAATAAGAGGCATCATGCTCATATTGTTGAAGATGATGAACCATAAAGGAAAAGAATGAGAAAATAGTCTTCAAGTGATGAAGAATATGTTTTGATTTAATCTCTCACAGGTACTGTCAGTTATGGAAGAAATGATTGGATTGTGGATAGTGGAGCTTCAAAGCAAAAGATAGGGTACATATATTCTCTCATCAACTTGTCAAAACAAGAGTCACCACATAAGTTAAAACTTGGAGATGACTACCAGTATCCCATAAAAGGGATTGGAGAAGCTTCCTACAAGTTGGATTCAGGCAAACAAATCAAAATGAAGGATGCTCTCTATGTACTGGGTTTGGGAAACAAAATTCTTTCCATCTTAGCTTTAGATGCTAAAGGACTTCGAGTTTCATTTGTTGATTTCCAAGTACCAATGTGACGAAGAGGAAAGGAAATAGATGATGCAACAATAATTGGGGAGAAAGTGGGAGGATTATACAAGTTGAAGGTGCAACCAGAAAAAGCATTGGTTCATGACTCCATTGAACCAAGCGAACTATGGCATCGAATGCTTGTGCATGTACACTAGATGGAACTTCCAATTGAAAGCAAAGTAGTAACATGTCTACCCTAGATTTAGACAATGAAGGAATTTGCAAAGGATGTGTGCAATGGAATAACATGAAGAAACCATTTCTTATTAGTGAAAGAAAATCAAAAGAAATCTTAGAGATAATACATTTAGATGTATGCAACCCCATGTAATCCAACTCTTTGACCATGTATGCATACTATGTGTCTTTCATAGATGATTATTCTCATAAAACATGGATCTATTTTTTGAAAAGAAAAGATGAAGTATCAATAGATTCAAGGAATTCAAATATTTGGTAGAAAATAATACTGAGAATAAAATCAAGACTTTAAGATCAAATAATGGCAACAAGTTTACCTCATAAAGCTTCAAAATACTATGTAGATAACCTGGGATTAATAGGGAGATGAGCACTCCCTACAATCCTCAACAAAATGACATCACAGAAAGAAAGAATAGAATGATAATGGAAGTGGCAAAGGCAATGCTTGATGACCAAGGCCTTCTGATGCACTTATGGGAAAAGTAGTAAGAACTGTTGTATATGTAAAAAATAGAACACCTCATCGTGTCTTGGAAACAAGACTCTAAAAGAAGCATTCTCAGGAGAGAAACCAAAAGTCAACCATCTCAAAATATTTAGTTGTCTTGTGTACATACATGTTCCCAAAGGAAAGAGAACAAAAATAGATCCTTCAGGAAATAAGTGTATATTTGTTGGATACCGTGACACATCAAAAATGATACTTTCCAAGATTCAAGAAGATCTAGACCAATAGAGATGTTACATTTTATGAATACTCAGCTTACAACAGATCAAGACAAAATCACACCGAAGAACCTGAAGAACCCGAAGTTACCAAAGCCATAGATATTGTTAGGGAAGAGATGATCCAAGAAGGCCATGAATATCATGACATGACAGAACCACAAGAACTTGTAGATCCACCTCATGAGAATAACTCTTAAAAGAGAAGACCAGCATGGGCATGTGAAGCTATCCAAGATGCAGAGAGGTATGGCACTCCAGATGGGACTCTCAGAGAAAGGAAGAGACCAAGACCATACTCCAACTATGTAGCACTATTGTGTGACATCATTGATGAATAACCTTCCAAATATGAGAAAGAAACCGAAAAGAAAGCATGGAAGGATGTCACTGTTGAAGAATACTAATAAATTAGGAAGAATGATGTCTAGGAGGTGGTACCAAGACTACAAGGAAAGTCTGTAGTGTCTTCCAGGTGGATCTACAAGATCAAGCATGTTGCATATGACAACATCGAAAAATACAATGCAAGATTTGTAGAATGTGGCTTCTCCCAAAAAGAAGGCATAGATTATGAGGAGACATTTTCTCTTGTAGCAATATACACTTCCATCAAATATGTACTTGATCTAGCTGCAACAATGAAATGGAAGATATACCATATAGACGTCAAAACAACTTTCTTGAATGGTGTAGTTAAAGAGGAAGTGTACATGGAACAACCACTACGATTTGAGACACATGCCATATAGACTCATCTGTGCACGTTAAAGAAGGCCTTGTACGGTTTGAAGCAGGAACCTAGGACATGGTATGGCAAGATGGACAGTTTTATGATGAGCTTAGAATTTACCAAGAGTAAAGAAGATTCCGACCTCTACTTCAAAGTTGAAGCTAGAATACCAATGATATTGATGTTACATGTAGCTGACCCGTTCTTAATAGGTGAGGATGAGATCATTACATAAACAAAGAGAAAGCTTTTCAGAGTTCAATAAGAAGGACTTGGGGATGATGCACTACTTCTTAGGTCTTGAGTGTCGGAAGAATTTAGATGGGATATTCCTTATTCAAGGAAAGTATGTAGTAGATATTCTAAAGAGGTTAAGAATAATGGACTGCAAGGACATAGCCACACTCATGGAATCAAACTTGAAGTTGTTGTGTGATGATTCCTCATAGATATTTGATGATTTGATGTATATACAGTTGATTGGTTTGTTGATGTACTTGACCAACACAAGGCCAGCCATATGCTTTGTTGTGAACACATTCAGCTAGTTTCTGGCGGATTTGAGATGTGTTCACTTGGTTGCTGCAAAACACGTATTGAGGTAGTTGAAGGGTACAATTGAGTAAGGGATCAAGTATCCGATGGATAAGAAGATTAACTTACATGGTTATGTCTATTTGGATTTGGCAGGAAATGCCACAAATAGGAAGAGAACTTCAGGATGTTGCTTCAGTTTGGGACCTAGTATGATTGCTTGGTTTAGTAGGAAGCAATCAAGCATGACACTGAGTACAACCGAAGAAGAGTATATTGCAGCGTGTTCGGCTAGTTGTGAGGCAGTATGGCTTTGAAAGCTATTGTTATATTTGTTTGATCTCGAGTTAGAGGCGACTTGTATCTTTTGTGACAACCAAATTTATGTGAAGTTGTCCAAGAATCCAGTATTCCTTGACAAGTCAAAGCATATTGAGATCAAGTATCACTATATCTGGGATATGGTGTAGGGAGGAGTACTAAAGCTACAGTATGCAGCGATAGACGAGCATAAAACTGATGTGTTGACCAATCCAATAGAAAGAGTGAAGTTTAAGTACTTCAAGGAGAAGCTTGGAGTTATCCAGATCGATGTTCCTCGAAAGAGGGAGTAATGAGGCATGTCTGAAAGATGCAAGTGCACATGGGATTCTATTTACATGTCAAGAAGACGCAAGAGGTTTGGGATTCTCTCCATTGGGAGGAATATGCAAATGATCTTAGGATTCTCTCCACATGTTAAGAAGATGCAGATGGTCCAAGGTTCGTAATGCATATGGGATTCTCTCTAATAGGTGGAAGAAACACAAGACATAGATGCTATTGGGATGATCTCCATTGGGTGGAAGATGCAAGTTGACGAAGGGACGTAATACATCTAGACTACTCTCCATTGGGTGGAAGATGAAGATGTTCCTGGGATGATCTCCATTGGGTGGAAGACATAGGTTGTCTGAGGGATGTGATATAGGCACCTAGGCTGCTCTCCACATGGTGGAAGACATATATTCTCTTGGGATGCTCTCCACTAGGTGGAAGACATAGGATGTCCGAGGGACATAATGTAGGCATACCTGATGCTCTCCACATGAGATGATGAGATGATATAGATAGGAAAATATGATAGTAGGGTGATTCCATGAAGATGGGTAACACTTTTTGGCCAAATTTGGCGATGAAAACCTGATTTTTTACTCATGTGCTAGATAGAATCCCTCAAAACGCATATATGCCATGTGAATTTTGACTTGCAGTGAGAAAACAAATTGTAGAATATTATGTTGCTTCATAGTGATATTTTTTTTAAAATATTCCGATGTCATTTAATGTGGGAATTTTTGCATTTAATGAACTGTGTGACCTTAAAAATTTGAAGAAGCTAATAAGTGGCTCGTGTCCACGTAGAGTAATTCAATCTTGCATTAATAATTTTAAAACAATAAATATATGAGCATGATCTACATAAAATGCAA
>LPNX011178046.1:254741-270884 GCA_001517045.1 Pseudotsuga menziesii | reverse complement strand
TATAAAGTGGTCCAAAGGGGGTAATGAGTCTGCAGCGGGACAAGGGAAGGCCATACAATGTGTGATTCACCTAGTGTGGTGAAATCCGCTATAACAGATGTATTGAGACCCATCCCATCAAAGAGGAGTTTTACATTGTATGGAATATGTGCATACACCACACATGATAATCCATGGCTGGTAGTTTTCTCGGTTAAATATGTTTGATTTTTTTTATTCAAAGCAATGTTTTTTGGCATATTTAATTCATTGTGACTATCTTAATCTTCAACTCTAACCGCGTGCTTTGTGTACCATAACATCACAGGCCTTGTAACAAAGGTTTATAATGGATGTAAATGTTGTGGACATTATATGAAGGCTAGGTGGTCCAAATACCTATGAAATCCAGTGTACAACTTCTCTAGGGTATTCCTCCCAGAAAACCACCCTTATACAAGAGCAACATCTTCTTTCAATGGTAAATCCAAGAGAACCCAAACGCTTGAAATAATGTCACCGATTGATTGGATTAGGGAATATGATAGAGAGAAGGAGAAGGAAATTGCAGAGATGTTCGATTCAAATGGGAACCTATGTTCGATGATCCCAAAAACATTTATGCCTGTGATGAGAAAATTACCAAAGGAATGAAAAGGAAATCAATATTTTGTGAGCTCCCATATTGGGAGCATCTTAATATTTCCCACTTACTAGATCCGATGCATATATTTAAAAAAGTTTCAAGTTCTTTGTGCATTCACATATCATCCAAAAAGAAGGACAAGTTATCTTCCAGGAGAGATCTTATTTCTTCAAATACTAAAAAGAAGCATTGGCCAAGACAATAAAATAGAGGAGAGGATGGACACCCTTTTTCATTTAAAAAATATGATGTCCCATGGATTTTAAAGAAAGAAGATCTTAATTTGGAAAAGGAAGTTATATTAAGTGTGAAGGTGCCTTCTTTTTATGGTTCTTCTCTATGGTTTTGCTTCACTAGAGACAAAAAGTTGTCAAGTTTGAAATCATATGACCATCTCAACCTTCTAAGGGTATGTATAATGTCAAAAAAATGTTTTTTATTATTCTTTTATATCTTTTACCACATAAGTTAAAATGCAATTAATTGTTGTGTCTACATTGTAGTGCCATTATCCATTGTTTGTGTGTGGGTGTGTGAACCACGACTTTCCCAATGACCTGCAACGTGCCATATCTATACTATCTGCAATTGTGTCGTGAATCACATCAAAGGAGATATATATTGCTAGCATTCCCTGGTGGCATCAAGAGATAACAAGGATTGTTAGTATGTTTGAGAAGGAACTGTTGTCAAGTTTCATGGACTTGCATATTCATCTTCTAATTCACCTATTCAATGAAGTTGAATTAATCAAGGTGGTATCATGTCGTTAGATGTTCTTCTTGGAGAGGTACATGAAAAAATTGAAGGGATTCGTTCAACAGAGGGAAAAACCTAAGGGGTCTATGGAAGAGGGGTACATAGTATATGAATCAGTCTATTATGCTAGTAAGTACACAAACCAAATAAATCCCACACCAGGTGCAGTGATTTGGGATGATGAACGTGACGAGTACAAAAGGTAAGGCAAGTTACTGGAAACGAAAGGAAAAATACGCATGATAAGGAGTAAGTCACTTATATTTCAATCTTCACATTTCCACATAGTAACAATTCAAAACAAACTTCAAAATCTATATTCCCTCCCATATGTACTAAATCTGGTTATGTTTCCATTAATACAACAACAAATTCAGAAATTGATGCAATCAATAAATTCATTATTTACAATGTAGAGGCAATGCAGTCGTGGGTCTCATTGTATGAATAAAAGAGGAGGAAATGGGACATTGACATAAAATAATTCAAGTGGTTGCACGGTAGAAGCATTCCTTTTCCAGACCCTTTAAAAGAAAATATGCCAATGATTTGTCCCAACAGATGGGTTGCAAACCAAGTCAGAGAGAAATATGGTACATCCCATCGTTACCCACCTAAAGAGGAGGATATGCTAAACATTGGGATCAGGTGTAGCAACTCAGTAATAAAATATTTATATACATTTCTAACTTTATAATGCAACTTTGAATTGTAACATTAATATTTAATATATTAATGCTTGGATTATTAGACATATGACACCATCATTTATTAACTTTTCTTACAGGTGCATTCTTTACCATCTATGTGGGATTATGGACATCATTATTGCACCGAGGATGTTGATGATGGGTGTGTTACACAAGAGTGTGGAGTGGAATTTGAGTTCAACCAATCTAGTTGTGCTAGCCACCGTGATCAAAACCTAATAGGAGGTATTTTGAGTTATGTCGAAAAGATACAAGAGATCATTCAAGTGGACTTCTCATCTTTCCAATGTATTATTTTTAGGTGCAGGTGGTGGGACACATTTGACAGGAATAATGTAAAGGAATATCGTGATATTGGGTTTATATGTATCAACTCTAGAAATATGTGGGATGAAAGTAAGGAGCCTTGTGTTTACCCAAAACACTGCAACCAAGTGTTCTTTTACCCAGATGTGTCTGTCGCATCCCCTCCCCTCATCCCAACGATGGAGAGGATGTGACCTACACGGTGCTGCTGCTATCAAATGGGAAATATAGCCCCATGAACATGACATAAAATGCATTGAATTGAAATACATGTACAGATCCATTATACATTAAATATACAACATGATCAAATCATTCATTCAACACATTCAAGCATTCAACATGTTCATGATAATTTATAAAACAAATACGTTGCAAAGATTAAACACACAAGAAAACACTTATCTTGAGAAGAAGCTTCCCCTTAACTAGCTATGTTGTTGCAACATTCCACTAGTGTTCTTTTACCCAGATGTGTTTGTCGCGTCCCCTCCCCTCATCCCAACGATGGAGAGGACGTGACCTACACAATGCTGCTGCTATCAAATGGGAAATCTAGCCCCATGAACATAACATAAAATGCATTGAATTGAAATACATGTACAGATGCATTATACATTAAATATACAGCGGGATCAAATCATTCATTCAACACATTAAAGCATTCAACATGTTCATGATAATTTATAAAACAAATACATTGCAAAGATTAAACACACAAGAAAACACTTATCTTGAGAAGAAGCTTCCCCGCAACTAGCTATGTCGTTGCAACATTCCACCCAGCCATAGGCCAGTGTGCTCATCAATATCTCAGCACCACTACCACTCTCAAGCTGGGCATGATTTTCACAAGGAACTAGGGAACAACAAACTTACACACAACAAGACCATACACCCACAATCAAGCCAACACACAGTTGGGTTTCAAATATTGTCTAACCAAGCCAATAAACAATTGGGTTTCACATGTTGCTAAGGAAACAAGCCAATAACATATGGGTTCCTTGGATTTACTCATCCAAGCCAACAATCACATCCAAACACAGTCAAACCATCTAACATATGGGTTCCTTGGACTTACTCAGCCAAGCTAGCACAAGGCCATCACATCCCAACACGATCAAACCATCTAATAGATGGGTTCCTTGGACTTACCCAACAAAGCCAACACAAGGATGTACTTCACAGCAAATTAGAAGTTCTGGTATGGACAAAAACCTCCTGGGAACCAGAATCGAAGATGGTAAATGGGGAAAAATGACCCAGGTGAGCAAATCGTTTCATAAAATGTTTAATGGTTTCACAGAGGAAAAAACGACCTCTACAAACACCCAATGCACGAATTAAAACTCAAAAAATGTCTATGGGAATTACGGGAGAAAAAAAACCTCCCCAAACCCACAAATCGTGAATCTCCTCTAGCCATTCACCCAGCAATTACAAAAACATATTTCTGGGCATGAAGGAATGAGGGAATGACAGAAAAAACGTGAGGGAAACGTAAAACAAGCGCCAGCTGTGTGAGGGAGACAAAAAGAGCCTCTTAGAACCCCCAATTCATGAATCTCTGCTGCACATTCACTCAACAAAACAAAAGGGGTTTTTCCCAGCCATGGAAAGATGAGGAAACATAGAAAACATGAAGGAGAGAGCCCAACAACCTTCAGTTGCTTGAGGAAATGGAGGACGTGAATGCATAATGGGATGTGAAAACATTTTTGGGCATTTACTTGCCCAATAAGTCAAAGCACAATTTTCAAAAACCGATGGCTTCTCAATTTTGAATTTGACTGCCATACTCTTCCCATCCCCATGCATTAACTACCTCAACTAATTTCTAAATGACTGCGAACAAAAGACAAAATGGGTAGTTGACATCTTTATGGGTTTTCCCTTTGACATTTGGCTTTACCCCATTGGCTTAAGGGTTTGAATATCCCCCCCCACCATTCCTTGTGAAACCATGCCCCCATCTCTTTAATGTTGCATTGACATAGCTAGTTGTGGGTATTTTTATTAATTGCATTTTTACACGATGTCCAAAATTATATTGTGCCATTGGCTAGAACGATAACCATTGGCATCAATTTTAATTGTCGAAACATAAAACACTAAATCCATGGGGGGGTCTTTGCCTTGATCTCCACACCATGATTTAATAACGTCATTTACATCATATATAATTTAATGCAATTAGAGTCAAAACCGGGGTATTACAGTGCTGGATAGAGATTGGTGGTTCATATTAAGACACGAACCTATATCTAAACATGTTTTTGAGAACAACATTATTAGCATGCAAACCTAGGAATATAATGAGGGTGATGGAAACAAAGAGTGATATGTACATGTTTTATTTCATCATTTACAGATTGAGATGTCATTTTATTGTTGTTATCTTTGATTATCTAATTATATTGTTTGTTTTTCATGTTATGATGGTGTAAATGGAAAGTTGATTATTGGATACAATGTTTAAACAATTTCACTTGGTTAACAACCAATATGATGTGAAATATGGTTTATGTCTTTGAAGTAATTTATGATTGTATGGAATGATTATGTGTCATTGTCCCAATTACTCGTATTATGTCTTGTGCATACATATAACTACACCATGAAAACAACTTACATGATTCAATTTTATTTTTGTGAAAGTAAAGGCTAGCATATTCTTATGGACTTGAAGGGGTTCTCTAATTTCTATATTAATATTGAAATAATGGCTGTATTTTATTATGTTTTTGTTATAAATAATGTTAAGAATTATAAATGCAATAGTTTATGAAATTTCTCTTAGATTAATGTAATGTTTTTTTATTATATGGTTCGATTAATTTCAATTAATTTATGGCCTTGATAACAATGAAATTTACAAGAAAAGTTAACGTGCTCTACAATGACTTAATTTAGGGCCTTTATAACAATGAAATTTACAAGAAAATTTAAGGTGCTCTCTAATTTCTCCGTCAATATTTGAATGTTTGTATTTCATGATGTTTTGGTTATAAATTATAATGCCTAAGCATTATAATTGCATTAATTTATGACACTTTGGTTATAATGTTTGCAAAACAAATTTAATGGGAAAAGAGAGAAAAAACGACTTAAAGGATGAAGGTGTAGGTATGGAATCTTCTTTAGGAGAACAAATGGCTTTAAGAGATAATCTTCTTTTCTTTTTGTAATAAAAGAATTGCTATATTAATTAAGTTGGATTGAATTTATGCATCTCTATATTTCTAGTAGGTTAAACACCATCTTAGAATTGGTTTAGACAATAAGGATTTATATAAAGCATTTAACAAATTAGATGTATGCTTAGTATTTATTCACCTTATTTTATGGTTTGTAAATAGATACGTAATTTTGATTTTTAAATTAAAGCCATGGTTGTATATTTCACCAAAAAATATTTTATATATGTATCAATATATAATAATTGATTTAGATTTTATTAATTAATGTAAATTTTTAATAACATAATCCTATGTTAATAATTGTGTTCGATTTAGCTTTCCATTTTTCTCACTCTGAACTGAAGGGTTTCTTGGGCTCCATCCCTAGTCCAACTAATGGCGACGACCTCCTCCACTTCACCTTTGTCCACCCCTCTCGTGGTGAGTTTTCCAAGCCCTCTCCCCGGCATCGTCTCCTCCCAACGCTCAAGTGGATCCTGCTACTCATCGTTGATGGTGTTAGTTTCCCCTCCTCCTTCGGCGCATCCCGCATTGGTTCCTCCCTCCTCCGTTGCAGACCGTCCAACAACCTCACATCTGTGTTCTTTCAGAGACGTTGCCTCACGCAGTTGTGGTTCTTCCTCGTTGAAGGCTGTGGTTCCTGAAGCTACACCAATCACCAATCCTATCCCTCAGGAAGCCCTAGACCATGCAACTCATTACAACAAGCATGCCCTTGTCTATAGATTTAATGGTTTGTGGCCCCGTCTTGCAGATCTGCATTCCTATATCTCCTCTGAATGGCATCCTCTCTTAGAGGAGGGAGCTGTTATTTTCCCTTGTGCAAAATCTTTTTTCATTGTGATTTTTGTTTCTACAAGCAACAGGGACAAGATTTTCATCTCTAGGCCATGGTTTTGGGGTAGAGTGGGGTTTTCCATCTAGCTGTGGACCCCTTATTCTGATCCATCTTCAAATACTATTTCCTCAACACTAGTTTGGGTCAGAATTCCTTACTTTCCCTTGCACTTTTTGGGGGATTATTCTCTACGCTCCATTGGGAATGGCCTTGGAAAGTATCTCAATAGAAGTCCGGAAACGAAGATCGCCTTCACCACCTTTGTACAAATATGCATGGAAATGGATTTCAATAAATGGTTTCCAGCGGAAATCATCCTTCAAGGTGAGGGATATTCGAGCACCTTCACTTTAGATGTAGAAACTGGTATGAAACAGAGCATTTATCCCTCAATTGTGGGAAACTTCCTGGGAAAAATAGAGTATCCAAGAGCCACCACAATTCCACTTGGTGGGAGGGATCTCATCCTGATCACCAACTCATAAGAAAGGAACCAGATCTTACTGAAGAAATTCCAACCGACATAATATCTCTGAGAGTCTCCACATCAGAAGTATCCAACAGATACTGAACATCATGTGCCCTCCAAATCGCCTCCACCCAAGATTGAATCTTCCCACTCTGAGAACCCCTAGTCATCAAGCTAGGAGGATCAAGCGGAAGAATAGCACTTGCTCCTCACTTATCCAGAAAGTCAAGTAGCTCCTCAAATTGATGAACAAAACAAAGACTGGACGACTGTGACAAAAAAGAAAAAGCTTTCTCAAGCCAGACAGGTCGTGATGACACAAAGCCGAATTGAAACTTTAAAATAGCACTCTTAGTTTGAGGTTTTCGCCAGTTTAGACCAAGTAGATTATTTTTTCATTCTAAAATTTTCTCTTTGCATAAGGAAGGGACCTTTTGATGTATTTGTGCCAGTGGCCATGCCACTGTTTTTTAATATAAATCATAACTGTTCTTGTTAAAAAAAACATAATCCTATGCTAATCTAATTAATTTATATAACTAATATGAATCTTACTATTTTAGAAATTAGATATATTCATTGACAAATTCAAATTATATGATAATTTGATATCTTAAATCTTGCATAGTTTTGGAATTATTATTCAATACAAATATATTATATTGTTATTAAATAAGACTGGCAAGTAATAATATTGACAAAGTAATAAAATAATACTTAAAAAAAAAGAACTTTAACAAAGTAATGTTACATCAATAATTAATTGCAATTCTTTGAACACAAGCTATCTTTAAACCTCGTTTTTAGAGAATGAAACTTTTGGGTTTACACTTGAGAAAAAATGTTTTTCTTTTCATTAAGTATTTGTCTTTATTCCAATTAGAGCTTTGATATTTGTCATTGTAAAGTTAGTTATTGTTAAAAAAAATTGTTGAATGATACATTGATAGGTCATAATGATGTTCATATTTACATTTTTTTGTGATTTTGATATTCATATATTATAATAATATTACATGGTAATACTTGACTTTTTGTTATATGTTTGGAAATTAGACTTATAAATTAAACAAGTTTCATTTATGTTTATCATTTGAATATATAATTAAGTTATACACAACATTAAATGATGAAGAGTTAATTTCCTTATTGACAATCATTATATATTATTTCTTAATGCTCAACATATAATTGCAACAAAATAAATATATTATTATATAAGTATAATATTATGATAAATAATTACTATATCATTAAGAAAATTTCAATAAATTATAATATCCATAGAAATTATATAAGAACAATGTGGACTCCAAATAGTATATATATATAATCTCAATCCGTCCCAAAAACACGTCCTAGCAGAAAGTCTTTGCTCTCAAAGGCTAAAAACAAGCGGCTTTGGATATTAAAGATGGAAAATAGATAACAGTAAAACGGGCTCTCAGAGTGAAATCCCTTGGGAAAGGTGCCTAATGATCCTCCTCTCATTCAATGCATGGGGGCTAGTGGGGACGCTAAAAAAATTTCCCTCAAAAGGCTGATAAGTAGCTTAAAACCATCGGTGATAATGATACAAGAAACAATGTTAGAAGGGGAAAAAGCGAAAGAAACAATCAACGAGTGTGTAAAATCCTGGGAGATGGAAAGCATGGATGTAGATGGACACTCTGAAGGCATCCTCACTACATGGATCCCTTGGACGAATCTTATATCAGTAACAAAACACGAATCAGTGTTGGAGACTAAACTCAAAGATGGGGAGACAATGATGGATTTCATAATTCTGAATGTTTATGGTCCTTTCTATAATAAGAAGGATTTTTGGGAAACTTTTAATAATTCGGGCACTATGAGTAAAACAAATGTGATTCTGGGAAGGGATTTAAACCTGACGCTCATTATGAGCAAGGTATGGGGCGAGAATGAAAGACTGAATGCCTTGAGCTCCTTTTTTACATATTTCTTCGAACGTAGGAAATTGGTAGATGTAGTACCTATGAAAATGGAACCCACTTGGAGAAACATAAGGGGATGAGCTCAGGCAATTTCCAAAAGATTAGATCATTTTTTGGTTGGAGAAAATTTAATCAATGGAAATCTAATGATTCGGACTACGATAGAAAGTGGGGGGATATCCGATCACAGACCAATAACCTTGGCGGTCAAATTACCAGAGAAAAAACCCCCAGCCCCCTTTAAATTCAACCCGTTGTGGTTGGAGGAGGAAGAATATAGGGTTCAAATCCAGAATGCTTGGCAGCCCTTAAGGGAATCAGTGAACATGTCTTGTATGCAACAATTTGCATAAAATCTAGCTTGAGAAAAGCAAATATGGTACAACCATATCTGGTTGGACAGTTAAGAAGCGAGTCTAACTTCCAAGATAATAAAATAATAATATATGTATTGATAGCTGATAAAATACAACAGTAAGCCTGCTTTAAATATAGCTTAGGAATACATATTTGAAGAGAAGCAACTCTCAGTTCTTTATGTTTAGTAATTATCTATTATTATTGATTATTATATTCATAACATTTCCTTCCCCTTAGGAAATCTTTGTCCTCAAAGCTTAGATTTTTCTAATGTCGTCCTTCATTCTGATTCTGTGTCCGTATTAGAATTAGACGAGACTTATTTTGCAGAGACGTGCATTTCCTTTCCATTGATGATTATGCACTGTATTGTCTGACTGTTCCTACATTTATGGCTTAGGGTCCAGTCATCACCGCATCGACGAAATTTGTTTTTCTTCTTTTTTTTATTATCAGAGTAACTGTTAGATGTTTTCGACCTATTTTCAATATCATAGGCATATGATTGAGGTTTGTGGCATTGAGGACGAGTGACCAATTATTTTCACAATACCTACATTGTGTCTCTTTTTCTTGTCGATAATGGTTATCGCCTCTTGTTTTTATTCCTTCCAATTTGTGTTCAACGGCTTTTGATTTATGTCTTTCCACTTCTATGTTAGGTATGTCATGCATCTTTAATTATTTTTGGAGGTATGGTTTAAGACCTCCTAAATAGGTTTCGAGTCTTTGTTTGTAAGACAAACCAAATACTCGTGTCGATAGGATTCCCACTGATGTGTAAATTCCTCAACGCTTCCGACCTGTTGTAATCTAGTAAGTTTACTGAAAAAGTCATCTTCTCTGATTCCTTGAAACCTATTAAAAAATTCATTTTTGAACAATTTCCACGTGTAGGAAAAATTGTCTCTCTTCCACCATAAGTACCAATTATAGGCGTACCCTTCCATATGCATTGACGCATATTTCACCTTCTCCTTGTCAGATAGAATATTATAGATGTCGAATTACTCTTCTGCTTTGTTCAACCAGGAAATGCATTGGTCTTCACTTCCATTATATTTCAACAACTCTATTTCTTCATTAGGTGGGCACACTATGTAAGGATGATATTGGTTTCCTTTTTCTTGACGGTTTGATGGTGGCTCAGAGCTATTGGATGATGCAACCAACATATTTGAACTACTTCATTGTTGGCAGTGATTTTTAGCCTTTTCCTTCTCTACTATCTTACTGATATACT
Source organism: Pseudotsuga menziesii (assembly GCA_001517045.1). NCBI lineage: Eukaryota > Viridiplantae > Streptophyta > Pinopsida > Pinales > Pinaceae > Pseudotsuga > Pseudotsuga menziesii. The sequence goes on along the minus strand of LPNX011178046.1, from coordinate 260,413 downwards.
CTATTTTGTTGCTTAATCGTGCCTCCATATCTGGCAGTATTTTTGTTTCTATCTCTTGTTTAAGTGTCACATTGTTAATCTTTATTTCTTTTTGCAAATATTCTTGATTCTTGGTGAATGTTTCCTCTGTGGAAACGTGAAACGAGGTATCTAACATGTCCGGACTGCTGACATGGTATGTACTAGGTATTAGTTTTTGTAACACCTCCATTAATGTATTGTGGTTCTTCATCATGGTTCTCAAGTTCTGTGTTATGTTGTTTATGTCTTGATTCATGGTACTCATTTTCCCATCCAAGTCTTTTTGTTTCTCGTTCATGATATCCAATTTTTCATCTAGCCTTCTTTCAAGTACCATAACAATTTTGTCTTTGATTTCTTTCTTAAGTAATGTATTGTTATTTTTTATTTCTTCCTTCAAGTTTTTTTGGTTAGCGGTGAGGGACTTGATGTCCTTCTCCAGTTTCTCGATTTGGTCTTTTAGTCTCGCCATAGTTTTGTTCTGTGTATGTGGAGGTGTGTATTTGGACCCTATTTTTCCTTATGGAGAGTTTAAAGACACTTAAAACCTTTCGTAGATTTGATGAGCTAATAATAACTATAATTATTATTATTATTAGGATTATTGAACAGGAAAAATAAAAATAATAAATATAATATAATATTTTTATATTTTTATTTGTAATTTCCAATTTTAAAGTTTAATAAATAAATATTATATAATCTCTGAATCTTTTTATTAAACATAGGGAGGGAAGGATGCGCGTGTAGCAGCGACAGAGCTACAGTGGGAAACGAGTGGGGATTTCGGTGGGTTGGAAGGGAGAACATAAGGGAGTGGAAGGAGACTAGCGATGGGGAAGCGTGGAGCAGAAGTGGAGGACGTAGCCGAGCGAAACATGGAGGATGTGGGTTAAAGGAGGAGCAGCGTGTGGGGAAAAAGAAACGCGGATATGGAGTTTGAGCACAGGAGTTTGTTGGAGGTTGAGCGCGAGAGGTTGCAAGGTGAAGGATGGAGGATGGTGTGTGGCTGGAGGCGTAGGTGAGAGTAGTGGTGGTATGTGTGGGAGTGTGGAAGCAGACAGACAATGCAAGAAGAGGTGGAGGTGAGGTGTCGGGATAGGACAGGAGCATTAGGGATGGAAGTATATGGGGAATTGGGCATGTTGGATTTGGAAGGACGCGAGGAGAATGTGTAGAGGATGGTGAAAGGGAGTGCAATGGAGAAAGGAGCGCAAAGTGGGAAGAGAGACACGTGAGGAGAGAACAAAGAAAGAGTGAGGGAGATGGGAGAAGAGGTGAGTGAGAAAATATTAAGAAAATGAGTGAATGGAGATAATAAGGAGCAGTGGGGTGAATTGGGAGCCGATGAGCCAAATCCGAGCTCATAGGGGAGGAGCGAAAGCTCTAATACAAATGGTACAACCGTATCACGTTGGACAGATAAGAAACGAGTCCGACTTCCATGATAATAAAATAATAATATATGTATTGATATGTGATAAAATACAATGATAAGCGTGCTTTAAATATAGCTTAGGCATACCTATTTGAAGGTGAAGAGTCGCAACTCTTGTTTCTTTATGTTTAGTAATTATCTATTATTATTGATCAGATTATTGGTTATTGATGATAAAATACAATGATAAACATGCTTTAAATATAGCTTAGGCATACCTATTTGAAGAGTTGTGACTCTTGGTTCTTTATGTTTAGTAATTATATTATATTATTGATTATTATGTTTAGTAATTATTTAAACATGACGCTCATGATGAGCGAGGCATGGGGGGAGAATGCAAGACAGGATGCCTTGAGCTCCTTTTTAACAAAGGAAATTGGTAGGAGTAGTACCCGTGAAAATAGAACCCACTTGGAGAAACAGAAGGGGAGGAGCTTAGACAATTTGCAAAAGATTAAATCATTTTTTGGTTGGAGAAAATTTAATCAATGGAAATCTAATAATTCATACTGCGACAGAAACTGGGGGGATATCCGATCACAGACCAATAACCCTAACGGTAAAATTACTAGAGAAAAAAACCCCAACCCCCTTTAAATTAAACCTGTTGTGGTTGGAGGAGGAAGAATACAGGGTTCAAATCCAGAATGCTTAGCAACCCTTAAGGGAATCACCGAACCTATCTTGTATACAACAATTTGCGGAAAATTTAGCTCGAGCAAAGCAAATATCAAAAACATGGGACAAAAAACATAAACCCTTCTCGTAGAAGGACATAAAGGAGGTAGAAGAGAATATAGAGGATGTCTATGGGAAGAATGAGAAAGGTGTTTTTATCATATGAGAGATAGAAAATTTGAGGCAGTTGGAAGGAAAAAAGGATTATTTGTTGAAAATGGAAGAAAAAATGTGGAATTTAAAAAGCAGGGCTTTGTGGCTCGAAGAAGGGGAAAAAAACACCAAATACTTTCACATATATGCTTCGCATGGAAAGAATATAAATACTATATTGGGAATCAAGAATGGATAGGGAGAAATGGTAAGATCTTTTCAGGAAAAAGCAGAAGCATGGCTCGAGTATTTCCGAAACATATTTAAGGAACCGAAAGGTTGTCCAATAATAGAGACATTGGAGGTTTTAAGGCTCTTCTCACGGATGATTTCAGAAGAAATGAAGGAGGAACTCACAAAGGAAATCTCAGAATAGGAAGTCAATCATGTCCTACATTCATTCCAAAAATGGAAAAGTCTAGGGTCAGATGGCTTCACTCTAGAGTTTTATCTAGGGTTCTATGATTGTATAAAGGAATATATCTTAAAAGTAGTACAGGAATATCATAATTCAGGCAAGGTATTGGAAATGATCAACTCAACGTTTTTGACATTAATCCCAAAAAAGCAGAAATCTAAGTCCTTCGATGATTACCATCCAATATCTTGTTGCAACATGATCTATAAAGTTATAGCAAAGGTCATGTCCCTAAGGCTTAAAGCTATCCTTAGTTAAATTATAATAGAAGAACAGTTCAGATTTTTATTCAACAGACAAATCCATGACGTGGTTTATTTGCCACAGGAATCTATTCATACAATAAAAAAGGAGAAAGAATGTGCATTTGCCTTAAAACTGGATTTATCAAAAATGTATGATCGATTAAGTTCGATATTTGTGACGTTCATATTGATTCAAATCAGAATGCCTTTGGAGATGGTGGAATGTATCTTAGGATGTATCAATCTACCTCCTTTGTTGTTCTAATAAACAGGCCCCCCTCCAAAAAATTTCTCCCAACAAGAGGATTAAGACAGGGATGTCCCCTCTCCCCATTCTTATTTCTATTGGTGGCACAAGATTTAAGTCAGCTAATCCACAATACTAAAGCTTCCAGGTATATAGAAGGCATAAAGGTACCTAGTACAAAAGAAATCACTCACGCTCTCTTTGTAGATGATGTCCTTGTCTTTGGTAAGGGATCTATAAGGAATCTGAGGGATTTTTCCTCCTTGTGGGATAACTATAAAAAAGCAACAAGCATGGTTATCTCCATAGAGAAATCCAGCTTGGTATACAATGAATTCTCGGCAAAAATGATACAGAGTGCAAAAGAGATAGTGCATTTTCCTGCTAGACCAAATGAATAAGGTTTCAAGTACTTAGGTTTTTTCTTAAAACCTAACAGTTACTCCTTTCATGACTGGTTTTGGCCGTACAAAAAAAATGAAAATCGAATCTCAACATGGACTAATCGTTTCCTATCTAGAGGAGGCATACTAGTACTCTTAAAAGCAATCCTCTAGAGTATTCTAGTCTACTGGGAATCAATAGCTTATATCCCAAAAGGAATTTTGACGAAGATAAGATTTTTTTTTTTCATTCCTTTGGACAACAAGTAAATAAGCGGAAGGAATACCACTGGTTAAATTGTTTGCACTTGTCCTACCAAAGGAAATTGGCGGATGGGGAATCAAAAATCCGACTTTGTTATACAAATCTCTAGCAGCATAAACATTGTGGAGACTAGATCAAAACCTGGATTCATTGTGGGGAAGGTTTATGACCATGAAATACTACACAGATTCTTCTTTAGTGGAATGGTTCAGGAGTCCTAATAAAACCCACAAGAATGGGTCTATAGGCTGGAAAGCATTGGTTCTGGGATTCCCTTTAACCGGTAACTTGATTGCTTGGAGAATCGGAAGTGGAACGAGAGTGAAAGTTAGTGAAGACCCATGGGAAGGAGCTGAGGATTTCATACTTTCAAATCAAGTCATATAACAATTGAGAACTCAGAGAATCACTCTTTTAGCAGATGCTCAAGCCCAACATCCTCAATTACGAGGAATGATAGGTTGGAAAAAATCTCAGGAACTAGGACTAGCAGGAGGAAAAGCAAAAGAGTGGAACAGATATGTTCATAAACTTGTCACAAATTTTGTTCATCTAAATGAAGAAGATCAAGACAGTCTCATATGGACCAAAAACACGAATACTAGAGAATTCACGGCCAAACAAGGTTATGAGGTAGTAAGCGGGCAGATGACAGAAGGTGAAAAAGATGGTGGTGGAGTATTTTATGGACCATAGACAGTCCCCTAAAGACCATTATAACACTGTGGTTCACTTTAAACAACAAGTTGCTTACTTTGGAAATTTTGAAAAAGAGGGGTTTTGAAGGACCAGGAATATGCTCGTTGTGCAAAATGAATGAGGAACAGACCTCTCACTTGTTCAGTTTCTGTCCTTATGCAGGTGTTGTTTGATGATCTCAGTCATGCAAAAGCTCACTAATAATAGAGGCCATTATTGGAATGAAGCTTCGCTAGAACAACGAACACAGGCATGGTGGCAAGATGAAGGAGTACATTGCTACGATGCATTTCCAGCTTTATTTGTTTATAGAATTTGGGAGGCTCGTAATAAAGAAATTTTTCAAAGTAGATGGATACCACCTGATGTTACTAGTTCACTGTTGACGAAAAATAATTAGGAGCACAAATTCATCCCAGCTCCAACAAATATAAGAACAATCTTAGCACCAACTATAAACAAGAACATCTCAAGGGCATATTTTGAGGGTGCGAGCCAAGGAGACCCCCCACTTGGAGAAAACGGAGGGGTCATCATCTTATCATCAGATTCAAAGATATATATAAAACATGCTACAAGACGAGCATCCAACAACAAAGCTGAGCTAGCAACTCTTTGGGCTATTTTGAAAATAATCAAAGATAGGCAAATACATAATATTCAGATTTTTGGCGATCCTAAATTGGTAATTGATTGGGAAAATGGGAAAAGCATGGTTAGAGAGCCTCATCTACAATACATCTTAACAGAAATTCAAACTCTAAGGAACCAGTTTGAGATGGTATATTTCTCCCACAATTACCGAGAACTTAACTCAGAAGTAGATACACTCTGCAATTTGTCTTTAGCAATCAATCTCGGGGTGATAGAGATGGAGGGGCATATTAATGGGCAGGCTTCCCTATCATATATAACGATCTAAAAAAAACATACATATTTTTGAGGAAGACTGGTTTTCAAGAAGTAGCATAAAGTCAATACATATAAGAGAAGCAAGGAAGATTAAAGGCTTTTCTGATTACAAGAGGATTGAATTTTCAAAGGTTTCTTGATGTAAACTCATAACAGTAGAATTGTTTTTTTGTGAGATCTATGGTAGAAGCCTGAAAGGAAAAACATGAT
>LPNX011178046.1:224729-254184 GCA_001517045.1 Pseudotsuga menziesii | reverse complement strand
CCATGCATAATCATCATTTTCATGACATAAACATAAGCATATCATTATTATCATTGTCAACATCTAACAAACATAAAAATAAACACCAGCATATATACCATCATACCATCATTAACATAAAGCAAAAAATAAACATGAATGTACCATCATAAACATAGTGTCACATATTGATGTAACATATACAACTAACATATTTAAGCATCATCTAACACACATAACTAATAATACACGTAAACATAATTAACGTTCCATGATAATCATTTTCACCACATAAATAAATAAGCATCGACATTAACATAAACATGAAAAATGTAGTATATATATAACATCAAAGTCATGATACAATATGTCAATATATTAATATATCTCTAGTGCAATAACTACTATGACATATCTTCTGGTCCATCTCCGCCAGTAGAGGCATCATTAGTATCTCTCAGACCATATCTAGATGCATCATCACCTTCACCAATAGATCCAAAGGCAGTATCAACACCTTTGCCGGCAGAGCCAGAGGCATCAGTACCTATACCAAAAATAAAAAGAGGTATGAGAGAAAGAGGGAAAGGTCCATCAAGACGAAGTGTGCGGCCCTCTCTGATCATCTCTAAAATAGAAACAAGTGAAGTAGGAACTGGTGGATGGTCATGGCGATGAGTAGGATTGAAGGGTTGGTCAAGAAAAAGTAGAGTAGATGATGATGTAATATTAGGAGGAGGGTCAAGTAGGAGTAGAGGACTAACTGACGTCAGAGGAGGTGGAGGAGGAGAACATGGTGGAGGAGGAGGTGGATAAGACATCTAAGGTGGAGGAGCAAGAGGTGGATCATATGTCAAAGGCAGAGGGAGAGGAGGTGGAGGATGAGTAGCAGGTGCAATGGATGTGAAGGTTGTGTCACTATTCAAAGTAGTTGGGGGAGAAGGAGGATCACCAGGAAGCGGAGTATCTTTTCCCTTGTATAACGATGAACTACTATGATGGATACCATCTAAAATATCACAAGCATAAAAAAATGTGTTGCACCAAGCTCTTCATATCACGAGGAAGAATCCTCCACAACTATGAGTGGAAAGGGTCCCTGATAAAGTACCTCACTTGTATAATGCCACAAATATCCAATGGTACTACATCAAGCTCTACCCCATCCTTAAACTTATCAAAAATTAAAATTTTAATATACTTTTCTTGGTTACTTGCAATTGTGCATCATTAGCAACCCATCCAAGTGGATATGGATTATCATGAGGTATAGTAGCTAAACCCAGTTTATTTACCACTTCTTTATAAACTAAATTGACTTCTGACCCACTATCAAATAACGTATCAACTTTTGTATGTTTCGCAATGACCCAAACATGAAAGAGTTCAACGCGTTTCTTATCAGCTTATGTAGAAGAAGATTGTATACTTGCACCTGTATTTGCATGATGACAAAGAGACATGCATTTATCCTTAAATCGATCTCCAATAGGTGAGACTTTGGACTCATAACTAGATTCAGATCCCACATCCTACAGCACTATAGAAACATTCTTTACATTGTCTTTATCCTTGTACCCTCCATATCTTTTTTGTCTTAATTTCGGATGTAATTTCTAACACTATGATACATCATGCCCCTTCTTGCAGTGGGAACATGAGGGATTCTAACCTTCTTTCTTAATAGTGATGGTCTTCTTATATTTCCATTTTTCTTTAAACTTATTGCTAGTTGATTTAAAAGGATTATTGGAATTATTGTTAGCAGTATATTTCCCCTTAGACTCTATATGTGTGGCTTGAACACATACTTCATCCAAATTGTTAGGGTTAAACATCAAGAAAGTATGTTTTAAATAACCATGTAAACCACCTATATATTTAAAAAGTGTTTCCTAGGTATAGAGAGGAATACCCAACACTAAATACCTTTTCCTAAATTCATGTGTATAGTTTGTAACACTCTCTCCTTTACCTAGTCTGAAATTTTACCCATCCATCATAGCCTGTTGCATATACCCTAATGGATAAAATTGTTTTCAATGCTAACAAAAACTCATACCATGAGGAAATAATATTACCTTTAACAAGCAAGTCCTCTTGAGTTTTGCTTCGCCACCATATGAGAGCAGTGCCTCGTAGCCGAAGTGAGGATAACTAGACTTTTGCTTCATCTCTTGCCAACTTCTGGATTTTGCAATAAAATTCTATTTTCCTAAACCAATAATCCAATTTATCAGCATTAACTTCTTGATGGGAAAAATCAACGCGATCTGAGCATCATGGCAGAGGAAGGGTATGAAATTAGGATCTTGATGCCTGTCAAGGTCCTAATTGACGATTGGGAAGCGCGTCTAGTCAATGAGCGACTTTCCATGGGAAGTGGAGGAGGAAAAATAAATCACTACTGGATCATGAAAACCATGAAGGGGATTCCCATGGAGGACATGTTGGGAAGCTGGAGCTCGGCTCGCAAAACAGTCCTCTCTGTCAAAGCTAAAATGAAAGATATGGACAACCAGCTCAACAACTTGGACGTCATCTTTGCATGGAAATTCTTGGCCAGTGGGAAGAGACGAGTCAACACAATGGATTTTGGGCGTGGAAGTGAAACAGGAGGAAGGGTAGGGTAAAAATATTCAGCTCCAATTCTGGAAGCTTCCATCAGCATGCCCTTTTTTATCCTGACCACCATTGAACCTTTGTTGAAACATGTACGTGATAGTGAAGGCCCAAGTAGCAAGTCACCTCCTCCGCCAACAAACACTCCTACTACTGACTTTGAGGAAGGTGGTTGGGGCTTCCCCATCCTGGAGGAGGTCCCCCCACCATAACCCTTATTCATGTCTCAAACAACCACTTGGTCCATATCCGGTTCGGATTGCAATGTCAAGTTTTTTTCTTATAGATTGTTTTTTAAACTTATGTTAAATACTTTGATAATATGCAGAACTAGTAGATTAAGACCCATTTTTTTGCTTCCACGACATTCAATGCCAGTGGAATTTCTCTATTATAGACCTATGAGAGGAATCTGTAATTTTGAATGGCTAGGGTGGTGTTTTCACCATCTTCGACCACCCCAGAATTTTCTTATACATGTAATTTTTTACTTATTAGTTTTGATAGAATGTGCATATTTACAAAAAAATAAGAATCGCAGTAACCACCCCGATGCACTTTTCATAAGATGGAAATTTTTCACATGGATTGTTGTAGGAAGCATCCACAACCATGACTGTAAATTTGTGGTCTGCTATCTTAAAAAAATGACCACTATTAAGGATAACATTCATGATAAATAGAAGGTACATTTATCCCCACTTTATGTTGTTGAAAATGTAACTTCAAAAGATATTCTTGTATATATTATTATTATTATTATTGTGCCTCATTTCGGAGATGGTTTTCCTCCGTTCGGATATGCCATTGATGTACTTTGTCATGTAATAATATCAAGGTAAAACCTCCATTGTAAGTCAGGGAAATAGTCCCCAAAAGAATTATTGTAAAATATATTTTTGAGTCTCCCAAGAGGAAGTCATCTCAATTAGGTTAGGAAGTCGGCCTTTTTTGCATTTTAGGTCACCCACTTGAAGAGTGTAAATCGAGAGGTTCCCTTTCTCATTTGGACACACAACAAGCTCAAGCAAGTTCGCTCCAAGGAGAAGAAAGACAAGTTCATTGGGGTAGAAAAGAATAATTTGTGAAGGATATCTTATCTCTTGGTTTTCTATCTTGGTTTGACATTGTACTTAGTAATGAATATATACAAAATAAGTTGTTGGGTTTTCCCAAGAAAGGGTTTTCCCAGGATAAAATATTTGTGTCTATTTTATGTGGTGCTTGACAATATTTCAGTGATCCTATTGCATTTGACTATAGATCTAATATAAATGAATTAAAGTGCAAACTCTAACATGGTTTCAGAGCCACCCTGAAAGAAGGCACTGTGCAGCTGTAAAACTAGGACTTCCAAGTTCTAGCACTTTTCTCCACAAATTTCAGTTTGAAGAAGTTTCATTTTTTACGTAATCACTTTTGATGAGAGAAACTAGGGCATCATATTTTTTGAGCTTCCATCCACATATTTTGGGAAAGGACACCTCTAGATAACTCCCTTGAGGAAGCACACTTTTGTATCCAAGTAGAAGTTCAAGATTTCCAATTTGGAAAATTAGGGTTTCTCTGTCAAAACCTAGGTCAGCAAGTTCAAGAAGTAGTATGGGCATCTCAAATTGGTAAGTTATATTTATTTGCTATTTCCATTTGAGGTTCTCATATCAATTAGTAAAAATTATGAATCACACCAAGCTTGAGGACAAGCTTGAAGGAGCTGACAACTTCTGAGGATGGAAATATAGAATTTATCTTATCCTAGAAGATAATGACTTGGATAAGTATGTCATTGAATAGGTTCTAGAACCAGAGGGAGAAGAAGCAAAATTAAATCACAAGAAGAACATGATTAGAGCCAAGAGGATTATGGATGAGTCCATCAAATATCATCTCATTCCTCATGTCTCATCATTGAAGACTCTCAAGAAGTTGTTTGATGCTTTGACCAAACTAGATGAAGGGAAGAAAACCAACCGGAAGATGACTTTAAGGAATCAACTCAAGAATGTGAAGATCCAAGACTCCGATACCATCTAGTATTACTTCTCAAAAGTCTCTCAAATCAAAGAGCAACTTGAATCCATCGAAGAAAATGTTGAATATGGAGAAATAGTGATGACTACTTTGAATGGTCTTCCATAATCATCAGACTCATTCATCCGAGGGATATGTGCCAGGAAGAAGCTCATCAAGTTTAGCAGATTATGGGAGCAATACACCCAAGAAGGAGATTAATTGGTGGAAAGAGAATAAAAGGTGGGGGAAGATGACGATCAATCTGTAACATATCATGCAAAGAAGGACAAAATAAAGAGGGAGGATCACCCTCACAAGAGGGATAAAAGATTCCAAAAGAATCATAAATCTCAAAGGGACTATTCTAGTCTTATATGTTACACATGTGATGAGAAAGGCCACTTTGCAAGAGACTGCCCGAGAAACAAAGGATCCACTAGGACAAACAAGAATAAGAGGCATCATGCTCATATTGTTGAAGATGATGAACCATAAAGGAAAAGAATGAGAAAATAGTCTCCAAGTGATGAAGAATATGTTTTGATTTAATCTCTCACAGGTACTGTCAGTTATGGAAGAAATGATTGGATTGTGGATAGTGGAGCTTCAAAGCACATGATAGGGTACATATATTCTCTCATCAACTTGTCAAAACAAGAGTCACCCCATAAGTTAAAACTTGGAGATGACTACCAGTATCCCATAAAAGGGATTGGAGAAGCTTCCTACAAGTTGGATTCAGGAAAACAAATCAAAATGAAGGATGCTCTCTATGTACTGAGTTTGGGAAAAAAAAATCTGTCCATCTTAGCTTTAGATGCTAAAGGACTTCGAGTTTCATTTGTTGATTGCCAAGTACCAATGTGACGAAGAGGAAAGGAAATAGATGATGCAACAATAATTGGGGAGAAAGTGGGAGGATTATACAAGTTGAAGGTGCAACCAGAAAAAGCATTGGTTCATGACTCCATTGAACCAAGCGAACTATGGCATCGAATGCTTGTGCATGTACACTAGATGGAACTTCCAATTGAAAGCAAAGTAGTAACATGTCTACCCTAGATTTAGACAATGAAGGAATTTGCAAAGGATGTGTGCAATGGAATAACATGAAGAAACCATTTCTTATTAGTGAAAGCAAATCAAAAGAAATCTTAGATATAATACATTTAGATGTATGCAGCCCCATGTAATCCCCCTCTTTGACCATGTATGCATACTATGTGTCTTTCATAGATGATTATTCTCATAAAACATGGATCTATTTTTTGAAAAGAAAAGATGAAGTATCAATAGATTCAAGGAATTCAAAGATTTGGTAGAAAATAATACTGAGAATAAAATCAAGACCTTAAGATCAGATAATGGCAACAAGTTTACCTCATAAAGCTTCAAAATACTATGTAGATAACATGGGATTAATAGGGATATGAGCACCTCCCTACAATCCTCAACAAAATGACATCACAGAAAGAAAGAACAGAATGATAATGGAAGTGGCAAAGGCAATGCTTGATGACCAAGGCCTTCCGATGCACTTATGGGAGAAATAGTAAGAACTGTTGTATATGTAAAAAATAGAACACCTCATCATGTCTTGGAAACAAGACTCTAAAAGAAGCATTCTCAGGAGAGAAACCAAAAGTAAACCATCTCAAAATATTTAGTTGTCTTGTGTACATACATGTTCCCAAAGGAAAGAGAACAAAAATAGATCCTTCGGGAAATAAGTGTATATTTGTTGGATACCGTGACACATCAAAAGCATACTTTCCAGGATTCAAGAAGATCTAGACCAATAGAGATATTACATTTTATGAATAGTCAGCTTACAATAGATCAAGACAAAATCACACCGAAGAACCTGAAGAACCCGAAGTTACCAGAGCCATAGATAGTTTTAGGGAAGAGATGATCCAAGAAGGCCATGAATATCATGACATGACAGAACCACAAGAACTTGTAGATCCACCTCATGAGAATAACTCTTAAAAGAGAAGACCAGCATGGGCATGTGAAGCTATCCAAGATGCAGAGAGGTATGGCACTCCAGATGGGACTCTCAGAGAAAGGAAGAGACTAAGACCATACTCCAACTATGTAGCACTATTGTGTGACATCATTGATGAATAACCTTCCAACTATGAGAAAGAAACCGAAAAGAAAGCATGGAAGGATGTCATTGTTGAAGAATACTAATAAATTAGGAAGAATGATGTCTAGGAGGTGGTACCAAGACTAGAAGGAAAGTCTGTAGTGTCTTCCAGGTGGATCTACAAGATCAAGCATGTTGCATATGACATCATCAAAAAATACAATGCAAGATTTGTAGAATGTGGCTTCTCCCATAAAGAAGGCATAGATTATGAGGAGAAATTTTCTCTTGTAGCAATATACACTTCCATCAAATATGTACTTGATCTAGCTGCAACAATGAAATGGAAGATATACCATATAGACGTTAAAACAACTTTCTTGAATGGTGTAGTTAAAGAGGAAGTGTACGTGGAACAACCACTACGATTTGAGACACATGCCATATAGACTCATCTGTGCATGTTAAAGAAGGCCTTGTACGGTTTGAAGCAGGAACCTAGGATGTGGTATGGCAAGATGGACAGTTTTATGATGAGCTTAGGATTTACCAAGAGTAAAGAAGATTCCAACCTCTACTTCAAAGTTAAAGCTGAAATACCAATGATATTGATGTTACATGTAGCTGACCCGTTCTTAATAGGTGAGGATGAGATCATTACATAAACAAAGAGAAAGCTTGTAAGAGTTCAATATGAAGGACCTGGGGATGATGCACTACTTCTTAGGTCTTGCGTGTCAGAATAATTTAGATGGAATATTCCTTATTCAAGGAAAGTATGCAGTAGATATTCTAAAGAGGTTAAGAATAATGGACTGCAAGGACATAGCCACAGTCATGGAATCAAACTTGAAGTTGTTGTGTGATGATTCCTCATAGATATTTGATGATTTGATGCATATACAATTGATTGGTTTGTTGATGTACTTGACCAACACAAGGCCATCCATATGCTTTGTTGTGAACACATTGAGCTAGTTTTTGGCAGATTCGAGATGTGTTCACTTGGTTGCTGCAAAACATGTATTGAGGTAGTTGAAGGGTACAATTGAGTAAGGGATCAAGTATCCAATGGATAAGAAGATTAACTTACATGGTTATGTCGATTTGGATTTGGCAGGAAATGCCACAAATAGGAAGAGAACTTCAGGATGTTGCTTCAGTTTGGGACCTAGTATGATCGCTTGGTTTAGTAGGAAGCAATCAAGCATGACACTGAGTACAACTGAAGAAGAGTATATTGCAGCGTGTTCGGCTAGTTGTGAGGTAGTATGGCTTTGAAAGCTATTGTTATATTTGTTTGATCTCGAGTTAGAGGTGACTTGTATCTTTTGTAACAACCAAATTTATGTAAAGTTGTCCAAGAATCCAGTATTCCTTGACAAGTCAAAGCATATTGAGATCAAGTATCACTATATCTGGGATATGGTGTAGGGAGGAGTACTAAAGCTACAGTATGCAGTGATAGACGAGCATAAAACTGATGTGTTGACCAATCCAATAGAAAGAGTGAAGTTTGAGTACTTCAAGGAGAAGCTTGGAGTTATCCAGATCGATGTTCCTCGAAAGAGGGAGTAATGAGGCATGTCTGAAAGACGCAAGTGCACATGGGATTCTATTTACATGTCAAGAAGACGCAAGAGGTTTGGGATTCTCTCCATTGGGAGGAAGATGCAGATGATCTTAGGATTCTCTCCACATGTTAAGAAGATGCAGATGGTCCAAGGTTCGTAATGCATATGGGATTCTCTCTACTAGGTGGAAGAAACACAAGACATAGATTCTATTGGGATGATCTCCATTGGGTGGAATATGCAAGTTGACGAAGGCACGTAATACATCTAGACTACTCTCCATTGGGTGGAAGATGAAGATGTTCCTGGGATGATATCCATTGGGTGGAAGACATAGGTTGTCTGAGGGATGTGATATAGGCACCTAGGCTGCTCTCCACATGGTGGAAGACATATATTCTCTTGGGATGCTCTCCACTAGGTGGAAGACGTAGGATGTCCAAGGGACATAATGTAGGAATACCTAATGCTCTCCACATGAGATGATGAGATGATATAGATAGGACAAGATGATAGTAGAAGACTCGGGTGATTTCTCTGGAAATGTAATATGTCGTACTGGGTTGTACCTACTTGATGGATTTCTCGTAGAGATGATGAAGTCCTAGATGGAATTCAGGCCTACATCTATCTTGAAAAAGGGCTGGCTCTGTAGAACTTCTTATGGCATATAGATTCGAGAGATATCACTAGTCAATGGTCAATGAGATGAGAGTTGTCGAAGTAGTAATGATGTCCAACGATGATGATGGTGTCCATAGATTGTGTCCAGTTGTGGTGATGACCGTGTTAGAAGAGTACCTTCCTTGTTATGAGGGAGTGTTGTTGAAAATGTAACTTTGGAAGATATTCTTGTATATATTATTATTATTGTACCTCCTTTAGGAGATGTTTTTCCTTGTTCAAAGACATCATTGATGTAATTAGTCATGTAATAATATCGAGGTAAAACCTTTATTGTATTTTGGGGCAACATTGCCCAAAAGAATTATTGTAAAATATATTTTTGAGACTCCCAAGAGGAATTCGACCCAGTAAGGTTAGGAGGTCGTCCTTCTTGGGGTTTTAGGTCACCCACTTGAAGAGTATAAATAGAGAGGCACCCTCTCTCATTTGGACACACAACAAGCTCAAGCAAGTTTGCTCCAAGAAGAAGAAAGACAAGTTCGATGGGATAGAAGATAGGAAGCTATGAAGGATATCTTATCTCTTGGTTTGAGGTTTGACATTATACATAGTGACGAATCTATACATAAGAAGTTGTTGGGTTTTTCCCTAGAGAAAGTTTTCTCAGAATAAATTATTTGTGTCTCTTTTATGTTGTGCTTGTCTATATTTTAGTGATCCTATTGCATTAGATTAGACATCTAACATAAAAGAATTAAAGTGCTTGAATCTAACACTTTATAGGGATTCAAAATGTTTATGCATCAACAATCTTTCATCAATTTATAATAATTTTTCCAACAAAACAATCTATATAAGTTTAATACCTGATATTTGAAAGTAAAAGCTAAATACATGACTCCTAGAGGATTTATATAGGTCTCTCGATTGTCCATTTAGAGTATAGGAATTTGACAAAATAGGGGAACCACCATAGAAAATTGCTTCATTTATAACAACGATGGGGTTTCAATTCCATTGTTCTATTATTCAATTACAATTGTATTTATTATTTTTATTATTTATTATTGTTTCTTGAACTCAGTACTAAATACCATAAATCCCTTGGTTAAAGAGTTCACCTGCTGAATCTAGAGTAGTGATAAAACTAGACTTCTGAGACGATAGCATGAATAGGGATTGCAAGCATATATTATGTTTGTATTTGGAATATTTTTTTTGTTTGGAGGTCAATCCTCCTGAGATCAAGCTTAAGCCTCCTCCTTCAAAGTGAATAATGGCGACCAAGGTTTTTGAGAGCAAGTCTACTGATAAGATGGGGAAAACTACAATAACAGATTCACATATGCTTCAACCAAGCAAAGTGTAGCTCCTCTAATAGTTTTTGGTAGTAAGATTTTCATGATTCAACAAACAAATCAAGTCTTTAGAATGTAAATATCAATGAACTTGTGGGTTACTATCATGGGGATAACTATTGATCTCCAGTTTTTGGTCTTCAATGTTCGAAGTGGTGCAATCTTTGAATCGCTTGATGTAGCCTCAACAAGAGGAGACCACTCATTGAGATAGTTGTGCCTGGGTGTGATGGGATTAGCAATAAAACCTAGAACGAAACCCATACTCCAACTTTAAATTTGCTCGTCTTTAAAGATCTAATTTACACTGTAAATCCGTCAACATGGGTCCTATGAAATAGTGAATTTCTATTAAAATAAAAACTTGTGTTACTAAATATGTTTGGGTGTGGCAACAAGATTGGATTTGATCTTGTTTTGTTCTGTGGTGGCCCAGAAAATCCATGGTTGTCAGTTACATAGAGTCAATGTTTACTAACTCTTTGTGTACCAATTTATAAAATGGACATAGTTATAGGCTCTCTTGAATTCAAGCATTTTTAATTGTTCATTTTGGTTTATAAGGTATTGTTGTAATTAATTGTTCAACTTGTCAATATACTAAATATGTCAAATTGTTTAAAATTTTAGGCAATACAATAAATATTTTAAATTAATATAAGGAACTGGTAGAGACTAGCTACTTCATAGCTATTTCACTTGTTATGTCTCCGACATATAGTTTTCAGTCGGGGACACTAGTTGAGGGTTGATTGACAAATTTTTAAAAGAAACTATAGTCCAAACATAGGAATTGGAATTTTTTTTACAAAAAAAATTTAAATAATAATTGTTTAGCATCTGATTGGTTGTTTTAGGTTGATGTCTGCCTCATAATGTGTTTCCCACCACGGGGAGATGGGCATACGTCATCATGTTTAAATGTTATACCTACAATTTACAAGAAATTCCACGATCATTTAACCTGCAGTTCATTAAAGGCTATAATGTAACTTGTATTGTAGGCATTGTATTGCCTCTGAGTCTGCAGATAATAGACCAGAGAGTCACAAAACCTTATGTAAAGGTGTATAGCTGTTGGATGTCATTATGAATCCTACATGGAGTTGGGGTTGTGCAGGATCTAGTCCACTTTGTAATATTTATCGAGCGATGTGGTAGTTGACAAGGGTATTGAAATTTTCAATGTTGTCCATTTCATTCACATTTTTACTCCATTGAAAACATATCGTAGAGAATATTGTTGCATCTGTTGTTGGAATCATCGGCTTGGTGCAGACCACCTCTACTGCAGTCAATGCACTACATTCCCATAGCGTGGCTCCTGCAACATTTCATATTTCTATAACTCTATTTCCCACCATTTTTTTTGCTTCAGTTATTTTTTTAATTTTTCCTTGTTGTTAGATATGGGAGTCATTGCAGAGCAATGCAAACCATCGGTTTCCCTCGACTTCGACAATGCTTAGGGAATTTGTATGCCTATGTATCCAACCCATTTTTTCCAACGCTCAACCCTGAAAATTATCTACAAGCATGACTTACAGGAATCCATAGCTCTCTATGTTCCCCAATCCAAAACACGCCTTCCGAAATAGCAATTGTTCGGTGGACAAATTTGCAACACCCTGCTAATAAAAAAGGAAAATAATTTAGATATAAGAATTTATGTTTATTTGCATTAGAATGCAGATATGGATATAAAATGAGATTCTATGATAGTGCTACTGATTCATGGAACATATATGTCGACAACAAGCTACACTTGGGTAACTCTCGTGCACTAGAGGCAATAACACTGCTCCCTTTAAATGGGAAGCTTTTTTATAATTCAGAATAATATGAGTATCACGATGGTTGTTGTGGAAAAAGAATATGACACAACAAGGAAAGGTCAGCTTTGATAAACCATTGCAGGAAAAGGCTACTTAAAAACATTTGTGACAAATCTGTGGTCAAATATTGCTAGAAGAAACCGTCTCAAGAGTCACATTGTTCATTGTCAAGTACTTCAAGCATAGTGGTACTACATTGTTGTTCTAACATCTTTAGGACTCTCTAAACATCCTCTGACAAATCCAATTAGGACTAGATAGTAGCCACAAGTTTCTTACATAATTTTGCAGCCATATAGTTGAGAATGGTTCAAGTTCAGTGTGCAAGTTATGGGTGTTGTCTGTTGTGATTGTTGGTAAATTTGTTTAGAATATTACTACTACAATCCATAGTTGCAGGAAAGATAATCAAGCATTTCCATTTTCAGATATTCCTAATACAAGAGTGCAAACCTTTTTGCGCAAAGTCTATTTTGTTTTATGAAGAGTTTTGCATATGTAAAAATATACAAGTAAAGCACATAAACCTTCTAAGTGTTGCAATTTTTGATTTGGATTGACTCCAACAACATTATAGTTGGAGATGAACTTTTACATTGGTGGGTTTTTAGTTCAGAACATTTTTGTAGAAGGTGGAGGGAAGAGAGGCAGGAAACAGATGGTTCAATCAGATGAGCATTTGTGCTTTTCCATTAGGAATATTTGCAGTTTTTTATTTATGATTAGAATGAAGCTTCATGCTTTGAACAACTTGTTTTCCATGGAATGGGTGCATTGTGGCTGAGGAGTCTTGAATAGTATGAATAATAGATGGAAACTTGGATCAAGGAGAATATGCTTGTTGCTTTTCTATTAGAGATATAAGAATAAAATTCCCCTATCAGAGCATGTTCATTAGATCCAAGTATTACAGAGTGTAATAGTAGAGGTATAGATAACAATCTTAGTATGTGGGGTTCCGGATTTCATGAGTAAACTTTTATTTGTGAAGATGAAGTTCATAATTTTCTATATTTTTGTAGTCACCTATTCTTAATCAATGAAATAAAGACACTAATTATAACATTCTACCATCTTCTACAATGTATCCTAAATAAGAAAACGCCTTGGAGAGATATACGAAAAAATGAGAGAGAAAAAGTGAATATTACGATAATTTTTTTTTATCCCGAAGTTTGATTGGGGATTTCTTTCTACCATTGGAAAGGTATCGTCTAGGGCTACAAATTTTGTATTTTGAGCTTTGCGAGATTCCTCACGGTTTAGAAGGGGCGTGCATTTTTGTAAATATGGGCATGAGAAATCTCGAAAACCATCCTTTCAAAGATGATTTATGAAAAACATCTTTTAAAGCATCTTTGAAAATACGCTTTTCAAGATTCCTCATGCCCATATTTACAAAAATGCATGCCCCGGACAAACCGCAAGGAATATCGTGAAGCTCAAAACACGAAAGTTGTATCCCTTGATGAGACCTTTCCAACGGTATAAAGAGAGTCCCAATATGACTTTGGGATCAAACGTTATCGCAAAAATACCGTAATATTCTATTTTTCTCTCTCATTTTTGCCTCTCTCTCTACCTTTTTGTTATTTAGGATACATTTTGGGCTTGGTAATGCCTACAACCATTGATCAAAGAATTTAAGTAATTATGGAAAGTGTTACATGCATAAGATGTATCGAGACCCATCCCATCAAAGAGGAGTTTTACGTTGTAAGGAATATGTGCATACACCACACATGATAATCCATGGCTGGTAGTTTTCTCGGTTAAATATGTTTGATTTTTTTTATTCAAAGCAATGTTTTTTGGCATATTTAATTCATTGTGACTATCTTAATCTTCAACGCGGACCACGTGCTTTGTATACCATAACATCACAGGCCTTGTAACAAAGGTTTATAATGGATGTAAATGTTGTGGACATTTTATGAAGGCTAGGTGGTCCAAATACCTATGAAATCTAGTGTACAACTTCTCTAGGGTATTCCTCCCAAAAAACCACCCTTATACAAGAGCAACATCTCCTTTCAATGGTAAATCCAAGAGAACCCAAACGCCTGAAATAATGTCACCGATTGATTGGATTAGGGAATATGATAGAGAGAAGGAGAAGGAAATTGCAGAGATGTTCGATTCAAATGGGGAACCTATGTTCGATGATCCCAAAAAAAATTATGCCTGTGATGAGAAAATTACCAAAGGAATGAAAAGGAAATCAATATTTTGTGAGCTCCCATATTGGGAGCATCTTAATATTTCCCACTTACTAGATCCGATGCATATATTTAAAAAAGTTTCAAGTTCTTTGTGCATTCACATATCATCCAAAAAGAAGGACAAGTTATCTTCCAGGAGAGATCTTATTTCTTCAAATACTAAAAAGAAGCATTGGCCAAGACAATAAAATAGAGGAGAGGATGGACACCCTTTTTCATTTAAAAAATATGATGTCCCATGGATTTTAAAGAAAGAAGATCTTAATTTGGAAAAGGAAGTTATATTAAGTGTGAAGGTGCCTTCTTTTTATGGTTCTTCTCTATGGTGTTGCTTCACTAGAGACAAAAAGTTGTCGAGTTTGAAATCATATGACCATCTCAACCTTCTAAGGGTATGTATAATGTCAAAAAAATGTTTTTTATTATTCTTTTATATCTTTTACCACATAAGTTAAAATGCAATTAATTGTTGTGTTTACATTGTAGTGCCATTATCCATTGTTTGTGTGTGGGTGTGTGAACCACGACTTTCCCAATGACCTGCAGCGTGCCATATCTATACTATCTGCAATTGTGTCATGAATCACATCAAAGGAGATATATATTGCTAGCATTCCCTGGTGGCATCAAGAGATAACATGGATTGTTAGTATGTTTGAGAAGGAACTGTTGTCAAGTTTCATGGACTTGCAGATTCATCTTCTAATTCACCTATTCAATGAAGTTGAATTAGTCAAGGTGGTATCATGTCGTTAGATGTTCTTCTTGGAGAGGTACATGAAACAATTGAAGGGATTCGTTCAACAGAGGGAAAAACCCGAGGGGTCTATGGAAGAGGGGTACATAGTATATGAATCAGTCTATTATGCTAGTAAATACATAAACCAAATAAATCCCACACCAGGTGCAGTGATTTGGGATGATGAACGTGACGAGTACAAAAGGTAAGGCAAGTTATTGGAAACGAAAGGAAAAATACGCATGATAAGGAGTAAGTCACTTATATTTCAATCTTCACATTTCCACATAGTAACTATTCAAAACAAACTTCAAAATCTATATTTCCTCCCTTATGTACTAAATCTAGTTATGTTTCCATTAATACAACAACAAATTCAGAAATTGATGCAATCAATAAATTCATTATTTACAATGTAGAGGCAATGCAGTCGTGGGTCTCATTGTATGAATAAAAGAGGAGGAAATGGGACATTGACATAAAATAATTCAAGTGGTTGCATGGTAGAAGCATTCCTTTTCCAGACCATTTAAAAGAAAATATTCCAATGATTTGTCCCAACATATGGGTTGCAGACCAAGTCAGAGAGAAATATGGTATATCCCGTCGTTACCCACCTAAAGAGGAGGATATGCTAAACATTGGGATCAGGTGTA
This sequence comes from Pseudotsuga menziesii, assembly GCA_001517045.1. Classification (NCBI taxonomy): domain Eukaryota; kingdom Viridiplantae; phylum Streptophyta; class Pinopsida; order Pinales; family Pinaceae; genus Pseudotsuga; species Pseudotsuga menziesii. The sequence goes on along the minus strand of LPNX011178046.1, from coordinate 238,464 downwards.
GCAACTCGGTAATAAAATATTTATATACATTTATAACTTTATAATGCAACTTTGAATTGTAACATTGATATTTAATATATTAATGCTTGGATTATTAGACATATGACACCATCATTTGTTAACTTTTCTTACAGGTGCATTCTTTACCATCTATGTGGGATTATGGACATCATTATTGCATCGAGGATGTTGATGATGGGTGTGTTACACAAGAGTGTGGAGTGGAATTTGAGTTCAACCAATCTAGTTGTGCTAGCCACTGTGATCAAAACCTAATAGGAGGGATTTTGATTTATGTCGAAAAGATACAAGAGATCATTCAAGTGGACTTCTCATCTTTCCAATGTATTATTTTTAAGTGCAGGTGGTGGGACACATTTGACAGGAATAATGTAAAGGAAGATCGTGATATTGGGTTTATATGTATCAACTCTAGAAATATGTGGGATGAAAGTAAGGAGCCTTATGTTTACCCAAAACACTGCAACCAAGTGTTCTTTTACCCAGATGTGTTTGTCGCGTCCCCTCCCCTCATCCCAACGATGGAGAGGACGTGACCTACACAGTGTTGCTGCTATCAAATGGGAAATCTAGCCCCATGAACATAACATAAAATGCATTGAATTGAAATACATGTACATATGCATTATACATTAAATATACAGCGGGATCAAATCATTCATTCAACACATTCAAGCATTCAACATGTTCATGATAATTTATAAAACAAATATGTTGCAAAGATTAAACACACAAGAAAACACTTATCTTGAGAAGAAGCTTCCCCGCAACTAGCTATGTCGTTGCAACTTTCCACCCAACCATAGGCCAGTGTGCTCATCAATATCTCAGCACCATTGCCACCCTCAAGCTGGGCATGATTTTCACAAGGAACTAGGAACAACAAACTTACACACAACAAGACCATACACCCACAATCAAGCCAACACACAGTTGGGTTTCAAATATTGTCTAACCACGCCAATAAACAATTGGGTTTCATAGGTTGCTAAGGAAACAAGCCAATAACATATGGGTTCCTTGGACGTACTCATCCAAGCCAACAATCACATCCAAACACAATCAAACCGTCTAACAGATGGGTTCCTTGGACTTACTCAGCCAAGCTAGCACAAGGCCATCACATCCCAACATGGTCAAACCATCTAATAGATGGGTTCCTTGGACTTACTCAACAAAGCCAACACAAGGATGTACTTCACATCAAATTAGAAGTTCTGGTATGGACAAAAACCTCCTGGGAACCATAATCGAAGATGGTAAATGGGGAAAAATGACCCAGGTGAGTAAATCATTTCATAAAATGTTTAATGGTTTCACAGAGGCAAAAACGACCTCTACAAACACCCAATCCATGAATTCAAACTCAAAAAATGTATATGGGAATTACAGGAGGAAAAAAACCTCCCTAAACCCACAAATCGTGAATCTCCTCTAGCCATTTACCTAGCAATTACAAAAACATATTTCTGGGCATGAAGGAATGAGGGAATGACAGAAAAAATGTGAGGGAAACGTAAAACAAGTGCCAGCTATGTGAGGGAGACAAAAAAAATCCTATTAGAACCCCCAATTCATGAATCTCTGCTGCACATTCACTTAACAAAACAAAAGGGGGTTTTCCCAGCCATGGAAAGATGAGGAAACACAAAAAACATGAAGGAGAGAGCCCAACAACCTTCAGTTGCTTGAGGAAATGGAGGACGTGAATGCATAATGGGATGTGAAAACATTTTCGGGCATTTACTTGCCCAATAAGTCAAAGCACAATTTTCAAAAACCGATGGCTTCTCAATTTTGAATTTGACTACCATACTCTTCCCATCCCCATGCATTAACTACCTCAACTAATTTCTAAATGACTGCGAACAAAAGACAAAATGGGTAGTTGACATCTTTATGGGTTTTCCCTTTGACATTTGGCTTTACCCCATTGGCTTAAGGGTTTGAATATCCCCCCCCACCATTCCTTGTGAAACCATGCCCCCATCTCTTTAATGTTGCATTGACATAGCTAGTTGTGGGTATTTTTATTAATTGCATTTTTACATGATGTCCAAAATTATATTGTGCCATTGGCTAGAACGATAACCATTGGCATTGATTTTAATTGTCGAAACATAAAACACTAAATCCATGGGGGGGTCTTTGCCTTGAGCTCCACACCATGATTTAATAATGTCATTTACATCATATATAATTTAATGCAATTGGAGTCAAAACCGGGGTATTACATTGTTGGATAGAGATTGGTGGTTCATATTAAGACACGAACCTATATCTAAACATGTTTTTGAGAACAACATTATTAGCATGCAAACCTAGGAATATAATGAGGGTGATGGAAACAAAGAGTGATATGTACATGTTTTATTTCATCATTTACAGATTGAGATGTCATTTTGTTGTTGTTATCTTTGATTATCTAATTATATTGTTTGTTTTTCATGTTATGATGGTGTAAATGGAAAGTTGATTATTGGGTACAATGTTTAAACAATTTCACTTGGTTAACAACCAATATGATGTGAAATATGGTTTATGTCTTTGAAGTAATTTATGATTGTATGGAATGATTATGTGTCATTGTCCCAATTACTCGTATTATGTCTTGTGCATACATATAAATACACCATGAAAACAACTTACATGATTCAATTTTATTTTTGTGAAAGTAAAGGCTAGCATATTCTTATGGACTTGAAGGGGTTCTCTAATTTCTATATTAATATTGAAATAATGGTTATATTTTATTATGTTTTTGTCATAAATAATGTTAAGAATTATAAATGCATTAGTTTATGACATTTCTCTTAGATTAATGTAATGTTTTTTTATTATATGGTTCGATTAATTTCAATTAATTTATGGCCTTGATAACAATGAAATTTACAAGAAAAGTTAAGGTGATCTACAATGACTTAATTTAGGGCCTTTATAACAATGAAATTTACAAGAAAATTTAAGGTGCTCTCTAATTTCTTCGTCAATATTTGAATGTTTGTATTTCATGATGTTTTGGTTATAAATTATAATGCCTAAGGATTATAATTGCATTAATTTATGACACTTTGGTTATAATGTTTGCAAAAAAAAATTAATGGGAAAAGAGAGAAAAAACGACTTAAAGGATGAAGGTGTAGGTATGGAATCTTCTTTAGGAGAACAAATGGCTTTAAGAGATAATCTTCTTTTCTTTTTGTAATAAAAGAATTGCTATATTAATTAAGTTGGATTGAATTTATGCATCTCTATATTTCTAGTAGGTTAAACACCATCTTAGAATTGGTTTAGACAATAAGGATTTATATAAAGCATTTAACAAATTAGATGTATGCTTAGTATTTATTCACCTTATTTTATGGTTTGTAAATAGGTACGTAATTTTGATTTTTAAATTAAAGCCATGGTTGTATATTTCACCAAAAAATATTTTATATATGTATCAATATATAATAATTGATTTAGATTTTATTAATTAATGTAAATTTTTAATAACATAATCCTATGTTAATAATTGTGTTCGATTTAGCTTTCCATTTTTCTCACTCTGAACTGAAGGGTTTCTCGGGCTCCATCCCTAGTCCAGCTAATGGTGACGACCTCCTTTACTTCACCTTTGTCCGCCCCTTTCGTGGTGAGTTTTCCAAGCCCTCTCCCCGGCGTCGTCTCCTCCCAACGCTCAAGTGGATCCTGCTACTCATCGTTGATGGTATTAGTTTCCCCTCCTCCTTTGGCGCATCCCACATTGGTTCCTCCCTCCTTCGTTGCAGACCCTCCAACAACCTCACATCTATGTTCTTTCAGAGACGTTGCCTCACGCGGTTGTGGTTCTTCCTCGTTGAAGGTTGTGGTTCCTGAAGCTACACCAATCACCATTCCTATCCCTCAGGAATCCCTAGACCATGCAACTCATTACAAAAAGCATGCCCTTGTCTATAGATTTAATGGTTTGTGGCCCCGTCTTGCAGATCTGCATTCCTATATCTCCTATGAATGGCATCCTCTCTTAGATGAGGGAGCTGTTATTTTCCCTTGTGCAAAATCTTTTTTCGTTGTGATTTTTGTTTCTACAAGCGACAGGGACAAGATTTTCATCTCTAGGCCATGGTTTTGGGGTAGAGTGGGGTTGTCCATCCAGCTATGGACCCCTTCTTCTGATCCATCTTCAAATACTATTTCCTCAACGCTAGTTTGGGTCAGAATTCCTTACTTTCCCTTGCACTTTTGGGGGGATTATTCTCTACGCTCCATTGGGAATGGCCTTGGAAAGTATCTCAATAGAAGTCCAGAAACGAAGATCGCCTTCACCACCTTTGTACAGATCAGCATGGAAATGGATTTCAATAAATGGTTTCCAGCGGAAATCATCCTTCAAGGTGAGGGATATTCGAGCACCTTCACTTTAGATGTAGAAACTGCTATGAAACAGGGCATTTATCCCTCAATTGTGGGAAAATTCCTGGGAAAAATAGAGTATCCAAGAGCCATCGCAATTCCACTTGGTGGGAGGGATCTCGTCCTAATCACCAACTCATAATAAAGGAACCAGATCTTATTGAAGAAATGCCAACCAACATAATATCTAAAGAGTCTCCACATCAGAAGTATCCGACAGATACTAAACATCATGTGTCCTCCAAGTCGCCTCCACCCAAGATTGAATATTCCCACTCTGAGAACCCCTAGTCATCAAGCTAGGAAGATCAAGCGGAAGAATAGCACTTGCTCCTCACTTATCCAGAAAGTCAAGTAGCTCCTCAAATTGATGAACAAAACAAAGACTGGACGACTGCGACAAAAAAGAAAAAGCTTTCTCAAGCCAGACAGGTCGTGATGACACAAAGCCGAATTGAAACTTTAAAATAGCACTCTTAGTTTGAGGTTTTCGCCAGTTTAGACCAAGTAGATTATTTTTTCATTCTAAAATTTTCTCTTTGCATAAGGAAGGGACCTTTTGATGTATTTGTGCCAGTGGCCATGCCACTGTTTTTTAATATAAATCATAACTGTTCTTGTAAAAAAAAACATAATCCTATGTTAATCTAATTAATTTATATAACTAATATGAATCTTACTATTTTAGAAATTAGATATATTCATTGACAAATTCAAATTACATGATAATTTGATATCTTAAATCTTGCATAGTTTTGGAATTATTATTCAATACAAATATATTCTATTGTTATTAATTAAGATTTGCAAGTAATAATATTGACAAAGAAATAAAATAATACTTAAAAAAAAGAACTTTAACAAAGTAATGTTACATCAATAATTAATTGCAATTCTTTGAACACAAGCTATCTTTAAACCTCGTTTTTAGAGAATGAAACTTTTGGGTTTACACTCGAGAAAAAATGTTTTTCTTTTCATTAAGTATTTGTCTTTATTCCAATTAGAGCTTTGATATTTGTCATTGTAAAAAAACAAATGTTGAATGATACATTGATAGGTCATAATGATGTTCATATTTACATTTTTTTGTGATTTTGATATTCATATATTATAATAATATTACATGGTAATACTTGACTTTTTGTTATGATGTTTGGAAATTAGACTTATAAATTAAACAAGTTTCATTTATGTTTATCATTTGAATATATAATTAAGTTATACACAACATTAAATGATGAAGAGTTAATTTCCTTATTGACAATCATTATATATTATTTCTTAATGCTCAACATATAATTGCAACAAAATAAATATATTATTATATAAGTATAATATTATGATAAATAATTACTATATCATTAAGAAAATTTCAATAAATTATAATATCCATAGAAATTATATAAGAACAATGTGGAGGCCAAATAGTATATATATATAATCTCAATCCGTCCCAAAAACACGTCCTAGCAGAAAGTCTTTGCTCTCAAAGGATAAAAACAAGTGGCTTTGGATTTTAAAGATGGAAAATAGATAACAATAAAATGGGCTCTCAGAGTGAAATCCCTTGGGAAAGGTGCCTAATGATCCTCCTCTCATTCAATGCATGGGGGCTAGGGGGGACACCAAAAAAACTTCCCTCAAAAGGTTGATAAGAAGCTTAAAACCATCGGTGATAATGATACAAGAAACAATGTTAGAAGGGGAAAAAGCGAAAGAAATAATCAACGAGTGTGTAAAATCCTGGGAGATGGAAAGCATGGTTGCAGACGGACACTCCGAAGGCATCCTCACTACATGGATCCCTTGGACGAATCTTATATCAGTAACAAAACACGAATCAGTGTTGGAGACTAAACTCAAAGATGGGGAGACAATGATGGATTTCATAATTCTGGATGTTTATGGTCCTTTCTATAATAGGAAGGCTTTTTGGGAAACTTTTAATAATTCGGGCACTATGAATAAAACAAATGTGATTCTGGGACGGGATTTAAACCTGACGCTCATTATGAGCGAGGTATGGGGGGAGAATGAAAGACTGAAAGCCTTGAGCTCCTTTTTTACAGATTTCTTCGAATGAAGGAAATTGGTAGATGTAGTACCTATGAAAATGGAACCCACTTGGAGAAACATAAGGGGATGAGCTCAGGCAATTTCCAAAATATTAGATCATTTTTTGGTTGGAGAAAATTTAATCAATGGAAATCTAATGATTCGGACTACGATAGAAAGTGGGGGGATATCCGATCACAAACCAATAACCTTGGCGGTCAAATTACCAGAGAAAAAACCCCCAGCCCCCTTTAAATTCAACCCGTTGTGGTTGGAGGAGGAAGAATATAGGGTTCAAATCTAGAATGCTTGGCAACCCTAGAGGGAATCAGTGAACATGTCTTGTATGCAACAATTTGCATAAAATCTAACTTGAGCAAAGCAAATATGGTACAACCATATCTGGTTGGACAGTTAAGAAGCGATTCTGACTTCCAAGATAATAAAATAATAATATATGTATTGATAGATGATAAAATACAATAGTAAGCCTGCTTTGAATATAGCTTCGGAATACATATTTGAAGAGTCGCAACTCTCGGTTCTTTATGTTTAGTAATTATCTATTATTATTGATTATTATATATTCATAACATTTCCTTCCCCTTAGGAAATCTTTGTCCTCAAAGCTTAGATTTTTCTAATGTCGTCCTTCATTCTAATTATGTGTCAGTATTAGAATCAAACGAGACTTCTTTTGCAGAGACGTGCATTTCCTTTCCATTGATGATTATGCACTGTATTGTCTGACTGTTCCTACATTTATGGCTTAGGGTCCAGTCGTCACCGCATCGATGAAATTTGTTTTTCTTCTTTTTTATTATTATCAGAGTAACTGTTAGATGTTTTCGACCTATTTTCAATATCATAGGCATATGATTGAGGTTTGTGGCATTGAGGATGAGTGACCAATTATTTTCACAATACCTACATTGGGTCTCTTTTTCTTGTCGATAATGGTTATCGCCTCTTGTTTTTATTCCTTCCAATTTGTGTTCAACGGCTTTTGATTTATGTCTTTCCACTTCTACGTTAGGTATGTCATGCATCTTTAATTATTTTTGGAGGTATGGTTTAAGACCTCCTAAATAGGTTTCGAGTCTTTGTTTGTAAGAGAAACCAAATACTCGTGTCGATAGGATTCCCACTGATGTGTAAATTCCTCAACGCTTCCGACCTGTTGTAATCTAGTAAGTTTACTGAAAAAGTCATCTTCTCTGATTCCTTGAAACCTATTAAAAAATAATTTTTGAACAATTTCCACGTGTAGGAAAAATTGTCTCTCTTCCACCATAAGTACCAATTATAGGCGTACCCTTCCATATGCATTGGCGCATATTTCACCTTCTCCTTGTCAGATTGAATATTATAGATGTCGAATTACTCTTCTGCTTTGTTCAACCGGGAAACGCATTGGTCTTCACTTCCATTATATTTCAACAACTCTATTTCTGCATTAGGTGGGTACACTATGTAAGGATGATATTGGTTTCCTTTTTCTTGACGGTTTGATGGTGGCTCAGAGCTATTGGATGATGCAACCAACATGTTTGAACTACTTCGTTGTTGGCAGTGATTTTTAGCCTTTTCCTTCTCTACTATCGTAATGATATCGTCTATTTTGTTGCTTAATCGTGCCTCCATATCTGGCAGTATTTTTGTTTCTATCTCTTGTTTAAGTGTCACATGATTGTTAATCGTTATTTCTTTTTGCAAATATTCTTTATTCTTGGTGAATCTTTCCTCTGTGGAAACATGAAATGAGGTATCTAACATGTCTGGACTACTGACATGGTATGTACTAGGTATTAGTTTTTGTAACACCTCCATTAATGTATTGTGGTTCTTCATCATGGTTCTCAAGTTCTGTGTTATGTTGTTTATGTCTTGATTCATGGTACTCATTTTCCCATCCAAGTCTTTTTGTTTCTCGTTCATGATATCCAATTTTTCATCTAGCCTTCTTTCTAGTACCATAACAATTTTGTCTTTGATTTCTTTCTTAAGTAATGTATTGTTATTTTTTATTTCTTCCTTCAAGTTTTTTTGGTTAGCGGTGAGGGACTTGATGTCCTTCTCCAGTTTCTCGATTTGGTATTTTAGTCCCGCCATAGTTTTGTTCTGTGTATGTGGAGGTGTGTATTTGGACCCTATTTTTCCTTATGGAGAGTTTAAAGACACTTAAAACCTTTCGTAGATTTGATGAGCTAATAATAACTATAATTATTATTATTATTAGGATTATTGAACGGGAAAAATAAAAATAATAAATATAATATAATATTTTTATATTTTTATTTGTAATTTCCAATTTTAAAGTTTAATAAATAAATATTATATAATCTCTGAATTTTTTTATTAAACACAGGGAGGGAGGGATGCGCGCGTAGCAGTGGCAGAGCTACAGTGGGAAACGAGTGGGGATTTCGGTGGGTTGGAAGGGAGCACATAAGGGAGTGGAAGGAGACTAGCGACGGGGGAAGCATGGAGTAGAAGTGGAGGACGTAGTCGAGGGAAACATGGAGGATGTGGGTTAAAGGAGGAGCAGCGCGTGGGGAAAAAGAAACGCGGATATGGAGTTTGAGCAATAGAGTTTGTTGGAGGTTGAGCACGGGATATTGCAAGGCGAAGGACGGAGGATGGTGTGTGGCTGGAGGCGTAGGTGAGAGTAGTGGTGGTCTGTGTGGGAGTGTGGACACAGACAGACAATGCAGGAAGAGGTGGAGGTGAGGTGTCGGGATAGGACAGGAGCGTTAGGGATGGAAGTATATGGGGAATTGGGCATGTTGGATTTGGAAGGACGCGAGGAGAATGTGTAGAGGATGGTGAAAGGGAGTGTAATGGAGAAAGGAGCGCAAAGTGGGAAGAGAGACGCATGAGGAGAGAACAAAGAAAGAGTGAGGGAGATGGGAGAAGAGGTGAGTGAGAAAAGATTAAGAAAGTGAGTGAATGGAGATAATAAGGAGCAGTGGGGTGAATTGGGAGCTGATGAGCCGAATTTGAGCTCATAGGGGAGGAGCGAAAGCTCTGATACAAATGGTACAACCGTATCACGTTGGACAGATAAGAAACGAGTCTGACTTCCATGATAATAAAATAATAATATATGTATTGATATATGATAAAATACAATGATAAGCGTGCTTTAAATATAGCTTAGGCATACCTATTTGAAGAGTCGCAACTCTTGTTTATTTATGTTTATTAATTCTCTATTATTATTGATCAGATTATTGGTTATTGATGATAAAATACAATGATAAACATGCTTTAAATATAGCTTAGGCATACCTATTTGAAGAGTTGCGACTCTTGGTTCTTTATGTTTAGTAATTATATATTATTATTGATTATTATGTTTAGTAATTATTTAAACATGACGCTCATGATGAGCGAGGTATGGGGGGAGAACGCAAGACAGGATGCCTTGAGATCCTTTTTAACAAAGGAAATTGGTAGGAGTAGTATCCGTGAAAACAAAACCCACTTGGAGAAACAGAAGGGGAGGAGCTTAGACAATTTGCAAAAGATTAAATCGTTTTTTGGTTGGAGAAAATTTAATCAATGGAAATCTAATAATTCATACTGCGACAGAAACTAGGGGGATATCCGATCACACACCAATAACCCTAACGGTAAAATTACCAGAGAAAAAAACCCCAACCCCCTTTAAATTCAACCTGTTGTGCTTGGAGGAGGAAGAATAGAGGGTTCAAATCCAGAATGCTTAGGAACCCTTAAGGGAATCACCGAACCTATCTTGTATGCAACAATTTGCGGAAAATCTAGCTCGAGCAAAGCAAATATCGAAAACATGGGACAAAAAACATAAATCCTTCTCGCAGAAGGACATAAAGGAGGTAGAAGATAATATAGAGGATGTCTATGGGAAGAATGAGAAAGGTGTTTTTATCATATGAGAGATAGAAAATTTGAGGCAGTTGGAAGGAAAAAAGGATTATTTGCTGAAAAGGGAAGAAAAAACGTGGAGATTAAAAAGCAGGGCTTTGTGGCTTGAAGAAGGGGAAAAAAACACCAAATACTTTCACATATATGCTTCGCATGGAAAGGATATAAATACTATATTGGAAATCAAGAATGGATAGGGAGAAATGGTAAGATCTTTTCAGGAAAACGCAGAAGCATGGCTCAAGTATTTCCGAAACATATTTAAGGAACCGAAAGGTTGTCCAATAATAAAGACATTGGAGGTTTTAAGGCTCTTCTCGCGGATGATTTCAGAAGAAATGAAGGAGGAACTCACAAAGGAAATCTCAGAATAGGAAGTCAATCATGTCCTACATTCATTCCAAAAATGGAAAAGTCTAGGGTCTTTTGGCTTCACTCTAGAGTTTTATCTAGGGTTCTATGATTGTATAAAGGAATATATCTTAAAAGTAGTAAAGGAATATCATAATTCAGGCAAGGTATTGGAAATGATCAACTCAACGTTTTTGACATTAATCCCAAAAAAGCAGAAATATGAGTCCTTCGACGATTTCCAGCCAATATATTGTTGCAATATGATCTATAAAGTTATAGCAAAGGTCATATTCCTAAGGATTAAAGCTATCCTTAGTTAAATTATAACAGAAGAACAGTTCAGATTTTTATTCAACAGACAAATCCATGATGTGGTTTCTTTGCCACAGGAAGCTATTCATACAATCAAAAAGGAGAAAGAATGTGCATTCGCCTTAAAACTGGATTTATCAAAAATGTATGATCGAGTAAGTTCGATATTTGTGACATTCATATTGATTCAAATCGGAATGCCTTTGGAGATGGTGGAATGTATCTTAGGATGTATCAATCTACCTCCTTTGTTGTTCTAATAAACAGGCCCCCCTCCAAATTTTTTCTCCCAACAAGAGGATTAAGACAGGGATGTCCCCTCTCCCCATTCTTATTTCTATTGGTGGCACAAGATTTAAGTCAGCTACTCCACAATGCTAAAGCTTCCAGGTATATAGAAGGCATAAAGGTACCTAGTACAAAAGAAATCACTCACGCTCTCTTTGTAGATGATGTCCTTGTCTTTGGTAAGGGATCTATAAGGAATCTGAGGGCTTTTTCCTCCTTGTGGGATAACTATAAAAAAGCAACAAGCATGGTTATCTCCATAGAGAAATCCAGCTTGGTATATAATGAATTCTAGGCAAAAATGATACAGAGTGCAAAAGAGATAGTGCCTTTTCCTGCTAGACCAAACGATTAAGGTTTCAAGTACTTAGGTTTTTTCTTAAAACCTAACAGTTACTCCTTTCATGACTGGTTTTGGCCATACAAAAAAAATGAAAATCAAATCTCAACATGGACTAATCATTTCCTATCTAGAGGAGGCATACTAGTACTCTTAAAAGCAATCCTCTAGAGTATTCTAGTCTACTGGGAATCAATAGCTTATATCCCAAAAGGAATTTTGACGAAGATAGGAATTTGTTTTTTCTTTCCTTTGGACAACAAGTAAACAAGCGGAAGGAATACCACTAGTAAATTGTTTGCACTTGTCCTACCAAAGGAAATTGGCGGATGGGGAATCAAAAATTTGACTTTTTTCTATAAATCTCTAGCAGCATAAACATTGTGGAGACTAGATCAGAACCCGGATTCATTGTGGGGAAGGTTTATGACCATGAAATACTACACAGATTCCTCTTTAGTGGAATGGTTCAGGAATCCTAATAAAACCCACAAGAATGGGTCTATAGGCTGGAAAGCATTGGTTCTAGGATTCCCTTTAATTGGTAACTTGATTGCTTGGAGAATTGGAAGTGGAACGAGAGTGAAAGTCGATGAAGACCTGTGGGAAGGAGCTGAGGATTTCATACTTTCAAATCAAGTCATATAACAATTGAGAACTCAGAGAATCACTCTTTTAGCAGATGCTCAAGCCCAACATCCTCAATTACGAGGAATGATAGGTTGGAAAAAATCTCAGGAACTAGGACTAGCAGGAGGAAAAGCAAAAGAGTGGAACATATATGTTCATAAACTTGTCACAAATTTTGTTCATCTAAATGAATAAGATCAAGACAGTCTCATCTGGACCAAAAACATGAATACTGGAGAATTCACAGCCAAACAAGGTTATGAGGTAGTAAGTGGGCAGATGACAGAAGGTGAAAAAGATGGTGGTGGAGTAGTTTATGGACCATAGACAGTCCCCTAAAGACCATTATAACACTATGGTTCGCTTTAAACAAAAAGTTGCTTACTTGGGAAATTTTGAAAAAGAGGGGTCTTGAAGGACCAGGAATATGCTCGTTGTGCAAAATGAATGAGGAACATACCTCTCACTTGTTCAGTTTCTGTCCTTATGCAGGTGTTGTTTGATGATCTCAGTCATGCAAAAGCTCACTAATAATAGAGGCCATTATTGGAATGAAGCTTCGCTAGAACAACGAACATAAGCATGGTGGCAAGATGAAGGAGTACATTGCTACGATGCATTTCCATCTTTATTTGTTTATATAATTTGGGAGGCTCGTAATAAAGCAATTTTTCAAAGTAGATGGATACCACCTGATGTTACCAGTTCACTGTTGATGAAAAAATATTAGGAGCACAAATTCATCCCAACTCCAACAAATATAAGAACAATCTTAGCACCAACTATAAACAAGAACATCTCGTGGGCATATTTTGAGGGTGCGAGCCAAGGAGACCCCCCACTTGGAGAAAATGGAGGGGTCATCATCTTATCATCAGATTCAAAGATATATATAAAACATGCTACAAGACGAGCATCCAACAACAAAGCTGAGCTAGCAACTCTTTGGGCTATTTTGAAAATCATCAAAGATAGGCAAATACATAATATTCAGATTTTTGGTGATCCTAAATTGGTAATTGATTGGGAAAATGGGAAAAGCGTGGTTAGAGAACCTCATCTACAATACATCTTAACAGAAATTCAAACTCTAAGGAACCAGTTTGAGATGGTATATTTCTCCCACAATTACCGAGAACTTAACTCAGAAGTAGATACACTCTCCAATTTGTCTTTAGCAATCAATCTCGGGGTGATAGAGATGGAGGGGCATATTAATGGGCAGGCTTCCCTATCATATATAACGATCTAAAAAAAAAACATACATATTTTTGAGGAAGACTGGTTTTCAAGAAGTAGCATAAAGTCAATACATATAAGGGAAGCAAGGAAGATTAAAGGCTTTTCTGATTACAAGAGGATTGAATTTTCAAAGGTTTCTTGATGTAAACTCATAAGAGTAGAAAGTTTTTTTTGTGAGATGTA
>LPNX011178046.1:202422-224568 GCA_001517045.1 Pseudotsuga menziesii | reverse complement strand
CCATGCATAATCATCATTTTCATGACATAAACATAAGCATATCATTATTATCATTGTCAACATCTAACAAACATAAAAATAAACACCAGCATATATACCATCATTAACATAAAACAAAAAATAAACATGAATGTACCATCATAAACATTGTGTCACATATTGATGTAACATATACAACTAACATATTTAAGCATCATCTAACACACATAAATAATAATACACGTAAACAGAATTAACGTTCCATGATAATCATTTTCACCACATAAATAAATAAGCATCGACATTAACATAAACATGAAAAATGCAATATTTATATAACATCAAAGTCATGATACAATATGTCAATATATTAATATATCTATGGTGCAATAACTACTATGACATATCTTCTAGTGCATCTCCGCTAGTAGAGGCATCATTAGTATCTCTCAGACCATATCTAGATGCATCATCAACTTCACCAATAGATCCAAAGGTAGTATCAACACCTTTAACGGCAGAGCCAGAGGCATTAGTACCTATACCAGAAATAAAAAGAGGTATGAGAGAAAGAGGGAAAGGTCCATCAAGACGAAGTGTACGGCCCTCTCTAATCATCTCTAAAATAGAAACAAGTGAAGTAGGAACTGGTGGATGGTCATGGCGATGAGTAGGATTGAAGGGTTGGTCAAGCAAGACTAGAGTAGATGATGATGTACGATTAGGAGGAAGGTCAATTAGGAGTAGAGGACTAACTGACGTCAGAGGAGGTGGAGGAGGAGAAAATGGTGGAGGAGGTGGATAAGACATCTAAGGTGGAGGAGCAGGAGGTGGATCAGATGTCAAAGGCAGAGGGAGAGGAGGTGGAGGATGAGTAGCAGGTGCAATGGACGTGAAGGTTGTGTCACTATTCAAAGTAGTTGGGGGAGAAGGAGGAGCACCAGGAAGCGGAGTATCTTTGCCCTTGTATAACGATGAACTACTATGATGGATACCATCTAAAATATCACAAGCATAAAAAAATGTGTTGCACCAAGCTCTTCATATTACGAGGAAGAATCCTCCACAACTATGAGCGGAAAGGGTCCCTGATAAAGTACCTCACTTGTATAATGCCACAAATATCCAATGGTACTACATCAAGCTCTACCCCATCCTTAAACTTATCAAAAATTAAATTTTTAATATACTTTTCTTGGTTACTTGCAATTGTGCATCATTAGCAACCCATCCAAGTGGATATGGATTATCATGAGGTATAGTAGCTGAACCCAGTTTATTTACCACTTCTTCATAAACTAAATTGACTTCTGACCCACTATCAAATAACGTATCAAATTTTGTATGTTTCGCAATGACCCAAACATGAAAGAGTTCAACGCGTTTCTTATCAGCTTGTGTAGAAGAAGATTGTATACTTGCACCTGTATTTGCATGATGACAAAGAGACATGCATTTATCCTTAAATTGGTCTCCAATAGGTGAGACTTTGGACTCATCACCAGATTCAGATCCCACATCCTACAGCACTATAGAAACATTCTTTACATTGTCTTTATCCTTGTACCCTCCATATCTTTTTTGTCTTAATTTCGGATGTAATTTCTAACACTGTGATACATCATGTCCCTTCTTGCAGTGGGAACATGAGGGCTTCTAACCTTCTTTCTTAATAGTGATGGTCTTTTTATCTTTCCATTTTCCTTTAAACTTATTGCTAGTTGATTTAAAAGGGTTATTGGAATTATTGTTAGCAGTATATTTCCCCTTAGACTCTATATGTGTGGCTTGAACACATACTTCATCCAAATTGTTAGGGTTAAACATCAAGAAAGTATGTTTTAAATAACCATGTAAACCACCTATATATTTAAAAAGTGTTTCCTAGGTATAGAGAGGAATACCCGACACTAAATACCTTTTCCTAAATTCGTGTGTATAGTTTGTAACACTCTCTCCTTTACCTAGTCTGAAATTTTACCCATCCATCATAGCCTGTTGCATATACCCTAATGGATAAAATTGTTTTCAATGCTAACACAAACTCATACCATGAGGAAATAATATTACCTTTAACAAGCAAGTCCTCCTGAGTTTTGCTTCCCCACCATATGAGAGCAGTGCCTCGTAGCCGAAGTGAGGATAACTAGACTTTTGCTTCATCTCTTGCCAACTTCTGGATTTTGCAATAAAATTCTATTTTCCTAAACCAATAATCCAATTTATCAGCATTAACTTCTCTATTAAACGTGGGAAAATTATATTCTATGTCAACCTTCAAAAATGGTGTATTCATATCATAATTCTTAGAGTGATTTTTACATGCAACTTTCGAAGAACTTGAAGAACTAGTATTAGAAGAATAAGACAATGATGAAAATGATGGAGAAGGTAGAGTTTTAGGATGATCTCCTCCATTACCTTTTTCTAAGGTACTCCCTACTTCTTTTATCCGCTTCCTTATCTTCTTCTCCAATCTTCTTTGATAATATGAAAATAACTTCTCTACCCTTTCAGCCATCTGGTAGAAACCTTTTTAGAATGCCTTTTCATCTTCTGCCTGATAGTCTTTCTCTGCCATTTTCTTGGTTCGATGTGCATGCCCAATTTATAGGTTGTAAGGCTCAATTTCTCCTTTACCAGCTTTTAACTTCTCCGTAGTTAGCATTCATAGACTCACAATTCTTGGGTTAAAACCACTCTGATACCACTTGATCCAAAAACGCTAGGATCATTTACTTAACCAAGCAAGAATTTAAATGTGAATATGTTCTTAATTGCTAAACTTCAATGAGGTGTAACAATCAACTTTAAAGAGAACATACATGCATCATTGTGAAAGATAAAAACGGAATATAACCATGAAATTGAAGATAGTAACTTGGTAAATGAGTTCAGCTTTATAATGCCTACATCTCTAGGTACACTTTCAGTGCGACTGATATATTAATTATTCAAATGGAATAAATGGTTACAATAATTACATGGAGAATGCATGAGTCTAGCCTCAACTGATACAAAGACTAAACACCAACTCAATACCTGAAGAATTCCTATGAACGCAATATCTTCAAGCACTGGTGAATTGGTCCTCTATCTAACTGTCTCTCAACGATCCTTATATGTTGTATCTACTTATTTGTTTCCCGCTTCTACGCTCAGCCTCTTGACCCTTCTCTCTGTTCTGCCAATCTTGCCCGCAGTTGTTAAATAGAAGTATTTGACCAGTAGAGATCTATGGATAAAGTTCCCAACTTGGAACAAAATCAATATCAATAACCAGATGTCTTGAAGGATAAGAATCCATGCCCAAATCAAGAGTAAAATGGCACGAAATGAGGATCAAATCCAAATATTCTCATCCAAAAATCTCTACAAATCTGAAAAATCAAATCCACAGTCAAAACCCCTAGATTAAACCATAACCATTGATCAAATATGTTATCGAACGATCTAGACCATGGATCTACAATGTTTTGATTGAATCCAATGCCAATTTTTTTTAGTCGATTTTTCAATGTCAAATTTTTGTTGCTGACTACCCAACGCTGACTTTTGTATGCCAACTTCGAAAGCCGGAAGTTGGCGTTGTCAATCACTAGTACAAAATGAGAGATAAATGACCATGTGACCAAAAAAATTGGTTACCTTTGTTTTTTCAAGGGATAAATAACCAAACTTTAGTTATCCAACTAAAAATGACCAAGCTAATGACCAATTTGATCACGGGCTAAAATATATGACAAAATAACAAGTAACTAAACTAAAAATAACCACATAATAATAACATTAAGAATATGAATTTGTTATTTATTTGGTCATTTTTAGTTGTATCAGTGTGACAATAGAAAATTACAATTTTGACAATGAATCCATCTACGAAGTTAAAATTTAGTAAATTACAGACCCTCTCATGGATTCAATGGTTTATTTTGATATCATAGATAGTGTGGTGTCTTCATTCCTTCCCTAGGACAGCCATTAAGTATGCCCCCCAATCCAGTGTTGAGGTGATGCTTTTTAGAACTAATGCTCCTCAGATAGCAGCTTTTTTTATAAACGTATATCAATCCGACACAACCTCAAGGAAATTGTGCAACTAGCAGGCTTGTTCGTGACTTTATAACAAATTGTGAATCCCTGCAGCTTTCTCGCCTCCTTGGACACAACTAATTTAATAAGGGGTTTTAGGCCCATCAACTCTCCAAGATTGTTTTTTTCCAAATTCTAAAAATGATTTCTAATGGGCCTTCAAATGTCTACACTTAAATTACTCATTGATCCAGAGGTTGCTTACTTTGGTGGGCATATATCATCTTAATTTCTTTATTTTTGTTTCTGTTTCTGGAAATAAAACTTTATGAAAGAATCTTGATGATTATATGCCCCAGGGAAATATACTATACTTTTTGTTTCAAGTTGTTTTGTACATTTGGTAGTAAGCCCGGAAGTTCTGTTGATGGAGGCCTTTGAGCATGAGTAGTTCTCCCATTGATTTATGAAGTGCCCTCAGCACAAAAAACTGTTTCGTTCTAGTTCGAATGACCATCTCCACGACTGCAAGAAACTCTTTTTGGAGAAGAATCATATACAGGAATATTCAACTTGCAATTAAATCCCATATCCTGCACTTATTTTGCTGTGGTATTTTTATCAGAACCATTAACAAGCTTAAAAGAAAATTTTGGACATTTCCATCCATTTTCTCCAGTAAGGAGCTCTGGATTTGTGAACTCCACCAAGCAGCAATCAATGTACATTGGGATAACTTTCACTTCCATCGACTCTTCTTCCCTGGTTTCACTAGTAACAGGCACACCCTTAAACAAATTATCTCAATCGGTTTCACCATACAAAAGGTTCTCTAATTCACCAACTTCTATTGTTTTTCTCTCAACCGAAGAGTTTGCGTTATCACTGGAGATATTCCAGATATCATCATCAATATCAGGGTCCATAATAACTACGGCCTCCCTCTCTAGCAAATCATCTACACTTATTTGACCATACAAAACCATATTCTCTGGTTTTTCTCCACTGAAGGCGATTGTACTTCTTGATTTTCAATCTTTCGTTCTCTAGGCTCCACAATGGAGTTATGGCCATGCTAGTGAACTTGTTACCTTGGGAACAAGAAGATCAGTACAAGGTTTAAAATACTTCAATCCATGGTTCCAGGAGACACAGATATGGATAATATTTCCATGCTCGATGATGCTATGTTAGGTTTCTCCAGAATATGCAAATTTGGCTTCTACAGGGATATGCAGCATACAATGGTCATTTTTTATATGCTTAGGCTCCTTATAATAGTACTGGATTTAATGTCCATAGTCATTGTCTAAACATTATACCATTTGGATATAATTGTCTCTCAGTGAGCATTACCGAAATCATTGTGGTTATGTTCACCCATACGATTCCTTGAGGCTATGAGAAAATGTAAAATTGTGAGTTACAAGTATATTTAATAATATGTTTAACTCCCTTTACAAAATTGATGTCTAGATTATTTATAGATTTCATGGTCATGTAATTTGTTGTCTTTGTTAAACAACTATCTATGAATATGGAATTACTAGTAGCTCTCAGAGCTAGTGACTGGATATCAAGAAATTTATGTAAACATAAATGGATTCCCTCCTACATAAAAGTGCTTGGCTATTTTTGGACATCTGGGAGATTCAGAAATGTATTTTGTCCTCTATTCAATTTGCTTGTCTGGGAAATCAGTGATAAATATTGGTAGTTCATTAAATATAAGATCATTCAATTCACTTACAGAATTCATGATACATTCAAGTTCATCTTTTATATTTTATGGGTTATGTCATGAAATGACACGTTTTGGGTTTATGTTGTCAGATTTCACATGTTATGGTCAAGTTTATCTTCTGTATTTTATGGGTTTTTCCATCAAATGACACAATTTGGGTTTATTCTATCGGTCTTCAGATTTCTGTAGCCAATAGCCATGGATCAATCCGATCAAGGTAGCAAGTATAATATATTATTTTCTAATATAGATATTAGTATATATGTATTTTAACTCCATATCTATCAATATCGAAGAGATGTCAAAATGAAGTGCACATTGATGTATTTCAACCCAAATTTATCATGATCCAGAGATGTAAAAAATATTGAGGTGTATTTTCACCAGGTCTATGAATATCCTATAGATTTCAAACACGTTAAGGTGTACTTACGAATTATTAGAACTATAAATATACTATTACACTCCTATTTACATATATAAGTGGCAGATAATTGAAGTAGGTATTCATGTTTTTTCCAAATGCCAGTCCAACAATCGACAGGAATTTATTGATCAAAATACAATTTATCTTCCTGAATCCTTCACCAAACTTCACAAACCCAATTTTCAAATCCCTTCTTCCAAGATATAACAAGATGCAAAACCTTAGATTTTGGATAAAAATAAAATAGCAAGATAAGCTAAATTCTAAGAAAGATCAATAGAGAAAAGTCCAATGAGAAGAAAATAGGGAAAAAATAGACTAAACATTTATAAAAGATTGATATCAGCACCAACAAACTAATACCATGTAATCTTAGTTTACACTTCTCAAAATCTTCTATGCCCATAACATTCTGTTGAGGCCTGGAAATTCACAGGCAACAACAACAAGGGATTCTCCCCAGTCAATGTTCCCAACTAGCCCGTGACTATTTGGTGTAGGGAATCCATTCGGTTTGTGGTCCGGCTACAGTGAGTCAAGTAACAAAACAAGGGTTTCACCGGTTGCGGCCCGGTCCACCGTATATATTTTTGTATTTTTTACTTAAGATATGATATGCATGTGCCTAATTAACAATGCAGGGTGATAAAAGATGCAAGGAGTAGTCACAAAGTGATGCGCAGGTTCTTACCTCTCGTCTTAGAACTCACAAGCATCTAAATCATATAAACAGTAATAACTGTTTATAAAGTAAAGCTAACTAAGCTATCTCTAGAGAGCTGGATGTTAATTCGTGAGTAATGCATTTTTGTCCATGCGATATGGCAAATCACAGATAGTTGTTCTTATAACCAAACATATAAACATGAATAAAAGTATACATGATAAGATAGCTCATCAACAGTTAAAAATCCCATTACTCACGGTGGAAGATATCACAGAGTATACTGAAGAACATTCAGACAAGAACATAGGTTCAGGAAGTTAGAACGCTCTCACAGTTTAATGAAACACAGTTGAAAAAGAAATAGTTCCCATTCAACATCGCCCATTTAATCACATTTATACATTCCACATAGCACTTTCTCCAACAGGCAAAATTTGCAATTTCTGATTGTAAAACGAAATAGTTCCTCTTACAAGCAATAGTTTACAATTTTTTTGAGGGGAAAAAGCCCCTCTCAGTTCTAACTTTCAGATATTTAAACTAAGATAGTTAACCGCTTGGGCTGCCCCCAACATGTGACCATTCGGTCCCTTCAAAACGTTTCATATCTCTATTTTTATCTTTTCTGCACGCACTCATGATCCGCTGAGTAACTAACCAACCTTTCAGGTCTGCGCCTTTGTTGCTATTCATTTTGTCTTCTCCTTCGTTTGCCCTTCTTGCGATCCCGTCGACTTCAGTTCGACCTTTGCCCAAAACTGCCCAGCTTCCTTCTGCCACCTATCTCTCGGTTATATCCTCGCGCTGTGGGAGTCTGAAAAGTCCCTCGAGTCCACCTGCAAATAAACGCCATTTATCATCCATTGGGATTGCATTTTCAATAATAAAAAAACAAGAAAAACAAACTACGTCTATAAACGAGTAATCATCAAGAGAGGCCGTGCAATGTCCTTTGGTTCTGGAAACCTTAATAGGTGCGGTCGCCACTGTCTCATCCACACATGGGCTTGAAACTTGCTAACGGCGGGAAGAGGAAACGCATCGGCGGCTTAAAACATGAAACCTTGGCTGGGTAGACTTATTTACAGCCGCATAAGCGTGTATTAACAGATGACGGGCGCTGCAAAACATTTGAGCCTATCGGAGTCGGAGAGGTTACGACTTAAATTTTGGGCGGGAAAATTCCCAGTCGGAAATCAAAAAGACAACGACATCGGAAGCCAAGTGCTTTTCGCATCCGCAACGGCGGAATAAAAAAGGGCTACAGATACGCTACTAGAAATCGACACGCGTCGGTGGGCGAAGCG
The DNA here is from genome assembly GCA_001517045.1 of Pseudotsuga menziesii. NCBI lineage: Eukaryota > Viridiplantae > Streptophyta > Pinopsida > Pinales > Pinaceae > Pseudotsuga > Pseudotsuga menziesii. The sequence continues at coordinate 216,412 of LPNX011178046.1, read as the reverse complement.
CTTACATTTCGGGTAGCTAGCCGCTTTGGGAGCCGCAACGGCGGAAAAAAAAAAACATACAACAACCTCCGATCAAACATAATTTGACGCCCGATTAATAAAAAATATTAAGTGTTCGGAATAGCTTTAAAATTCAGCACGGTCAAAAACCTGTTCCACCTCCGAGACAGCGGCTTTTCAAGAACAATTTATCCGATTCATCTCCGACTAGCAAAATCAAACTCAAAATTTGTGACCCACAACAATTTTCAATCACAAGCAACTTCTGAAAAAATAGGACGAGAGTCAATCTTCAAAATCATCCAAAATTAAAGCATGACCAAACAGTTCACGGACCCAAACGATTCAAAACAACACTAAATCATAAAGGGGGGGACCAAAATTTAAAAAAAAATTGGGGAAAACAGTTGCAGCTGCAACAATTGTCGATTACCTAGTGAACCTAGATCTCTGGATGATTATTCCTTGAGTGACAGACTGTTTAACAACAAACGAACTTATTGAATTCTTCCAGCTATCTGGATTTCTCAAATGGCAGATGTATGTACCTTTAATCATTGATGATAGTCCAATTTGGGAGAGTGGAAACCAAAATTTTCAAGTCCGGATAACTCTGTTGAGGCCGAAAGATGAATTTCATTGTTACCTTTGTCCTCATGTAGCTACCAGCTTGGACACCACAGGATTGTAGCATATAGCAAAAAGAAATATTCATTTGTTCCTCATTCCCATGCCACTTCAGCACTTTTGTGCTTTTGGACTTTTGTCCATTTCATATGAGTCCTCCTGTATGCCTTTCTTTCTGAATTTTAATTCAGTCTCCTCTATCCCAAGTGTCCTTTTGTGTGAGAGGCGTATTCACGTTTCAGCTCACGGATGGAGAAGAACTTTCGACGATTTAGTACTCATAGGTTCAGCATTTGTTTTGATATATAATGCTTTCATAGGAGTTTTTTTTTTACTCTTTCCTGCCTTCTGGCATTCATTTCTTGGCATGGGATCATTTATATCTAATATACTGTTTATATTGCTCCTTTCCATGGGCCCTTCGTTGTCACTTCCTAGGACATTTTAAATGTGACATGGATGGAGCCTCAAAATAGTATTCCGGACCTTTTGATTTTGGTTTATTTCACAAGGGTTAAGCAGGACTTCAATGCGTACATAGCTATTCGAGAAAACTGCTAAAATGGAAGAAGTTCTTTTAGATAAACAACAATATACAGTCTTACACCTAAGAACTTTGATCAATCCAAATTCTGGTGTTCCCCATGCAACCACGGGTTTTATTGAAATTAGAAGAAATTTAAACTAAAACAAAACTGAAAAATCAAGACTCAAAGACGAAGGTCAAGCCAGATTATTTATATACAAGATAGAAGAATACCAACAAAACTCAAGAAAAATAAGGCTTGAGAACCAAGCCATTTACATGCAAGTTCTCTTTCCACCCTTGTAAATTTTGCAACATATAAGTTGAAGGGCCAAGCTTTGCAGCAATCTGGAAAGGACCTACCCACAACTGCTGGAATTTCGTGTGTTTTCCTTTTTTATCATGACGGTGGTACCACTTGAGAACCAAATCTCCCACTTCAAAATCTTTTGTTCCTGCCTTGTGTTTGTCGAACCATCTCTTTATTACCTCTTGTTGTTGCTTAAAGCGCTCTCTGGCTTTAGATCGAGCCTCTTTTTCTTTCAGGAGATTATATATTCTCATTTGCAAGACTTCATTTTCTGACCCTCTAAACACTTGAGCTATTATGGAAGAGGGTAGCATGATATTGGGGGGAAGAATGGCTTCTTTTCCATACACAAGGGTATACGGAGACACTCTTATCGAATACTCAAGGGTGACTCTATCGGCCCAAAGGGCATTTGATAGCGCTGAGTGCCAACTCCTCTGGTTTTCTATCACAGTCTTCTTTAAAATTCTAATCAGATTTTTGTTAGTAGATTCGGCCAAGCCATTTCCTTGTGGATAGTAATTAGCAGAATAATGCAACTTTATTCCTTTCTCATGAGCAAAAGCAGTTAATTTTATTGATGAAAAATAAGTAGCATTATCAAAGACTAAAGAAACTGGAACTCCAAACCTGGTCATAATATGGTCCTGCAGGAAGCTGATGACCGCGTCCTCATTTATTTTGTGCAGCGGGATGGCTTCGACCCAGCGAGTGAAGTAATCGGTTGCGTTCAGAATATACTTATGTTGTAGGGAAGAGTTCAGCTTTATCTCCCCGATAATATCCAGCCCCCATTGCTCGAACGGCTCCATGATCATCACAGGCTTCAGTGGTGCGGCTGCTTTAGATTGTCTTCCACTACACCTTTGACAAATGTCACACTTCCTGACATGAGCGTGTGCATATCTGAAAAGCGTGGGCCAATAGTAACCGGATCTGAGAATTTTGTGAGCTGTAGTATCTCCTGAAAAATGTCCCCCAGCAGGCCCGTCATGTAAATCTGTCATTACTTTCTTCGCATCCTCTTTCTCTAAGCATCTAAGAAGAACCCTGTCGTAATTTTTTCTGAATAATATTCCTTCAACAATTTTATAGGAGGCTGATTTAAGACGCAGTGCTCTTCTTTGCTTAGAATTCCAATGTTCTGGCAACACTCCTGTCTGGAGGTAATGCACGAGGCCTCTATACCAAGATTCAGGGGCTATGAACAGAGGACATACATCCATCAAATGTAACTTAGCCTCATTTTCCCAGGCATGTTCCTCATTTTTTTCATTTTTAGTCATTAGTTTGCACAAACCTTGCCCTTTAACTAGAGAAGTTGGCTTGAACTCGAGGTCATACTCTTGAAGAGTTGTTACCCAATTACCCCTTCTTTCTCCTAATTCCTTCTGTACAAAAAGGGACCTTACAGCTGGGTGTGGGACGATCACCTTGGTTCGATTTTTTAATATGTAGGGCCTGAATTGTTTCACTGCTTTGAACACTGCATAAGCTTGTTTATCAATAGCCGAGTAATTTAGTTCGGCCCCTTGTAGACCAGTGCTCATAAATGATATGGGGAACTCATCTCCCCCATCTTGCTTCTGAGTAAGCACAACTGCTAGCGAATCATCAGATGCAAAAGTATACAGAATAAAATCTTTATCAAAATCTGGGATTTTTAGGGAGGATACGTGTGCAACAGCGGTTTTAATCTTGCTGAACGCGTTCTTCTCAATCTCAGTCCATTTGAATTATGCACTTTTCTTCACCATTTGCTGCAGAGGTTTGACAATTTGAGCGAAATCTGGCACGAAACTTCGCACGAAGTTTATTGTTCCCATAAATGATTGCATCCCTTTTTTATTATGGGGCAAGGGGATCTGCTCAATGGCCTTGATCCTCTCCAGATCTATAGATATTCCCTCCTTTGAAACTACGTGACCTAGCAACTTGCCCTCCATAACAGCGAACACACACTTCTTGGGATTGAGTGAGATGCCATATTTCCGACAACGTTCAAAGATATGCCTTAGATGAAACGCGTTTTCTTCTCTCCTCTTTGAGAATATCGTAATATCATCGAGATACACTACAGCACTACGACCAATCAAACCGCGGAAAGTTATGTCCATAGCCCTCTGGAACGTAGCTCCAGCGTTTATAAGCCCAAAGGGAATTATTCTGTAAGCGAAGGTTCCCCATCTGGTCCTGAATGTTGTCTTCAATCTGTCTTCTTCAGCTACTAATACTTGATTGTAGCCTGAGAAACCGTCCAATAAAGAAAATAGCTCAGAACCTGAGACCATTTGTAGTAGTTGCTCCATGGGTGGAACAGGATAGTTATCTTTATCTGAAGCGCGGTTTAAATTCTTGAAATCCATGCATAGCTTGATTTCTCCATATTTTTTCCTCACTGGTACCAGATTTGAGACCCATTCCGAGTGTCTGACCTTAAAAATGATTCTAGCATCCAATAATTTCTTAACTTCACTCTGAATCAGAGGTTCCAATTTTGGGTGCATTTTTCTTAAAGATTGCTGATAAGGTTTGACGCCAGATTTGATGGGGATAACATGTTGGATGATGCTGGTGTCATATGTCTTCAAATCTTCGTATGTCCAGGCGAAAACGTCTTTATATTGATTAAAAAGACTAATGAATTTATCTCTTTCTGCTGGCGAACAACATTTGCCAAGATTCACATATTTGGGATTTGTCTCAGTCCCTAAATTTATCAATTCGAACTGTAGAGATGAGCTGTGAGTCTTCACGTTTGCTGGTCTTCTAAATTTTTCATTTAAATCGAACATTCTTTCTAAGGTTCTGACTCCTTTAGGGATGAAATTATCATATTTCAGCTCGGCTTGATGTTCTTCATCATCTATAATTGCCCCTTTAAATACCTCATCATTTGTTAAGCATTCTATAATCTGTTGATCGTCATCGAACACTCGTAGGTTGGTAATCATATCAAGAACTGAGGGCCTGAAAAGCAATTCAACGAAACATCGATTATTAGTAGGCACAATCCTAGCAGCTGATGTGGCCAACAAGTCAGTTGCTGCATTTTTAAGTCTTGGAATTGAAACAATATTAAATGCATTAAAACATTTGAGTAAGTCCCATACCTCATTTTGATATGATTTTAAGTGAGGAGAGATACAATGTATTTGATTCTGAATTTGTTTTACAACTATTTCAGAATCTCCGAAAACTTCAGATTACTTACCTTTAAGTCGATTGCTCTCCTTAAACCTTGCACCAACGCTTCATACTCAGCCGTGTTATTCGTACATTCAAACTCTAGTCTACATGAAAGGAAATGTTTATTCTTCTGGGGGTCGATCAGGACACAGCCGGCCCTTGACCCTTCTAACGTCTTAGAGCCATCAAAAAACAATGTCCAAAAATCGCTAACTATTTCATGAGAATCTACTTCTACTGCTAAGTTTACTATTTTACAGTCGATTTCATCAGCCTGTGAAAATCGAAGGAGATCAGACTGAGCGTCTATCGTGTTGCTGGATTCTTCTGCTTGGTAATTTCCTGGTTCCAATTCAATAAAATAATTTCCCAACACAGAATCCACTGGTTCGTTCTTTTCCTCAAGTTGAGTAACGTTGTATTTCATGTGAGGCTCCCTCAAGATTTTAATTTGATTCGGGCTTCCTTTATATAGTAGCCATAGATGCGACCAATCCGAGGCAAAATATCCGTTTAGTTTTGCCAACCGGTCTTTCCTCAGAACAAGCCCATAAGCGTCTGGTATGTCGGCCACCACGATATCAATAACTTGGCACACTTTATCATTTGAAGAGAGGCGGACTAGGACATCCTCCATTTCCCCAATTACTTTCACATTCGTCCTATCCAGCTAAACAACCCTCCAGGTGGATGGCTTAGGCTGCCCATTTATCCTTTTACAGACTGATATTGGCATGATGTTAACCTATGCCCCTGAGTCTACCAGGAAATTATGCACGTTGTGATTAAAAATTTCAAAAGTGAGGAGGAAAGGTGGATTCTTGTTCTTAGACCTACCCCCAACGCTCGCTTCCCCGATTTCTTCTTCTTCCTTGGGTTGATTGTCAGTGGGTAGCCTCTCCTCTGATGCTTCAAGCGCTTTTAAAAGTTTTTCTTTCTGCTGCGGCACCTTACACATTTCAAATAATGAGATATTCGCTCTTATCTTCTTTATATCCTCCATAATATCATAGTCCATCTGTGATTCGGCGGGATGTGGCTTATCAACATTCATTTTTTCTTCGTGAGGCTTGGCAAACGTATCATTCTTCCTAGGATCTTGGCTGGTAATGGTGAATTCAGGAATCTTATCAGCTGAGGAATTATTTTGGAATTTCTTAACATTTTTCTACAGCCTTTTAATCTTTGGGAGTATAAGACTGTCTTCTTTTACCAACCCTTGGCTTCTTGTAGTTACATTCGCTTCCACGACGTCATTGTACTCCCAATTTCTTTCCTCCACGGCATCGAATAATGAGACATAGTTCCACAGAACCATGGTCTCATCCTTTGGTTCTTTCGTTGACGTATTACTGTCTTTTCTTTCCTCATCTCCATCTTCTGTTAGTTTAGAGTCCAACAGCTGATTCATCACTAACGTCATTGAGTTTATCCATTGAGGACAGTTCTTTTTAGAGTGAGGTTGTTGGTGGAAAGTGCAAAAATTGTCCATTCCTACCTCTGTTAAGTTCATAGATGTCGAATTGTGGGGAGGGGGTTGGGATTGATTGTTGTCCTCCCGTTTCTTGTAATAGGGCTTGTAAAACTTTTGGGCTTCCTTTTCTTTCTCCAAGTCTATGATCTTGCTATAAAGCTTCTGCATCATTTTTGCCATACTCTCAAAATCTGGTGATTGCTCTTCCTTAGGTTTGGTAAACAATAAGGCTTTCCTTCCCACACTTTTCTCTCCTGATCATTCTGGATAATCTTCAATACTTTCCCTTTCAACCTCTACTTTCTCTGCCTCCTCATAGGTCTCTGCTAAAGTGGGCTTGGCCTTAATCTTGGCAAACATGGCCAACTCGGGTCCCAGAGCTGAGGTATAATATTCAATCAGGACTTTATCTGTAGGCCTGTCAGCTTCAGAAAAATTCTTGAGATATGCTGCAAACCTTTGAGTGAAACTGTGCACCTTTTCCTTTCTCTCTTTCTTCAAGGCGCATAGTCCTTTCATAAGAGCTGCATGAGTCTTCTGGGTTGCATACTTACTTCTAAAAATCCTCTCAAAGGTATCCCAATCAGGGATAGAGTTCGCAGGCAAACCAAAGTACCACGATGTCGTAGCTCCTTTAAGAGTGTGTGGGAAAAGTCTGCAAACTACATCTTCATATTCCCCAGCCCTTAACCCTTATATTTCCAAATAGAAACTTTGCAAGTGGTTGTCTACTAGTATCTTTTCACTCGGGTCGAATTTGGGCAGCATCTTTTCAAAGGATTGAGGTAGATCATGTAATGGAGGTGTTAGGTTTAAAGGTGATCTGGCTCTCCAGGCAGGTGGTGGATTCGGTGGGTTGGGTGGTTGATTTGCATTTACGCCCGCCATGAGTCTGGATGGAGAGTGAGGGGGTGAGCAAACAGGAGTGTGAGCAGGAGAACTATGAGGAGTATTTGGGCCTTCTTGATTTAAAGGTGGTACAACTTCCTGTAAGGCTGTTTCTACAAGTTCTTCCCAATCCTCAACCAGCACTGAGTCTTCCAATATAGGACGATCCTTCCTTTTATATTCTCTTCTGGGAAATTTAGGGATGATTGGAAATCCTCCAATCTTCTTCACATATGCCCTAGTGTGTCTTCTCAGATTATTAACAACTTCGTTGTCGACGGAATACAAATGTTCTCTACCCTCTTCTTCCGGAATTGGATTAGGAAACACACTGGATTCTGAGCTGTTACCGGTGGAATAGTTTCGGGAAAACGGGTTTCCTCGACCAACCATGCACTGGCGGCCCTCCTTCTAGCACCAGAAACTGTTGAGGCCTAGAAATTCACAGGCAACAATAGTAAGGGATTCTCCCCAGTCAACGTTCCCAACTAGCCCGTGACTGTTTGGTGTAGGGAATCTGTCTGGTTTGCAGTCCGGCTACCATAAGTCAAGTAACAAAACAAGGGTTTCACCGGTTGCGGCCCAGTCCACCGTGTATATTTTTGACTTAAGATATGATATGCACGTGCCTAATTAACAATGCAGGGTGATAAAGGATGCAAGGAGTAGTCACAAAGTGATGCGCAGGTTCTTACCTCTCGTCTTAGAACTCACAAGCATCTAAATCATATAAACAGTAATAAAGTAAAGCTAACTAAGCTATCTCTAGAGAGCTAGACGTTAATTCGTGAGTAATGCATTTATGTCCATGTGTTATGGCAAATCACAGATAGTTGTTCTTATAACCAAACATATAAACATGAATAAAAGTATACATGATAAGATAGCTCATCAACAGTTAAAAATCCCATTACTCGCAGTGGAAGATATCACAGAGTATACTGAAGAACATTCAAACAAGAACATAGGTTCAGGAAGTTAGAACGCTCTCACAGTTTAATGAAACACAGTTGAAAAAGAAATAGTTCCCATTCAACATCGCCCATTTAATCACATTTATACATTCCACATAACACTTTCTCCAACAGGCAAAATTTGCAATTTCTGATTGTAAAACGAAATAGTTCCTCTTACAAGCAATAGTTTACAAGTTTTTCGAGGGGAAAAATCCCCTCTCAGTTCTAACTTTCAGATATTTAAACTAAGACAGTTAATCGCTTGGGTTGCCCCCAACGTGTGACCATTCGATCCCTTCAAAACGTTTCATATCTCTATTTTTATCTTTTCTGCGCGCACTCATGATCTGTTGAGTAACTGACCAACCTTTCAGGTCTGCACCTTTGTTGCTATTCATTTTGTCTTCTCCTTCGTTTTCCCTTCTTGCGATCCCGTCGGCTTCAGTTCGACCTTTGCCCAAAACTACCCAGCTTCCTTCTGCCACCTATCTCTCGGTTATACCCTCGCGCTGTGGGAGTCTAAAAAGTCCCTCGAGTCCACCTGCAAATAAACGCCATTTATCATCCGTTGGGATTGCATTTTCAATAATAATAAAAACAAAAAAAACAAACTACGTCTATAAACGAGTAATCATCAAGAGAGGCCGTGCAATGTCCTTTGGTTCTAGAAACCTTAACAGGTGCGGTCACCACTGTCTCATCCACACATGGGCTTGAAAAATTGCTAACGGCGGGAAGAGGAAACACATCGATGACTTAAAACATGAAACCTTGGCTGGGTAGACTTATTTACAGCCGCATAAGCGTGTATTAACAGACAACGGGCACTGCGAAACATTTGATCCTATCGGAGTCGGAGAGGTTATGACTTAAATTTTGGGCGGGAAAATTCCCAGTCGAAAATAGGAAAGACAACGACATCGGAAGCCAAGTGCTTTTCGCAGTCGCAACAGCGGAAGAAAAAAGGGCTACAGACATGCGACTAGAAATCGACACACGTCGGTGGGCGGAGCGCTTACATTTCGGGTAGCTAGCCGCTTTGGGAGCCGTAACAGCAGAAAACAAACATACAACAACCTCCGATCAAACATAATTTGACGCCCAATTAATAAAAAATATTAAGTGTTCGGAACAGCTTTAAAATTCAGCACGGTCAAAAACCTGTTCCACCTCTGAGACAGCGGCTTTTCAAGAACAATTTATCTGATTCATCTCCGACTAGCAAAATCAAACTCAAAATTTGCGACCCACAACAATTTTCAATCACAAGCAACTTCTGAAAAAATAGGACGAGAGTCAATCTTCAAAATCATCCAAAATTAAAGCATGACGAAACAGTTCACAGACCCAAACGATTCAAAACAACACTAAATCATAAAGGGGGGGACCAAAATTTTAAAATTTTTTGGGGAAAACAGTTGCAGCTGAAACACATTCCAAAGGACTTAATTTCCTTACCTGACTGTTGCATACAACATCACCCTATTTTCTTGAATATTCCAAAGCAAGGTTACTTGGGAGCGGGAGCGGGGCCAGGAAGCGAAATTTTTAGAAGCTTCCAGATTGGAAGCATTTAGGAAGCGTTTTTTATATAATATATATTTTGATGCATATATGTCAAAAAATGCTTGTAGAATGTTGAATTAGTCATGAAAAACATAAAAACATGAAATAAGCCATAACATGATAAATAATAATACCATATAACATCATTCATCAACTATTAATGATTCAATCAATTATCATATACTAGTGAATTCATCAAACATAGGTCCATTATCCATAACATCAAGTTATCAACCTTACAGCTTCAGAGTTCAACTTCAAACTTCAAACTTGAATTTCCATGTAATGTTCACAAAATATACCATAATAAATATAAAAGAGTCAATGACTCAAGTTCTCGGATCTCAACAGTGCAGAAACTTGAAAGTACTGTAAATAAGAAAACACAAGAAAAGTAGATTTTATGGATGTTTCCTCTTGCCACGGGAAATATCTAATTTCTTTTGTCGTTTTCTATGTTCATGAACAAAGGGAGAAAGATTTTCATCCCTAGTAGCCACCGATGTTGAGTGGCTTGAGCCATGTCCAAGAATTGATCCTACATGGCCCCCCCTCACTGATGCAGGTGGGGGTTGTGAAGTTGAAATTGGGGGCAAAGGAGGTGGTGGCATTGTTGCTGCTGCTTCTGCTGCATGGTCATCCTCATCGCCCAAAAGCTCTTCCTCCAAGCACTCTAAATTTAAGGCTCCATCCTCCAAGTTATGCTCCTCCGGATTGTTGTCCCAAGTGACATATGATCTCTCGGTTTTGGCCCGCCCACAGTAATGAGTCAACAACCTCAAGTTGTAATGTACATAAACCAAGTTTTCTGCTCGATTTTCATTTGATCGGTTTCTTTTCACCGAGTGGATGAAGCTATAGGTGCTCCAACACCTTTCTGCAAAGGAACTGTTTACCACTTGTGAAAGCACTTTGGTTGCCATTTTATGCAATCATGGGCTTAATGAGCCATACATGTTCCACCACTCAATAGGAGGCACCCTATCTCGATCTTTTCTAGCATGCAAATTACCAAACGGACCAATATCACTGAGGTATTTGCTTAATTCACTACGCAATAAGGCACATTCCTCTTCATTAGGGACCAACTTGACTATAGTATCCATGTACCCAACCTGTACCTCTGGATCTATGTGGGGATTTCTCCTAACCCCACCCCTAGGTGCTGGTTTGGCCAACCAAGATGGAGAATAATATTTTGGGTGTTAATACATATGCTAAGGCATGCAATGGAACATTGAGATGATCCCACCTTTTGACCACTTGTGTGTGAATATGGTCATATAGGATGGGATCCTTCGATTCAACAATATCTTTAATATGGCCCAACATGCTATCCATCTGCTCATACACCTCCCCAATTACCGGCTTATCTATATCTGCAAACCGAATCATGTGATAAATGGACTTTATGAACTGCAAAACAAACTTGACACTTGCCCAAAATTGACCATCAAGAACTGTGTCTTACACGTCCTGAAAATCACGCCTATCAAATGTGGACGTAGCCCTATCTTTCAAGACTTTCCATGATTCACTTGATACCATGCTAGACAATGCCTCTCTTACCTTCGAAAGGTGCATGAAGGTGAGGTAATATCTAGCAAATGTAGTCTTTGTTATCTTTAATAGATCTAACTTTGAGTGAGTGCAAAAAATGCCATGGGCATTGCTATGGTTGGTAATAAATCTTATCATGTGCTTACCCTTTTTGTACAATTCACCAATCCATTTGTATTCATTTTCCTTCAACTTAATAATGTCATGCATCAAAAGGTTCAATGTGTGAACCATACACCCATACCAAAATATGTTGGGGTATTTATCTTCAATGATTGCTCCCACTGCCTTACAATTAGCAGCATTATCTGTTATGACTTGGATGGCATTGTATGGACCAATAGCTTCAATGTTTTTGAGAAGGAGTTCTGCAATGTTCATGCCGGTCTTGAATTTATATGAGTGGTCATGTGCCGAAAGGGAGATTGCACCAGTAGCAGAGACACCAAGAAAATTTATCAATGGCTTACCTTTCACATTGGTCCAACCATTTGATACAATTGATACCCCATACTCATTCCAAGCATTTGTGAATTGCCCCAAAGAATTTTGGATCTTGACTTTTTCTTTGTCAAGCCCCACAGTTCTAGCTTTGCCATACCCAAGGCTCTTTATCCTGCTGGGGCAGTGCGGATGGCCTCTACCATTTCATGCCAATAGGGTGAGTGAAGACCATTGAATGGTATGCCACATGCATAGAGAAACTGATACACTTTAGAATCCACGTCATCCCTGCCACCTTGATCAAGGAAATATGATATTGTCCTGCGGCTGCCACGTGATTGCATGGGAGAGAATCCATTGCCTTGGGTGGATGGGCATCCAGTTCTTGGTGAGCATGAAAGGTCATGGTCATCCGATGATCATTTTGATGTGTTTTGTGCTTCAAATTATTCCTTCTTATAGATGGTTCTTTGTGTTGATACTACATTTGGGCAAAGACAAACTCCTACAGTTTTTCTTTTGTCACATGGAATGTGCCCACATAGATGTCTTCTCACATGGGTATATGAACTTGTGTATGTCTTGTTACAATGGGGGCAAACAAATTTGGCGGTTCCACCCCATCTAGTTCATGCCTGCCTTGTGACATATTTCCACAAGGATGTGGGGTCCTCTTTGGTTTTCTTTTGGATTTCCCTCTCCTCTTCCCCCTCCTCTTCCTCTTCCTCCTCCTCCTCTCCATGGTATGTGCCACTTCCCACTTCTTCATCCTCTTCCTCATTCCTCCTCCAATTTATAACCACCACTATCAAAATAACAAATGGAACCAACAAAATAAACCATAAACCCATCATCATGGTTGATGCCAAATGAAACTAGAGATTTAACCTATTGCCTGCAATAGAATGAGGGAGGAACTAGAGATTTAAGTTTTTAACAATGTACATTCTAGTCACTCGATTTAAGTTTTTAACAATTTACAAACTTACAAAGAACTTAGAAGGTTGTAGTCTTGTAGAACCTACCTCTTTGGCTCTCGCTCTCCAATGGTGGCAAGATGCAACTTTCTCCTCTCCTCTCCTCTCCTCTTCTCTTCTTCTCTTCTTCTCTTCTCTTTTCCTCTCCTCTTCTTTTTTCCTCTCTTGCAATGTGACAATGAGGTAGGAGAAGAGGGCTTTATCCCCCAAATCCCTCCTCCTTCCCTCCAAAACCCCTTCTCCTCTCTTCTGCGGGCATGGGCAGCGTGTGGGAAACGTTAAACATCGGAATCGTAAGGGGGAGTGCGGGAAGCAAAGGGAGAGCGTGGGCGGAAGCATTGAGGAAGCGAAGAGGAAACATTCAGGAAGCGAAGTGGGAGCATGCAGAAGCGAATGCTTCATGAATTGGCATGGAGCGAATTTTTTTTGTGGGAACCGTGTTTCGTCAAACGCTTCGGATCGGGAGCGACTCCAAAATCACGCTTCGCCTTAGCTCCCGCATTGCTTCAGTTCGAAGCCAGCTTCTAGAGCGGGGGCGCCAAGGGGGGGAGAGGGGGGGGCGGGCGCGCGCGCTTACCCTGCATAGCTTGTAGTTATAGTTTTTAATATAACTAGGTAGAATCGATGATGCAACTAAATTAACTTAATATAAATGTTTTTAATATGTAATAAATAGGAATTATTATGTCTTGGATAAACAGGTCACGATTTACGTTTATCTTCATGTTAAACACCAAAATATGAAGAAATGGGTCATGATTGACTTATAATATATTTTTAAGTTTTGCATATAATATATTTTTATTTAAAGGGGTCAAAATCCTATGGTTTCTCTATATTTGGACTCTCAACTTTTAATTAATAGCATTCATTATAATCTCGGTATTTGTTATGGATTTACTAACTTGTTCTTTATGTTATTTCCAATTGATTTGATTCTTCATATGTCATCATTGATTAATTTTTATACGTTTATTTTTTCTTTCAGAGAATGTGCCAAGATGTACATTATCATTGACGGAAAGCAAGGGAAGACATGAATATTTAGAACAGTTTTCAACAAAATGACACCCAAATGGAGTATAATCTAGGAAGTCAATTGTATAGCTAAAATAGTCTAGTTCTTTTATGGATTTTGTACACTAACATATTTGTAGTTGTGTAGGAGCTATACTTACTATTAATTTCATGGTTAAGTTAAAAGTTTATTTAGATTTAGAATGTAGCTTCTATCGAGGGTCAAGTAAGATTATTGCCTTTAATGGACCTCTTCTTGTGTGATAGAGTGATTTTTAGTATGTTCTTTCTTTGTTCCAAAAGGAAAAGAAAACCTTATATTAACATATACAATATGACTTGCTTTCCTACGAGTTTCTCTTGGAGTTAAGTTGCATACGTATAGAGTGCTACCTTGCATGTGTTATTACAATAGAACCTTTTGAATGAGACCATGCATGTGTCTTAGCTCACTAA
>LPNX011178046.1:132082-202139 GCA_001517045.1 Pseudotsuga menziesii | reverse complement strand
ATATATATATATATTCTGCAACCACTAAAAAGAGATAAATGACCACTACAAAAATAGAGATAAATGAACCAAAATATGACCAAAATACGCATATAAACGACCACTAGAGAAAAATTAGCGGTCATTGATCATGTGGCCAAAAATATGGTCATATTTAGTTTGTTCATTTATAGCTTATCTTGTGGTCGTATATTTGGTCGTATATTTAGGAATTAATTATAGCAATTAATGACCAATATATGACTAAAGATATGACCAAATATATGACCACAAGATAAGCTATAAATGACCAAGTTAAATATGACCACTTTTTTTGTCATGTGATCAATGACCGCAAATTTGCCACTAGTGGTCGCCAAATCAAAAGTGGCCATTTATATGTGGATTTTGGTCATTTTTTTGTCATTTATCTCTCATGTTTTACTAGTGAATCCAATCGAAAAACAAATCCCCTCTTACTCCCAACTCCCGACTACTGACGTTGGAGGTCGACAGTCAACATTATCAACCAACATCCAGCAGCATACATGTTGACTTCTGACTCACATCTGTTCCAAGGTCAAAAATTCAAAATGACATAACTTTCTCATATGAAATCCAATATCGTCGAAAATCTCTTGACGATATCTATGCAACTATAACATTTCATTAACCATTTGAAGAATTAAATTTTCAATTAAATGGGATATCCTCCTGGGTCAATAAACCAATTCACTACCCATTCAAATACTTAATCTAGATTGAAATTAAGTTTGTAATTCTGTAAATAACACAAAATATCCCTAGCAGAGATTTTAAAATTCAAGTTCGATATCTATAAAAAAATATGGGTAATGGGTAATTTAGATTTCCTCCATGACACATTTGTATACGTATTTTGGTAGAATGGAGCAATTTAAGCCAGTAAAAATATGTCCAAGAAAAACAATATGGTCGTCACTAATGCTAAGAACTCAGTCGAACTATCATTCCTTCTCGGGTCACTTTTAACGTGTACAGTGAGAGCAAAAAGTATAAATATTTAAGAATTCTTAATATCCAAATAAAACAAAGGAAAAACTAGTAAAGAAACACCCAAGCGATATCAAATTTTACGTGGTGAAAATATTTTAATCCCAAACCTATTGTGTCCTATGATTGAGAATATAACATGGATTTGCATGCATGGTCATTAACTCCCTTAAGAAAAAATTAACAGGGATCCACAACCTATAAAATACCTTTACAACTAGAAAAACAAGAGAAATTATTTACTTTTCAAGTTCTACACATAATTATAACAATAGAGATTATGGCTTCACCTAATGTATTGCCATCTATTGAATCCTCAATATCCCCCAAGTTGAACGACTTAGGATCCCACTTTAAATTTGGATTAAGGCATGACAAAGAAATTTCACTACCTCTTTGACATGTTCTTTTAACTCAATTTGACAATGATATGTTAATAACTGCTATGTCTTTTACTATACATGTAATTGAGGGTTTTGTTGTATCATTATTTAGTCAAATGTTTACTCAAATTGTCTTACCATTATTTTGTTCTACGTTTATTTATCATGATGCATATATTGTTAACTGAGAGTGCATTGTATTTTAAGAATATTATGTGGGTTGTTATATAATTAAAGTGTCTATGTTGTTTGTTTTGGGTTTTAAAGCCTTTATGTGTCATTCGTTGGATTGCAACAACATGGGAAAAATAATTGTAACTTTCATCAAGCATTTGGTTTGGTTTTGCGCTATGAATCAATGGACCCTATTCTAGTTTCTGACTATTTCAATATCTCTTGTTTCTAGCATTTATTAGCATCTTGAAAGCCTATATAGTCGACATCCTAGATGAGCTAACATAATTAAATTTGGACAAATCTACGAGGATTGGAAATTTTCTAAAAAAACTTTATTGCATATAGTTTTGGTTTCTAGTCAACTTCATGTTTTGCTTTTCATAAAAGGTTTGTTATGGGGTTTCAAGGATTGTGATTCCAATGCAATTGTCCACACCTATCACTATCCATAACATAATATGGAAAATCCTCAAGAGATCATATGCAAAGTCTTACAAAAGGAAATATGTTTATGATTCTCTAAGATAATAAAAATGATAATGATGGAGAAGAGGAAGTTGCATAATAATGAAGTAGTGATCAACATGAGGGATAAATTTATGGAGATAACCATGCAATATGTTTCATATAAATTACAAATTCATTTTTAAACTATAGGAGATAATTCTACCATTAGAATGTGGGTATCTATATACCATTTTGTGTATGGGGATTTTTTCCATAATTTTTGCTTCATGATGAGTCTCCAAAGTTTGGAGCTTATAGATGTGATCAATGATGAGATGCCATCCATTAATGCCATATTTTGCCTTGGGATGATGCCATGTTATGTATGGTTCAGGAAGCTCACTTGTAAAACCTTGGGACTAACTTATACTAAACATGAAGAGTTGCTATTGAGAAATTCTATCCCTAGATCTGAAACAAATCTCCATGTGATATGCATCATTGAAAATAGTTAATAGTTGGAAGGGTTTAAGTAATCCTTGAATTAAGAGTTAATGCCTATGTAGTAGGGTCAAGAAAATAAGTTTCTCATTACACAACACCCATTTGTTAAGACACACCCCCTATTGTTTGCACTCCTGGTGAAGATCATAGAGATTTCCCCATTCCCTTACCTTGAGTCAATTAATCAACTTTGACCAATCCTCACTTGAATACCTACTTGAACTTTCCATCCAATTGAACTTGAATCCTCGCACTCAATGTTTTAGTGATCTACATCAACATTTTTATCCCACACTTGTTCCATCTCAACCAAAGTGTACCTCACTTGAGGAGGAAAACTTGGCCACTTGTAAAACTTGGGATTCTAAGATGTAATCTAATCCATTGATTGTAAAATAAGACTGAAATGATGATATCATCCCTTCATATTTTTAAAGTTAGATATTTTTCTCTCCTCTTGAGTTATAAAAGAGAGAGAGTAGCTCATTTGTAAGGGTCGGTTTCCTAGAACAAGAATAGAGTTGTAAATTTTTGGATAAGATTTCATGTGTATATGGTCTATGGTGTGATTGTGATTTTAACTCTTGCTCTTCCATGGAATTTTTACGGTGATGTATTTTCACAATTTAGGTAATATTGTCCATGCTTTCTCATATGTGATTCCCAATTTCAGATTGTTAATAACCTCTGAAAATTAGTAAGGATACCAGTTAGTAAGAAAAACAAGAAAAACACTTGTCATCGATGTGGTGAAAAGTGGATACCAGTTAATAAATGTATATCCAACCATACATAAAATGAAAAATTATATATGGGAAGTAATTACAAGTTTCCTCCGAAGAAGATATGTCCAAATATGATATGAATATAAAATCACCCAAGGTGTTAATAGAAACAATCACATGCATCCAACAAACAGTATGTAAAGAAGAAGGTTCATCAATACACAACAAAGTTGCCCCCCAAAAGAAAGAAACCCAGTTGCTCACATGACAATGTATTCCACCCCATTTGAGAAGTAGTGATAACATTAAGGACGAAAAATTGTTATCCCATGTAACAAAATTAGAAAAGACTGAACCAAAGAGGTTACAACTTAAAGGAACTATTGAGAATAAAGATATCACAATTTTATTATATTATATCATCCAATATATCTTTAAAGACAAGTATCCTTTAAAGAAGGTGGCAATGTAATAAATAAAATATCAAATGAATATATATATTAGTCAATTATGTATTTGAATTTTTGACAGTTGACTCCTTCACCCAATAGAAGAAGGAACCTAGATTGGGTACTCATTTCCAGTTCTTATTCCACCCTATTGAAATTATTTGTTATTTAAAATTCCATCCACTAGGATAAACTTGTTTTACTAAGTTATAGCATTGTGTTTCCTAGACATGTATCTAGAATTAACTGCATATTGCACTAGAAACACTAGGAAGGAACTGAAAATCTAAAATATTGCATAGCATATTATAGTCTAGTATTGTGTGTTACCTTAATGTGCATTCAATTATTTGTTGTTATATATTTTTACACTAAAACATCTTTTAAACCAACAAGCAACCTAAGTGTTGAGCCTTCCTCAAACTCAAAACCAACACCATTTTATCACAAGTGTTTTCATATTTGAGCATCCACTTAGCCAATCAACCAATACCTTAAACTAGCGTTGGTAATATTTAAAACTCAGCACATAAACTTAAATGTGACACCAATTTCACATAATATAGGTCTCTTTAAACACTTGAAGATAAATCCTTAATATAATCACCATCCTAGATCTTAAGCAGTGTCACAATACAGTGTTCAAGATAGAGTGTACTTTGTCCTCCCATATCATCTATTATGTTCTAAATTTGGTTCACAATGACTATCCCCAAGAATAAGTCACCACGAGAAATCCAAAATTGGGTAATAAAATATATGACTGAGTAATAATAATGAGAGATGTTGAATTACAAATATAAGATTCATGTATATATACTCACTCAAGGAACACAGAGACTCTTCATTAAGATTCACAACCTTCAAATAAGTAATGTTATGTTTATTTATTATTGACTACAAAGATTTATCTATTTATTTATTTCTTTTTTTTAATTCGTAACATTGTATTCCTCTTCAAAAATGCTCTGTCCTCAAAGCATAACGAATAAGACTTACGTCATATGCTTGTAATGTTGTCATATGTTTCTTTGTTGCATCGTAGTTGATGATACATGTTGATTTGAATTTCTAAGTGTTGAACACAACTTTCAAAATGTAAAATGTAGAAGGATCAGTTTATCCTAATTTGATTCTTTGCGGAATGGTGTGCTTCTCTAATGAACTAACATTATAAGACTTGATTGTGTTGATCTCAGTATTTTTCATTAGTTGTTCCTGACTTTTAAGATATCTACTTTTATGGTTTGGATGTCGATAGGGAATTATTATAATGTTATTTTCCCTTATCATACTTGTATTATCTTCTTGGTTTAACATTCATGTATGCTTTTCTTCAACCGTATTTGCATCTTATGGAACTGTAGTATGGATTGTGTCTTTTTCCACAACTTGGACGTTTATTGTTGAATATTTTGATGCCTCATTCTAGATTTGTTCTAATTTATTTTCTCATAGCTTGTTATCATTTTGAATCTTTGTGAATGTTTCTTCTTGTGACTTTTCGTCATCTTTTAACTTATTAATAAGTTCCTTTAGATCTTAATTAAAAATCTTAAGGTGCCAATTCTCTTCTTTCTTTTATAGTAATTTTCCTTCGATATCTTCATTATATTGCTTTGTTTTCCAAATATTTTTTTTTTGTTTAACAAAAATATTATAGATTTACTCTGACTATATTTCACCTAGAGGATATTTACATTTGCTTACATTTAGAACCCCTTAAACTCACCCTCAATGTGCCATATTTCAAGCCTTTGTCAATTATCCTAGACACGTTGCTTTCCTACAAATCAATCAAGTGAAGTGTTGAGGGAAAGATGGTAGTTTTTGGTAAGTACTCGGAGAAACTTGGTTGGGGACACCTACCGTGGTTAGTATGGGTCTACTCAGGTGAACCTATGAAACCTAAATATAGAGTACCCTTCCTGTGTGACACTTAAGGGTAGCGTCCTAAGGTTCCTCTAGGTGAGAATTAAATTACTCCTTGCAATCCAAGGCTGCTAATTTGTGTGAAAACGGTATCAATGCATTATATCCAATGATATGGAGGAGGAATATTTCATGTATCCAATTATATGAGATGTATAACCTTGAGAGGATTCTATATCTCATTAAGATAGTAATTCAATTGTTGATTGTTGTAACTAATGTTCACAAAATCAATTTTCTTATATCGTTTACAACGGGTTTTTATTTAGATATGTTGGGTAGGTCAATATGCAAATCATATTATCTCCTATTGACAAACGTTAGAAAGAATCATAAGATTGATTATGAAGATTCATGTAGAAATTCCCAAAAACCCATCGAGATCCACCAAAAAAAATTAGGGATAATTCCATGTTACTAAGATTGATTATGAAGATTCATATGGCAATTTCCAAAGGCCCATCAATCTCCACCAAAAAAAATTAAAAACAGGGATAATGACATGTTCATTAACATTGGACGTGTGCTTGCATTGAAGGAAACACTACAATTTCTCAAGGCTCAATTCCTCAAACTTCAATTGGAAATAATATGTTATTTAGTGAAGGAGAACAATTTTTTAGAGTTGCAAAGAGGATATGTTACGACCAAGTTACGTCGTATGTATAAATTCTCATACAAAGTTGTTATCTTCTCAACTCAAAAATTGTTCTCTTCTCACTGCATAAGTATTTTCTAGTGTGAAAAAAGTTGTTTTTTTCCCATGCACATGAGGCTATGAAGACAATGTGTAGAATGGTTATCACATGTTTTCAAAAAGGTCACATCAATGTGAAAAGCAATTTTTTTCCAACACACATGGTAAGTATTTTCTAGTGTGTAGGGTAAGTCGTTTCTAATGCATATAGGAAGTGTTTCTGAGTGTGCAGATATATTCAATGAAATATATCTCATGCACGAAGTTCTCCTCTTTTCATAAATCAATGTGCAACTAGAACATATATTATCCACCATACATAAGAATAGGGTTGTCATTGTATTAGTCTTAATTTTTTTCATTTCTTGTTTTTTTTTTCATTATTTTGTTGTTCTTCTTTTTATCTTTTAGTTTGGTATAAAACAAACATAAATTTAACAAAAGGGCAGAAAAAATAATAAAAAACGAAACCAAAATAAAATACTTCTAAAAAACAAAAGGCAATAAAAGATCTTTTAGTATGGTATAAAACAAACAGAAATCTAACTAAAGGGCATTAAAACAATGAAAAGGAAACCAAAATAAAATACTTTTTAAGGCAATAAAAGAAACACAAAAAGGGCAATGGAAAAATAACAAGAGAAAAAGAAAAAAAAAAGGAAAAGCCATTTTAGGAAAATAAGAATAAAGAGGCAAAGAAAAGACAAAACATTAATAAAGAATAAGGTAAAATCATTTATACAAAGGTTTGGGGGTTCTCTATGACCTTGAGGGAAATGAGGAACAAATTATTGCTTGGGACTAGGTGTGGAAACTAACAATCAAGAAAAAATGGTATTTCTTTCGAAGGGACTACCCACAGTAAACTCAAAAGGAATTAAAACCCTAATAGCTATTGGAGACTCAATATCACCATTAGACATATTCAAGAAAGAATCCTTTCGAAATAGATTCATCTAACGAAGAATCATGTTGCACATTCAAGCTATAATGAAGAAGCTAAATGAGGTGCATTGTTTCCAAAGTCTATCGAGATCTAAATAAGGTCATCGACGTTGAAGCAATCCAAGGTAGTCACTTATGCTTATGTCAAATTCTTGAAAAGGGGAGTAAGGAGAGGTAATTCATCCATCCCCCAAGTTTCATATTTCAATACAACATCATATGAGCATGACTATGCATCACTCGGTATTCATTGAAAAAAATCAGGAATTAAAGCATACACACCATCGTGGTTTCAAATCTCAATGAAATCCAAGTGATTTAAAGCAGACACTTAATCCCATTCATCATGTGGGAATTCATTTTTCATCTAATATTCTTGTTGTTGGCTCCATTCTCTTTACAACTCTTGTGGAGTGGAAACGGTATCCTGTGAGCGCGAGCTTTGGACTATGCTTTTGAGCCTAAGGGGTGGCTACATGTTGGATTCTCATTGTGATGTTAATGAGTTTGAAGCATAGTAGCAATATTCAAACTCAATTACAAATACGAATATGATTTGGTACAAAAAAAATGCGTAAATAACAATTCTAATATGATTAAAATACATAAGTAGACATCTCATAAGTAAAAAAGCATTTTAAAATTTAAATATAAATGGTCATTCAAAATTTTAAAGTAATATTAATTATTCATTGTAAATAACTTGCAACATATCTCAAATTTAGAACATTTAACATATGATATAACCATGTGAATATAGAGTTTAATATGTGAAAATAGAGTTTAATAGGTAAGTATGGGCTCATGGCCTCATTGTATACATTTTTTTAATGTTGATTAAGTAATAACTACGTCTGCATGGCCTCATTGTATACATTTTTGTAATGTTGATTAAGCAATAACTACGTGCTCATGGCCTTAATGTATGTATTTTTCAATGTTAATTAAGTAATGTTTGTTACTTGAACATTTTTTTAATTATTACGTGGAACAATAGTCACAAATTTGTTTAAAATGATTCATGATTTTTTGTGTTCATATTTTACTTTGTTTTCTTTTGCAAAATCATTTTTTTAATGTGATATGGGTTATAATTTATAAGAAAACGAATATTGAAAGTAATTCTTGTTCAATTTCTAAGTTTACTTTTATTGGAATGTGTAATGATATGTAATGATGTCTAGTAAGATGCCATAAGAAGTAATGATGTCCTAACTAGCAAAGAAGGCATACTTCTCTTCATAACTCTCTATCATATTTAAAAAGAGTTATCCGACATGCATCATGGAATAAAATTCTCATATTACCATTATTTATATAACAGGGGTGTAAAATAATTTATCTCACATGTATTATGGGATATAAACCTTCCATACCTCTATCTATATAATAGAGGTGAAGGAGACCCTGTGAGCATATATTGTGCCACATGAAAAATCTATTGTGAATATTATAAAGTTGTGACATAAGCATATGTGGATGTGATCAAGATTGTATGAGTTAGAGTTTCCTTGAGAATAAAAAAGAACAATCCTTCTTGTTGATGCTTTTCCATTTGGGGTTTTAACACGTAAATATGGTGTACTCTTTTATCTTTCCTTTCCTCTCTTATGTTATTGATCATTTTATGCTTGTCTCTATAGGAAATTAGACTAGTTTATTTTGATCTACATGTTAGTAATCCATTTTTCTATCTTAATGCATGTTTCTCAATGGCCTAACATGGTATCAAAGTTGGTTACTAAGCTCTACCTCCTTTAGTAATTCTTATATATATATATATATATAAGCATCAAATTTCTCCGGTAACTTATATTGGGCCATCTTTCTCTTATGGATCTGCAATTAGATCTAGACACCCACTTAGGGTTTATATAAACTTATACACCAAGACTATAATAAACCATGAACCATGTTATAAAATGTTAAAACCATTACCGTATTTTTTCATTTTGCGCATTTATGTTCATTTTTTTGGAAAATATGACCTAACTATTATGTAAAGAACAATGTTTTTAGTCAAGGTCGACTATTGGTTCGTCAAAATTAGGCCTCTGTTTGCTAATTATTGAATTAATTTGTGTAGGCTAGCTTAGAGAAATTTAATTTCTTTTATAACCTAAAGTTTCTTGGTAATTTACCAAGCCTAGTTTTTACCAAGCCTAGATTTACTTTCAAGCCTGGTATATTCTAATCAGTGAGGTTGTTTTCAATAATAAAAAATTGTTTGGTGCATTTTTTGTTGATCTACATTTTAAGTCGCCTGTTTGCACCATGTACGACCCCGTCTTTCAACTTTTCTCTACAAAAATTTTTGATAAGGAAAAATTTTAAGGGTTCTTCGTAGTTCTTTGGTCTTTCAAAGAAATTTAGAGAAAGAAATTCCTCTCGTAGATTAATTTTCCTCTCAAATCTGTGTTTTTCTCTATGTTTTACCTTATACATACATGTTTCTCTAGTTATGTGTGTTTTGTTGTCAGTAGGCGTTGATCTCTTTCCTGGGTGTATTCCTCTCTCTTCTGGTGCTCAACCCTCTCCTACACAATCGAGTTATTTTTATGTGCCTCTCTCATGTTATTGTACTACTATTGTACATGTCGTATGACTCTTACTTGATGAGTTATGTGATTAATATTTATTGTAGAATTCCTTCTAAAGTGTGTTGGTGCATTAGTGTTTGGTGGTTTAGTGATTTGCATCATCGCTTTATGTTGCTATGGTTTCCATCCCAATTGTGTGTAAAGGTTTTATTTGTGAGCTAGATTCACTGAATCAGGTCAATTAACTATTAATAAAGCTCTAATGGCATAGTAAAAACAATCCACATAAAGGTTTTAATAAGAACCATAAACCACATACTAAAGGTCCATCTCATCACCCTTCTAATGATTATCCTAAAAATAAAGTACTTAAAACTTTTTAGTATTTCGGCAAACCTAACCACTATGAGAAGTAAAGACCTTTCTAAATGCAAGAATAAATCCTCCTAGGAATAGCGGGTAGCTCTTTGTGCCTATTTTGTTCAACTATGTGATACCTCTTCTTATGTGGAATGGATTTTGGATTGTTAAATTATTGAACCATTGATCTACAGGAAAATGAGAGAAATAGTGAAGAAGAATTGTGCAATGTAATATCAAGAACAATGTACATTGAACAAGACAAATTTGAGACAAATTTGATAAGATATGATCAGTTAATTACAACATTAATCTTCATTATTCCCAGTAGTATACAACAGTGTTACCATAAGGAGAATTCGAATCATGTTGATAAGATTCGAATCTACCAACTCAATATGACTGAATAGCTAACTAGGAGTGCCTAAATCACTGCATGGGAGACACTAGTCTAACTCTTGATGTCTAAATCAGTCTGAAAATCAGTTAAACTAATTAAACTGATGATATAAGTGGAAAAAGGCGTCACTTCCCCATGCATCCATGCAAAACTAGCGCTAGACAGACTGAGAGTGATCTAATTGAATGTAACTGGAGGTTGACTTGGCATAATTGCTTACCTACCACAACCAACCAATAGAGGTTGCTGGTGGCACTCATAGTGGTCACCTATAATGTAGGGATTGGTTTTAGAGGCACATAAACTCATGAATGAACATGCAATAAGTGGCAGTTAACCTCTATATGTGTTCCCCACACTCTCGTACAGTAATAATGTCCCCCTAAGTTAGGCAATATGATCAAATAGACTATATATGGATAAGGGAGGATTATATAATCCTAACATGCACCCCCTTAATCCTAACTTGGGCAACTTGGGACCTAAAAACTAGGCCAAAAGTCACCCATACAATCTAAAAAAATTAAAAGTTGCTTAATAAACTAAGGGAAATGGAGAAAACCTCGTGGGAAAAAAACCCCCCCTCAAAAATAAGCAATGAATCAGGAAAACAAACTATACTTAAGAGGAAATTTTCCTCTTTGGGAAAAAACTTGTAAAATTTTGTTGCAATTTGCATCTCTGTGAAGTAGCCATGCATAATCATGCTTTGTATGTGCATTAGAATCCTGGGATTGTGCATGTGAACCTTTCCATCTTCTTCTGACTTGTTGAATGTTTCTTTTTTCTCTTCTTTCTGGAGGAGGAATGGAATGATCCATTTTGTTCTCCATTGGGACAAATTATGGATCATTTACTATCATCAAGTAGCATCTTCCTGGAAGTTTGTTGCACCACTCTGTAGGTAGTAAATCTATGTGAGAGAGTGAAACGTAATCATTCTAATACTGGGACCACTTTTTTCTTCTATCATCTGGATCCCCGGCATCATTCTCAACTACTTCAATAAGATTTTCAACCCATTTAAGTTTCTGGTTCAAAATAGGAGTTGGATCTGGATTTGGATCATCTTGAGGTACAATCTCAAAATCAAGGTCATGTTAATATTGTTCCTCGTCTTCTGAAACTGAAATCTTAGACAACATATCATTATCTGCAAATGGAGATGAAAGAGAATTTTTACCTTCCCTTTCAAATGGTTACTGAGATTGTACTCGAGCTGAGTATGGAAGAAAGTGTGAGAATTTGTATGCCTTGGAGGCATTGTTTGCAACACCCTTCACTATAATATCCCTAGTTGAGATATCTAAGATATCCACTGAGTCAGGACCAAATATAACTTGCTTTGGTGATCTTCCATGTGTCATCTGATAAACAGATAACAAATTTACTGCAAGAGAGGGCACATAGAGTACATTCTTGAACTCGCCATGATGGATTTTAATAGAACCTCTACATGTTGTTGGGATTTGTGAATTATCCCCCATATGAATGTTAGGTCCTCCTAAGAGATTGAGAGGGGTGAAGGATTTTCTGGAGGCAACCATCTGGTTGGATGCTCCATAATCTATCAAATAAGCCTTTGACTGAGTGAGTCTTGCCTTCGAGGAATGGCACCTCTCATGATATTCTGTCGGTTGTCCATCATCTGACTTATTTGCTTCTTATGGGAGGGAAATTTTGTTTTGTTCGAGGAGTGTTGATAGCTAGTCGATTGTTTTCTTCATGCATTGGCTCTTTAGATGAAATCCTTTCATACAGTATGGACATCTAGTCTTCTCGAATTTATTCTTTTTCTTGGAACCCGAGGCTCCATCGGAAGATATCTGATTCTCCTTTGGCTTCGAATTAGTGGCTTTGGGATCCTTCCCTTTGTGCTTCCCTCTTGATTGTGCATTGTTTGAGTCTGTCGTCAAGAGTGCCTAATTCTTAGAGTTTTTAAACACTCCCATTTGAGCCAATTTATCTTGCTCTTGTATCAAGGACTCAACAAAAGTATCTAGAGAAGATGTCTTCAATTTGGGGATGGAATCTATTCTAGAATGGAATGTAGAGACAAATACAAAGTATTCAGAGCCAATCCTTCTCAGTATAGACAGCACAAGTTGTTCATATTTCCTCTCCAATCCACATTGTTTCCATTGTAGCACTAGTGACTTGTATTTTGTGAATAATTGTTGAATAGATTCGAAAATGTTGGGTTGTAGAGAAATGAGCTCATTCTCCAATATGTGCCCTTGAATATCATCTTGTTTTCCAAACAAATATTCAATCTTCTCCCAATCTTGGAGTCCTTAGTCCCTCAGGGTGGAACAAAATATTCCGGGACATATGGGTGTACATGAAGCCAAAGGCCTCATCAAGTTGATTCAAAAATTTGTTCTTCTCAACATGTTGTTGGGGCTTAGTTTCTTTTCCCATAGTCATCCTATACAGGCCAAGCTTGAGCAAGGACAACTGCATATCTACCCTCCAATCAATGTAGTTGAAGGGTGTAAGGATTCAGGGTACGAGAGCTAAAGAATCCATATTTATGTATGCTGAGATAGTCAATTCCTCAAGAAGATACGTAGATACCTGAAAAAACACTACAAAAACCAAATTCAATTCACAATAATGTTAGTTTCAATCCTTTCCACCTCGACATGTACACTTTCTCATATTCCGTCACACCTTGGTAGACTTCTCTGAACAAAATCCAGAGGGAGCAAGGTTATTTGGAAACTCGGTTGCTTCTGGTGTACAATGGAGATCGAACAAGACTTGTTGCTAGCATAAACAAGGCTCTGATACCATATTAAATTATTGAGCCATTGATCTACATGAAAATGAGAAAAATAGTGAATTAGAATTATGCAGTGGAATATCAAGAACAATGTACACTGAACAAGACAAATTTGAGACAAATCTGATAAGAATTAATCATTTAATTACAACATTAATCTTCATTATTCCCAGCAATATACAATAGTGTTACAATAAGGAGAATTTGAATCATGTGAATAAGATTCCAACCTACCAACTCAATCCGACTGGATAGCTAACTAGGAGTGTATAAATCACTGCATGGGAGCCACTAGTCTAACTCCTGATGTCTAAATTAGTTTGACAATTAGTTAAACTAGTTAAACTGATGAGGTAGGTGTAAAAAGGTGCCACCTCCCCATGCAGCCATGAAAAATTGGTGCTAGACTGACTGGGAGTGATCTAACTGAATGTAATTGGAGGTTTACTCGGCATAACTCCTTACCTAGCACAACCAACTGATGGAGGTTGTTGGTGGCACTCATAGTGGTCTCCTTTAATGTAGGGATTGGTCTCACATGCACATAAACTCATGCACGAACATGCAGTAAGTGGTAGTTAACCTCTATATGACTTCCTCACACTCTAGTATAGTAATAATGTAACCCCTAAGTTAGGAAAGATGACCAAATAGACTATATATGGACAAGGGAGAATTATATAATCCTAAGATGGATTGTGGTGCCTCTAATCATAGGATGGGTACTACTTCTTTGTTTTCATCTTTTGACACTGATAAGCACACATCACAAAATGTTTCAATTAGTAATGGTGAACAAATTTTAGTCATAGCTTTTGGCAATGTTAAAGTTCATAATGGTACATTGGAAGATGTTTTTCATGTTCAAGTCATTCCCATCAATTTGATTTCTATTTATTGTTGAATGGAGTTGGCATTCATGTCAAAGGAGTTCAGTAATAACAAAGGAATAACCAAGGACGTTATGGCATGGAAAACTCAGTGTAAGACAAAGGAAGCATCCTTCCAGTGATAGCTGGTAAATAGGGTGTTGTAGCATCCTTGTCTGTAAAAACAAGAAGAACCTAATTGTAATTATAATTTTGTAGTATAGAAAGAGTTGTGGTTTTTCAATTGGGATTCCATGATAATATTGTGTGTTTTGTTTTATTGTTGATTTTGTTTTAAGTGATAAAAATTTAAATAGATTGCTTAATACTAATTCACCCCCCCCCCCTCAGTATTGCTTGATATTCTAACAATTGGTATCAGAGCAGGCTCTTCAGTAAGAGTTTAAACGCTTGAAGATATATCTTTTATCACTATGGATCGACAAGTAAAAACGTCGTCCAATGTTACAATATTTAATGGAGAATATTATGCTTTATGGAGAATTAGGATGAGAAGCTATATAATGCCTATTGGACTAGATGTTTGGTTGTCTGTACAAATAGGGTATATACATACAAAAACTTCTCCCATAGATCTTGGAGGAATAAAACAATTTGGATACAATGCTAAAGTTGTTAATGCGATCTTGGATGGATTAACTAGAACAATCTTTGCCAAAGTGATGCAATGCAAAATAACAAAGGATATCTGGGACAAATTGCAGACCATCTATGAAGGAGAAATCAAGGTAAAAAGGGCACTTTTAAAACTCAATTTGAAAGTATAAAAATGAAGGAAGAAGAAAACATTTCAGAATACTTTGAGAGAATTGATGAAATCATTAATACAATAAAACGGCTAGAAGCATAATTGAAAGAAAAGGAAGTAGTTGAAAAAGTACTAAGATCACTTCCAATGATCTACAATCTGAATATTTCTGCCCTAGAAGATAGAGAAGATATTGGTAAACCCGCGATGGAAGAACTATATGGGATCCTCATAGCTTGTGAAATGAGGATTGGTCAATATAATTATCAAAAGAAGGAAGCATACTTTAAAGCATCTAATGTAGCTAAGAGGTCTAAGAGAAACAGTCAATCAGAAGACTCGGATGATGAAGAAGCACTTCTTGTTAAAAATGTAAAAAGAGGTACTGGTAAGTACAAGGGGAAATTACCCTTAAAATATTTTAATTGTGGGGACATTGGTCACTATGCTTCCAAATGCCCTTATCCCAAACAAGAAGGTGATGATGAGTGCCCTGAAGATTCAAAAAGGAACAAAAGATTTTTAAAGAAGAAGAAAAAACATTTTATTCCATGGATGATAACAGCTCAAATGAGTCTAGTGAAGATAAAGATGTTGAAGTAATATTCATGGGATTAGAGAATGAAATATCTAAAGAAGAAGTAGAAGGAGTGGTAGATATTGAAGCAGAGCTGGTAAGTGCTCTAAAGAATTAGGGAAGTATAAAAGGATGTAACAAAAATCAAAAATTCATATGATAGAATTTGAAGAGAAAAAAAATGATGCGGAAAGAATTATTGTTGACTTAAAAAATCAGCTTCGAGAAGCGAAAAAGGTTCAGAACAATCTAGAACAAGAACTCAATAAAAGAGAGAGAGAATTATAAAAGTTCGAAGCTGAATTTATCTTTCTTAGAAAGAAGACAAATGAAGAATCCCTTCATTCAAAGTTTAAAAGCAGTTCAAAAAATCTGGATGAGATCCTAAGTTGTCAAAGATCATCCAGTAACAAAACTGGACTAGGTTATGACAATGGAAAGAAGACAGAACAATAATCCTTCATAAATAAAGAAGGAAATAAAAGAAGTTATGTTGATGCACTTATGAGACCAGTTGTAAAAGAATACAGTCAAAAATTTGCTCTCCCTCGAAATAAAAGCAGAATAAATAATGTTCCAAGCAGACATCAGCAACTCTTTTTGGGAAATTGTTATGCCTTTAACAATTTTGGACATATAGCTAGAAATTGTAAAATAATGGTTCCTATTGTGAAGGGAATTACATCACAAACTCCATTCTATAAGAAGAATGTTGCTCAAAGTAATCCAAAAGGAAGAAATTATAATTCTTTTTCTCCTCTGCAGAGTTATAGTATACAATGTTATAAATGTGGTAATCAAGGACACATTGCCAAAAATTGTAAACTAGTGATTCCTATGGAGAATGACACCATAAAATCTCAAGGCAATGAGGAAAGGAAGGTCTGGAAGAAAAAAGGATGATGTGGAATGTTTAATAACTCTATGTGCAACTAAAAAACAAAATCTATGGCATGTGGTCAGTGGATGCTCAAAACACATGACATGAGACCCATATACATTTATAAGCCTAAAAAGAAATCAAAAAGGAAAAGTCACTTTTGGAGATAATCTATCCTCTAAAATTATTGGGAAGGGTAAGCGGGTTTTAGAGACAAGATGAAAGTTTAAAATGGCTTGCTTGTAAAGAACTTAAAACCTAATCTTTTAAGTGTGAGCCAAACATGTGATCAAGGACACATATGTCTATTTGATTCCAAGTAGTGTGAAATCAAAAGAAAAGATTTAGGAAAACTTGTTGGGACTATTGTGAGAACTCCAAGCAATGTGTATATTCTAGAAAATGAAGAACAGTGTTATATAAGTCAAATTGATGAAATTTTGCTATGGCATAGAAGGATGGGGCACTTGAACTTTGACAATCTTGTACAAGTTAGTAAGAAGGGAGCTATAAGGAACTTCCCAATTATCATAAAACCACCAAATCATGTTTGTAGACACTATCTTCATGGTAAGCAAACAAGAAAAATCTTCAAATTAAAAGAACATAAAACTTCTCATCCATTAGAAATAATTCACACTAATCTTTGTGGAGCAACAAGGACTAAAAGTTTTCAAGGGGACTATCACTTTATGTTATTAATCGATGATTATACAAGGAGGACTTGGGTGGCATTTATTAATGAAAAATCAGAAGCCTTTATAAAGTTCAAAGCCTTCAAAGCACTTGTTGAAAATGAAGCAAATTGCAAGATTAAATGTCTAAGATCAGATAATGGTGAAGTATTCACCTCTGATGAATTCAATGAGTTTTGTGAAACTCATGGAATTAAGAGGCAATTTTCATCACCAAAAAACTCCTTAGCAAAATGGAGTTGTTGAAAGAAAGAACAGGACAGTCCAAGAAGCAGATAGAACTATGCTTAATGAAGCAAAACTTCTTGATGGCTATTGGAGAGAAGCAATATATACAGGTGTCTATGTACAAAACAAAGGACAACTCAGATTGAACGGTGACAAGACTCCTTATGAGCTATGGTTTGGAAGACCATCTTCAATTAAGTATTTTAGAGTTTTTGGAAGTAAATGCTACATAAAAAGAGATAATGATAATATAGGAAAGATTGACTCTAGAACAGATGAAGGAATATTTCTTGGATATTCTTCCACCAAAAAGGCATACATATGTTATAATATAAGGTTGCACAAAATCATAGAAAGTGCAAATGTAACTATTGATGACACTAAACCAAGAAGAATACAAATCCCAGAAAATGTTGATGTCTAAGAAACGGATAATGAATAATTAAATGATAAAGAAAGAAGAAATTTCACAAGAATAGGATGTGTCTAAAGAAGAAGAAGAGAAATTGTAGAAAGAAGAATCACATGAAAGTGAGAATGAAGACTCTCCAAGGTCATACATAAATACACCATCTAGGTGGGTTCAGAAGAATCATCCTGAAAGTCAAATAATTGGTGACAAAAATTCAGGAGTTAACACAAGAAGAAAATTATTATATGATGAAGAACAAGCACTACTTTTGATAATAGAACCCAAAACATTTAAAGAAGCTTGCAAAAGTGAGGATTGGATCAATGCTCTGAATGATGAACTTTATCAAATAGAGAAGAACCAAACTTGGGAACTTGTCCCAAGAACTAAAGGCATGAATGTTATTGGAACGAAATGGGTTTTTAAAAACAAGTTCAATGAGCATGGTCATGTGACAAGAAACAAGGCCAGATTAGTATGCAAGGGATATGCTCAAGCAGAAGGTCTTGAATTTGATGAAACTTTTAGGCCTGTGACAAGACTTGAATCCATTAGGATTTTTTTAGCTTTTGCATGCTATAAAAACTTCAAAGTGTACCAAATGGATGTAAAATATGCATTTATTAATGGAGAACTTGAAGAAGAAATCTATGGTGAGCATCCTGAAGGTTTTCTCTTATCAGAAAATAGAAATTATGTTTGCAAACTTAAGAAGTCACTCTATGGCCTTAAACAAGCTCCAAGAGCATGGTTTTCAAGACTTGATAAGTATTTAAATCAGCAAGGATATGGAAGAGGGGCCACTGACAGTAACTTATACATAAAGTTTGAAAACAAAAATATGATCATTGTTGTAGTCTATGTAGATGATATCATATTTGGAAGTGATCTACAAATTCTAAGTGTAAAGTTTGATTCAGAAATGAAGAAGGAATTTGAAATGTCAATGTTAGGAGAACTGACATTCTTTCTAGGTTTACAAGTTTCTCAATCAGAAAAAGGGATTTTCATCTCTCAAACTAAGTATATCAAAGAGACGTTGAAAATGTAAGAATCCAAACCTGTTAGTACTCCTATGGTCATTGGTTGTAAATTGAGCAAGGATGATGAATCTTTAAAAGTAGATCATACTGTGTATAGGTCAATGATTGGTAGTTTATTATATGTAACAGCTACAAGACCATATGTAATGCAGGTTGTAGGATTGGTTTCCATATTACAATCAGCCCCAAAAGAAACACATGTGGCTGTAGTAAAAAGAATTCTCAAATATCTAAAAGTTACTATGGATTGTGGATTATGGTATCCAAAAGGAAATAACTTCACTCTAAAAGTAGTTGTTGATGCAGATAGGGTAGGAAGTATTAATGACCAAAAAAGCACTAGTGGGGCAGCATTCTACTTAGGAGATTGCTTGGTGTCATGGCTAAGAAAAAAGTAGTCTTCCATTTCACTGTCTATAGCAGAATCCGAGTATATTGATGTTGCATCATTTTGTACACAAATAATTTGGATGAAACAAACATTGGAATATTTACTTATAAAATATGAGGAACCAATAGTGATAAATTGTGACAATACCAGTTCCATAAACATATCAAAAAATCTCGTCATGCACTCCATAACAAAACATATTCCAATAAAATATCACTTCCTAAGAGACCAAGTGTCACAAAAGGTCGTCAAATTAGAATATATTGATACTAAAGAACAAATTGATGATATATTCACTAAGCCATTACCCAAAGAAGCATTTGAGCATCTTAGACGTAAGTTGGGAGTAATCTCCTTATAGTGAATAAAAAGGAGAAAAGGAAGCATGTCCGGGGAGATATATTGATAGGGGGAGCTGTTAGAAGGAAACCTTTGTCATCGTTGTCAAAGGGGGAGAATGTTTTGAGGTTTCCATCAAGGGAAAAGGGGAAGAATGTTGAATGGAGTTGTCATTGATGTCAAAGGAGTTCAGTAATGACAAAGGAATAACCAAGGACATGATGGCAAGGCAAACTCAGTATAATACAAAGGAAGCATTGATCCAGCGAGGGGATCAATTTCGATGAAGTTCAATCGAGTAAATGCAGAATCATGGAGTTGTAGTCAGCTTATTTAGCATAGGTTGGATGGCTCATATCGTATCAAGAAAGTAGATCGACAGCGGGGAAAGGATCCACAAAGTAAATATGCATGGAAAATAATATTCTGGAATGCCAAAGTGAAGTTCCATGTTTTATAACTAATCAACGAACGAGGAGGATTCCGCAAAGTGATTGACGATTCACAGGAGTTACAGAAAATATTTGTGGAATCCCATTTGGGAAAAGTTGGAAGGCGCATCCGCAATCCGCAATGTGGAAGGAAGTCGCAATATGCAATCCACAAATTGTGAAAGAAGTCTTGTGGAAGAGGAATTGCAGAAGCAATTTCAAGACAAGTCAAAATTCATACCCACAATCTGAAATCCGCAATTGCGGAAGGAAGGAGTTTTTTATTACGGAAAGGTCGTTGCAGAAAGGTAATTACAGAAAAGTAATTACGGAAAGGTAATTGTCTGTAATCCACAATTTCAAGAAGTTAATTGCATAAGGTAAATGCAAAACGGTCAATGCAAAAAGGTCTGTTGCGGAGAGGTTGTTGCGGAAGGTCATGATTGATAAACTTAAACAGAGTTAAAAATGATAAAATAGACAGGTAATTTCGAATTTGTTTTTGTTTGTGAAAATTCATGATGAAGATACGTGACTGTTAGATGAAGAGATACATTTAAGGGTACATAAACAATTCTTTAAACTTTCAAATAGACGTCTCTATACATTCAATTAGAAGATGGCATTGGTATATTCAGAGATCAAATTATCATATAAGGGTGGTTAGGAGGCATTAGGGTAAACGACATGCTTGCAAGGGGATCGTAGCCTCCTTCAAGTGGTAGCTGGTAAATAGGGTATTGTAGCATCCCTTTCAGTAGTAGATGATAAACTAGGGGGGCATAGCCTCCTTCCAGTAGTTCCTGGTAAATAGGGTGTTGTAGCATCCTTGTTTGTAGAAGCAGACAGAGCCTATTTGTAAATATAATTTTGCAGTATAGAAAGAGTTGGTGATTTTCCCAATTGGGATTCCACAATAAGATTTTGTGTTTTGTTTTATTGTTGATTTTTTTTAAGTGATAAAAAATTAAATAGATTGATTAATACTAATTCACCCCCCCCCCCACTATACTAAGTCAGTATAGACTATACTGAAACATTTGCTAACGTTGCTAAAATAAAAATTATAAGAAACATAATCTGGTACATAAAGAAAGTTGAAGTTGAAGGGAGGGTAAGATTTGTGATTGTATAAATTGGATGATGTTATGTTTTATCTGTAACGTGTTCATCTACTAAAACGAGTTAATGGAAGTCTAATTATGAAGATCTTGTTTATCTTCATTACTTGATATAGTGTCACCCAGGTGCATGGACTAGATTGAGTAGAGCCCCTTGATCCAGGTGACACACTATTGCTTTCATGTGTTTAGTATATTATAGTTTGTTTATTTACATTTCTAGTTCATGTGTGGCTTAATTACAAATTTATTTATGTAATTATAATTTTGATTTTAGTTTATGCACATAGATTAATACTCAGGATTGATTCTTCAGGTGATTACAATTATGTTTCCATTCTACTTCTATATTTGTGTTTATCATTGCATTTTAAATTATTTGACCGCGTACTGTGACTCTGCTCACACACATTAAAACCATCAACTCATCCCCATTCACAACACATTACAATATCAGGGTTTTCATGTTCAATTTGCTCTTCAAATCATGTCTCGGTACAATTTCATATTGAAAATATAAATCACTATTATGGATCCTCTATTTTTTGAAGAATTCCATCCAAATCACCATTGTGTTTTACAACCATGTCCTTCTCATATTCACTACAATTTTATCATGATCCACTCCTAAATCTCTTTCAATTCACTCACCCTATTGTTGTGCCTCATTCTATATTCAACTTGCCCCTCTTAAACTTTGGTTTGTGTGTTTGATTAGTTTACAATAATTTATTCATTTTCTACATTGTTGTTTGTGTGCCAATAAAATATTTAAAACCCAAAAATATAAACACTTCTTAATATACATCATTGTTCCATATTTATTCCAATGCAAATTGATTGAAACAATCACTAAAATATGTATACAAACGATCGATTGTTCTTACCACTTCACATTCACCAATAAGTATATACCATGTTTAGTTAATTGCACCCAAAGAAAATCTATTCATAGAATTAGTTAACTGAGGTAAAAATGCTCCAGTCCGTCCTTCAACTTTGTGTGTAAATTGTGCCCAACAACCCAACGATCCTATACACAAAGTTAACCATCATCGTCGCATTCATCTACCATCACTTTGTTTTTGTTTATGAGATTGACTTTAAATCATTACCATGATTGCAACCCATTGATAACAGAGTGTATCTCTTTTCACATATTCCTCTTTACAAAAATCATTGTTAAACATTGTTATTTTCGTCATTATTTTATGTATTTCGTAAAGAATTATCTTTGAGCCCTAGTTTTAGTTTCATCTACTTGAAGTCATTTTCATATTACCTTGCCTTTCATTTTAGTTTGGTTTAATTGATTTGGTTTCCTGTAGTTAAAGAAACTATTGGAATCCATTGAAGGACCAGAAACTAAAGTTAGTTATTCATGATAATCATAGAGATATAAATTGTGATATGCACCTTTAGAGCG
This sequence comes from Pseudotsuga menziesii, assembly GCA_001517045.1. Lineage (NCBI taxonomy): Eukaryota > Viridiplantae > Streptophyta > Pinopsida > Pinales > Pinaceae > Pseudotsuga > Pseudotsuga menziesii. Next base: position 179,603 of record LPNX011178046.1, on the reverse strand, counting down.
CTTATTTCTTCTTGTGTCCCAATAAATGAATAGTCAATGTTCATTTCTCATAGTTTGCATTGCTTTGCTTTGATTTGGTTTTTTCGTAGCTTTGTTAAATCACTACAGGAATCAACTATTGGAGATTGAGATCCAACTTGGGAGAAATGATCTTGCGATCCAGTTGTAAGCACAACCATGTGATGTTATTTTGTTTTTTCATTTAATTTAATCTAGTTCATTTCTGCTTACTATCATTTATTGCATTTAAATTCGGAAGTGTGAGTTTGAAATTGTTTTGTCAGCATTAGTCATTGGTTATTAGATTAGGCCATATGAATCTTTAATAATGAATTTCTTGTGCATGCATATCTAAGTTTACGAACTCACGGTCGATAATTTAATGCCGATTATTTAGCACATAATTTACCCGACAGTTACATTACGATGTTTTCAATTCTAGCAGGGATTCACTTTCACTTCTTGGTTATGCAGATTTTGGTTAGGCATGGGACAATTCAAATAGAAGGTCTAATGTAGGGTACATAGTTAAGCATGGGTTAGGTTTCATTTCATGGTCCAGAAAGAAGTTGAGAACACTTTCTCTTTATTCTTGTGAAGTAGAGTATAGGGAAGCTAAAAAAGCATCTAAAGAAGCAGTGTGGATCTAGCATGTTCTCACCAAGCTTGGACTGGTTCAGAATTATCCTTACTAAGTTGATGTGACAATCAGAGTGTAATTTAGCTTGCATATAATCTAGTGTATTACTCCAAGACCAAACACATTAACCTTGATACTCATTATTCGATATCTTTTCGTGGGTTATGCTATTTGTTTGGAGTATTGTCCCACAGAACAGTAAGCAACATATATTTTCACCAAATCCATGACAGAAATGAAGTTTGTGCATCTTTACAACTTATTAAGAATGCGGGAAATTGTCATCAAGGGGGGGATGTTAATGTAATTCTGTATTCCTCCATTTGTGCGTTCTCTACCTTGTTATCATAATTTGAGGGGAAATGTTGGAATGTGTAATGATATGTAATGGTGTTTAATGAGATGTTGTAAGAAGTTATGATGTCCTAACTAGCAAAGAAGTCTTACTTCTCTTCATAACTCTCTATCTTATGTAAAAAGAGTTATCCTGCATGCATCATGGAATAAAATTCTCCTATTACCATTATTTATATAAAAGTGGTGGAAAATCATTTAATATCCCACATGTGTTATGGGATGTAACATTCCATACATATAGCTATATAACAGAGGTGAAGGAGACACGTTGGGCATATCATGTGTTGCATGAAAAAAAAATTGTGAAATATTATAAAGTTGTGATATAAGCATAATTTTAGATGTTGAATATTGTAAGAGTTGGGTTTCCTAAAGAATAAAGAATCTCAAGTATTATCATGGATGTTTCCCCATTTGGGGTTTACCACATAAATCTAGTGTATTATTTTCTCTTACCTTTCCTCTCTTACATATGTTATTGATTATTTGATGTGTGTATATATAGGAGATTAGACTAGTTGATTATGATCTACATGTTAGTCATCTGTTTTCTACGTTAATGCATGTTTCTCAATAGTCTAACGATCTTAACAAGTAAAATTTAAAGCAACATTTAGTGAATTTTTAAAATATTAAAATTGTAAATATATTTAAGTATTTAGTCAACTTTATATTATGGTATCTATACTGTGTCGAATATTCATCGAATTTCAAATTCAAAACAAATTTTTATACAGAAACACCTAATACGGTTGAATCGTGCTACTATAGTTTGAAGTTCATTTACAAAAGTCTTTGTTTCGCTCTCCTTTCCTTGCTTCTAGTCTAGCTGAAACTCAATTCATGGTATTTCCGCATTTAATATAATTGGATTTGCACAATCTTGGAAGACTAGTTTATTTCTATTGATTTTAAGTTTAGGGACAGTGTCATTTCTACCGAGTCTAAGATATGTTATGTCAGTCTTGGGTTTTTCCTTGGTCACGTTACTTAATGTTCAAAAGGTCATACCACTTGTCCTTGGTATTGGGTCTCAACCCTTAATCCTTTTTGGTTCTAGTCTTTCTCGGCTTACCAATATAAGGGTTATAGAATTTCATAAAATAGTTGGTTACATGTGGCTATTTTGTCTTTTTCATAAATTATGTGTCTTCTAGCAACTTCAGGATTATAATTTTACCCAATTAAAATACTATGAATTGTTCAAGGCAACCATGGATAACATGAAAGTGCAACATAGCAATTCTCTATGTGGGTGTGAGATATTATTCGATGAAGGGAAAGAAATGGTGGCACAAGTTATGGAAAAGATAGAAGAGATGGGAACTAAATTATAATAAATTCAAATGCAACTAGAGGCAAACAAAAAGCAGACAAATAAGTACAAAACCAAGGCAGTATTGTTGGAAGTAGGCTTGGAGGTGGCCAATGACAAGATAGTTGATCAAGAAGGGAAATTAATATCTCCAAGCCAAGGTAAAAAATATATGGAGCTGAAACAATTTCTTGGTTTTCTTGCACTAAAGAAGGCTCCCTCTCCGACAACATAAGTTGGTTCAATAGAAATACAGCAACATGAAGGAAAAAAAGGAGGACATCGTGGAGCAGATATCTATCAAGACATAAATGACAGAACACACTCATTTATCCTCTACAACTGGAAAATTGAATACTTAACATCAAGGGCATGGTATTCATTATGTTTAATTTCTTAATTTTGAGACAATTCTTGAGGTTGTACACATGCAAAATAGTTAATAGTAGCAATAGAATTTTTTACTCTTCAGAAAATCGACGATAATGTAATCAATAAGAAAAAAATGATGGAACAAGTATGGACAATATTTCTTGTATTTTGTACAAATGGTTGGACGGTTAGGCCACGCCCCCCCTCTTTTATTAATACAAATCTATATGTTCATGATTTCAAAAAGAAACATTTCTACAAGAAGGAATATCAAATACAAATCCCTATTTTCTCTTAGAGCCTTTGGAAGAAGAAGTTTTGACCAAGGAAGGATTGACAGGAGTTTCTTCTACTTAGCTAATCATATCGCATACAATACTTGTTTGTTTTCCTCCATGAATTTTCCAAAAACCAAAGATTTATACTCGTTGATTTGTGTGCTCAAATGATTTGAATAGTATGAATGTTATCATTTATTTTATAGGAGTATTAATGATAAAAATGTTTTTTGTTATTTTATTATGTGGATTGGAGATAAGATGTCCCCTTAGAAGCAGTATGTGATAAAGGAGAAATTCAAGGGCTTTCATCAAGAACAAGGACATACATATCTTGAAACAAAAGAGGTTATCAAGCATGTATATGGTGATACAAAGTGCAACCTAAGTTGGACATCAACCCCCAATGGATGATAATTTATCATATGTTCGAGGTAAAATATTATCCATAACACATCCCAAGTATGAACAAGCAAGGCCCTGAATACAAGGTGTTTCATAATATCAATAAATCCTATCTTCATAAAATTATGTCAAGACCAATAGTAATGCCATGCGTGGAGATGATTTCATGGCTAATAGGTCACATTGATATCAAGTATAGATTTAATCGAAATGATCAAGGGAGACATATTGCTTCTTTCCAACCATCAAGCCTCACAGTTTACTATAAACTAAGTGAACCCAAAATTAGTATGACTGATGGAAAGGGTCATTTAGTTCACTCATAATGAAAATTACAATGGTATTATGAATAGCCAGTGGATGGTACCAAAAGCATTCAATTACAAGTCGATAGGTACATACCTTGTTGCAAATATCAGGTACCCATATCACTATGAAATTGTTATTATTAGTAGACTATATGGCGAGAAAGATTCAAAAGTTTTCAAATAAGTTTGGTTCCCACTCATGTATCACGCATTTATGAGTGGGGAAAATTTCAAGTGGGTGTCTATTTTTTCCACCACCGTGAGAGATGCATTTTGAGGGAAAGTATTGAGCTCTAGGAATCCCAATTGAGTTATTTATTCCCTCTTACTTATTGTATGTCATGTGCATATCCAACATATTTCTCAAGATAAGATGGAAGTGGTAACCAAGTGATCCTCTGGTACATGTCTATTATCAAATATTATGGGAACATCAGTATATGAGGATCTACATCTAGATTTGTGATCATTTTGTGGCTCCAATGTACAAGCTTATTTTTTATAAGATAGTCCCATGCATGACAAAAGAAGTAATGAGTGGTAGTGATGTTAGAAAGATGGAATGTCATTAAGGATGTGACATATATCAAGGTTTTTAGAGCCAACAAACCCTCACATTTATTGCAAAGGTTTTTCCTAGATAAACTGGTCCATCATGAAGTTTCTTACCTCCTATGCTTTTTGGATTTGGAGCTTCTCTCATCATGGTTAAGAAATATCCCTATCCAACTATCCCATTATATATCAGAGAATATGGTTTGAGCAGTGGAAAGGTAGGCATAATAGAAGGTGATATTAGTAGCCTTCATTAGAGAGGAAAGGTTTCAGAGGCATGATCCACCTAATGTAGTATTTAAACATGATATGGAACTCCAATACCAATAGCACTATAAACATGAATGTTGGTATGAAGTGGAATTTTACAAAGGCCAAGCCTTATCAGAAAGTCGTGATTAGAAAAGGAATTCATTCCAAGTGTCATCTACGACGAAAGGAAGGGAAAAAGAAAATGACAAAGCAACTAAATTCAGGGAGGTTAAAGGAGGGCTTGAATACAAGAAATATAAGAAGATGTTGATAATTTCAGAAGAAAGAAAATAGGATAGGGAGACACAAGTAGACTCAAAAATCATATTGAAGTTGAAAAAGAGGTGCATAGACAAACAATGCCAAAGGATCAAGAATGTCAAATAAAGCAGTAGGAACGTGAAAGTCTAGTGACAATGAAAGTAGTAATATATGTCAATATCCTAAAAACCCCTCATATGAGAGCTCACTCAAGTCTGTTTTCCATCTCTTTGTGTTTCCAATCTACGGGTATTTAATGTGGTCCAACAAAATCTTTCAGGTGGCTCCTAACCTAGAATTGTTTAAGTTTGCCCAGAAGAGTCAAAAAGGTTGTCAAGAAATCACAAGAGAAAAGGAAGCTCATCGAAAAGCTAATATTTGGTCATTTCCACTAAAGTAACAGTTGTGGATATCAATGGCAATGATCTGGTTGTGACATATACTATCATAGATGCCTTTTCCAAATCCACTCTATCTCCCATCTAGAGATTGAAGAAAGAGTTAGAAGAAGTAAAGAAACAAGTTGATTTATTGGAGAATTAAAAGTCTACTACAAAACAACTGGGGGAGATCCAACAAAACTCGTATCTTATGCTTCATGGTTATAAAGTTAATTACATGTTGAAGTCAGAAATTCTATAGAAAGACATATTTTTTTAGAATGTTTCTTGTGATCTAGATAACATCTATAATCGGAATCACATGTGGAAATTGAAGCAGCAACAACTATAGATTAAGTTTGATACACTTAGTAGATGGAAAAGGGAATTCCATAACATTTTTTGTGAAACTTCCTCTACTGCCAAACAATAAAATGCTCAACATAAGAGTCGGAATACATGATTGGGGAACCTATAGTGAATAAATACAAGATTTTTTAGACATGGAATTTGGCAATAAGCAAAGGTTGGGGGAAGAAGTGGAGTAGGTCATCAACAATTGTAATTTGCTAGCATTTGGAGCATGGGAGCATTTTTTCCACATGATGAAGTGAGAAGAGTAGTGGACAACCACATCAAAGAAACATATCAATCTATCCTTCATATCTCTAAGGTCCACATTCCGCAATTGAAAACACAAATGGAAATTCCAACGAGGCAAATAGTGATGGTTAAAAATATCACTAAAATTTTGGATAAAATTATTTCAAAATTGAAGCGAAACCTTGCCATACTTAGGATCCTGATGGAACAACATACATTTCCTTATGCCAATCTCAGTAATGAAACTTTTGAGGCATTGACACATAAAGATATCCATATTTAAGAAGTGGAAGTAGTTACACAAAATCCTGACATTTCAAATCTTTCAAGAAGTTGTTTAGCTTCTTGTAATTGAAACTTGACAGGATATCTATAAGTTGAGAGGAAATTGATGTAAATGGTGATTTTTCTTGTTGCAATTCCTATGTAAACTTTTTGCATATTTTTAATAAGAAGAATCCATTTGTTTCCCATATAATTCAAAGTCAAACTATGGTTTTAAGATCATGTGTATAGAATTTGTTTCTATCATATATTGGTCGTTGGAATTACTGTAAGAATGTCTCTTCACACCTAGAATTTTGTTGGTAGAGAATGCATTCTTACTTTTGTTTGTCTTTCAACAGTTTGTCTATAGCCTTATGAACATAGAATTTTAGTTGACCGGAAATCAAAGATTGTCCTTGATAAATAGTTGGTTTATTATATTGTCACTAATTTGTGCAATAAATTATTGTTGATATAATTATGGAAGTACAGTAGAATTATGTGTTAAATGTCATTAGTCATTTATCCTATATAGGATAAGTAGGATGGTTTTTCATTCTACATATAGATTTAGTTGTGCATTCATCTACATTATGCATTCAAAAATCCTAGCATAGCATTTACAACCATTAATGATTGTTGATCCAGAATCCATAAGGATTCCCCACACCAAACAATGTGAGGCCTAATTGGGACCTTTCATTAGGGAGAATCCCTACTATTGGTGTATAGGGCATCCCGCCCTACCAACACAAGGGCCAAAAAATAAAAAATATAATTTTGATGGAGTGATCAAAACCTCAAGATGGTAAAAAGGACTACTTATTTGTTGTTGTATAAATATGTACACCGTATGTTAATAACATGTAGACCGTATTTATAAATATGTACACCTTATGTGAAAAACATGTATGTCTGTGCACACGTACATAAAGAAAAATTTAAGAGGACATAGAGATATGAAAAATAATGTGCAAGGGTAGGATTAGGGGTGACATGGCAATGACAGGTAATGACATGTAGGCTCTAGGTGGACATCACTACCACTTATGACTCTCAATAATGAATTTCCTAAAGGAAATAAGTGGTATTGCAAGACCCCGTTGTAGTCTTGGAAACCAACATTCAAGATCTACAATCATTGAATGAGTGTCACCTGTATGAACAATTTATCATTGTGAATGGTATGAGGAAAATTAAAGTTCAGTAGTTTTGTCCTCCACTATATATGGAGACCATCAGTCGTGGTCATCTTGTAGAGAACATGGAGACCAAAGGATAGTAGGACCCATATTTCCATAAACCTTGGGATATGTGCCACATGGAAGGGTTCTTGGGTACAATAATATCTATGGCCCCTTGAATAACATACATACATGTGTGTCATGTTCCCAATTTTTTCTATGGTCCAAAACATAATTTTAGCCTAAGTCGCCTTGGTTAAAATTATTAAATTGTTGCCCAAGGATGGGAATTTTCCTAAGTAAGATGTTCAAGGGTGTAATTGAATATTAATTGGACAAATGTGAGCCACATGAAGATATAAAAATTCCCAATTCAAGTTGCTAAGGAGAATTATTACTAATTTGGGAATAATTGGCCAATAATATTTTACACAAATTAATATTATTAATGTTGGCCTAATATATGTGTGTGTGTGTGTGTGTGTGATTAATTGGGATCATGAGGGCGCATAGGAAATTAGATGGGCGCATAGGAGATTAGATGGGCCTTCAAAGTTTCCTTCCAAACAAAAATGGAAACTGGAATAAAGCAACACAAATCAAGAAACTCAGTGAAAAGAAGGAAAGTGACAAAAAGCGGGAAAAGCAAAGAAAATCAAAAAAGCAATAGCAAATCAAGGAAAATCAGAAGTTGCTAAATCAAGGAAAATCATATTAAAGAAAAATCAATAGACAAAAGCAGGAAAAGCATGAAAAGTGGCATAAAAGCAAAGAGGACAAAAGTTTCGTAATTTTGGAATATAAGGCTCAAGAAAAAATAGTAAAGCAAAAAAGCAATCAAAAGGCTTCATGAAAGCTACAAAGGCTAATTTTAGTGAATGAGGGTGAAATTATGGATGCAAGTGGGTTCAATGGCAAGAGAAACTTTCCCAAGAAGCATCCAACTCACCAAAGATATTCTCCCCTAAAAATTATTAATTATTATTTTATTACTTTCATGAGAAGAGTCTAAAAGGAAGGGAAAATCCACCATAAATTATAAATTAAGGTCAAGCACTCCATTTCACATCTTGGAATAGTCTCATATTTGTATTAAGAGCTCTAAGTTGCTCAAACTTGGGTGATGTGCCCCTAGTCACAGCTAGTAGATGTGCCTCTACTGCTTCTTCAGTTAGATGAGTGGATAATGGTATTCAACCATTTTCAATGCTTATATTACAAGTTCATAAGCTAAATCTAGTCTGATTTGAATTCCAGAGCAAGCAGTGTGAATCCTCCAATTTGATTAGTGTGTTCTCTAGTCATTCTTTGGGATCGAGGTTTTGTGTTGAATAATGTCAAGTATGAGTCTATTTTGAAAGGTATTTTGAATGTTATATGATGTAATGTTTGTAATTTCAATCTTATGATATTATTATAGAATTTCCATAATGATAAAGTTTGATGTTTACATCATTTTCCAATACCTAGTCTAGAATTGCTTCAAATTTGACTAGTCTTCAATGTATTTACAATATTGGATCTTTTGCTTAGTCAAATTACATTCTATATATTCCGACAGTTAGTTAAAATCTTAATAAACACATCCCATGCTTGAGTTTACATAATCGATGGCATCTTAGGTTGTTTGGAATGCCCAAAACTCAAGATAGTTCTACAATCTTGATTGCCAGTTTTGCTTGTTTGACCTCCCAACTGGGCCAAATTGTACCTAAACCTTTGGATCAAACCATAACTAATTAGGGACAATAAAGTTAGCCTTCCATGAGTCTAGATACACCTAGTGGATGCACCAGGAACCTCTGGTAATCACATAAATCCCAATTTGGGAGTGATGAGTCCAATAAATGTGCCCACTTCAAAGTGTATGAACTCCTTGCCTATCCCTACATACTTCTAAGCCTCTGATATAACATCAAAGTCGTGATACAATATGTTAATATAATAATATATCTCCAGTGCAATAACTATTATGACATATCTACTCCACCTACGCCAACAGAGGCATCATTAGTATCTCTCATACCATAGCTAGATGCATCATCACCTCCACCAATAGAGCCAGAGGCAATATTAGCACCTCTTCCAACAGAGACAAGGGCATCGATGCCTATACTAGAAAGAAAAAGAGGTTTGAGAGCAAGAGGAATAGGTCCATCAAAACGAAGTGTACAACCCTCTCTAAGCATCTCTAAATAGAAGCAGATGAAGTAGGAAATGGTGGATGGTCAAGCCGATGAGTAGGATTGAAGGGTCGGTCAAGCAAGAGTAGAGGAGATGATGATGTAGGATCAAGAGGAATGTCGAGTAGGAGTAGAGGACTAGATGATGTCGAAGGAGGTGAAGGAGGAGGTGGATAAGACATCGAAGGTGGAGGAGGAGGAGGTGGATGAGATGTCGAAGGTGGAGGGGGAGAAGGTGGGAGAGGAAGAGGAGGTGTGTTTTGCAAAACACACCAATGTGGCTTTAAAAAATTGTTGGCATTTGTCATAATATTTTTTAAACACGTCTTTTCACCGTGTGACAATGTTTTTTGGCAGCACATAATTTTTCCGACACTTTCCACATAATTTTTTCGACAATGTGACAATGTTTTTTCGACGCTTTCCACATAAATTTTTTTCGGTGCACAATATTATTTTCTTGAGGTCCCGATGCGTTTTGTCTATAAACGCACTAGTGTGGTACATCTGCTAAAACGCACCACTATAATTTTAAAAAACTTATGGGCATTGAGCTTAATTTTTTTAATTTCATGTTTTTTTCGTCATGCATCGTTCTTTTTTTGGCTACCCTAGTGCATTTGTGTTAGATACACACCAGGGCATTTAGTTTAGAAACACACCAAATAAAAAAACTCTGCTAAAACCTCCGCCAACTCAATTATGCTACTTAACGGGTATTTGAGTTCTTTTGAGAGAAACATCCACTATAAACTCCGCTAAAGGGCCTTTTTCTTGTAGAGATGATATTTAATTAAGAAATATACTACTCCAAAACCCTAAATACCCTTGTGAAGTGTTAACTTCACATTAAACCTAAAAAACAAACTAAAAATAGAACACACTCCATAGAAAATAAGAAACTTAGGGTTTGTAAGTATTTAATTATTTATAAATTTTCAAAAATAAATATAAAACAATTTGTAAATATTTAAATAATAAGAATCTTAATATTTTTTAAGTATTTTATAATTTATAAATATTTAAAAATAAATATTAAACCATTTGTAAATATTTAAATAATAAGAATCTTAATATTTTTTAATTTTGAAATGATTGTAAGAAAAAAAAACAAGTTATAAAATAGTTAATTAAAATAATCTTTAAATTGTTATATTTTTTAAATATTTATAATTAATAAATTAAAAAGTTTTATAAAATTATTTTAAATATTTATAATTAATAAATTAAAAAGTTTTATAAAATTATTTTAATTTTTAATCATGTGTTTGTTATTTATTTTTAATTTAAAAGTATTATGAGTCTTAGAAAAATGTAAGATATATAAAAAAAATTGTTTTTTTTAATTATTTAAAATAATATTTAAATTATTATATTTTTTAAATATATATAATTATCAAATTATGAAGTTTATGAATTTAATTCAATTTTTTTTGGAACAAAACTCCCTTTTTTTACTGTTTATAAAAATTTAGTTTAAAAAAGTGGATATAACTTTTGAAGAATGCCACAATCTGGAAAAAAAAATCAAGAAATATCGTAATAAAGCATAATTATTCATAAAGATCATGGCCAATAAAAATTAATCATGGTCAAATACATTACCAACTATAATTCACTATATAATCATGGTAACCATGATCATAACCCCTACTGAACATTGCAATGCAACACATAACCATTCAAGAATGTTAGCAACTTGACATAAGTATTGCCCCTGATGCACCATGGCCAACCAAACTTATGCGATATAACATAACCATTCAAGAATACAGCAATTTGATACAAGTAATACCCATAATGCAACATAACTAGAGTCAACAATAGTCAACCGTGGTAAATGACAATTGACAACCATAGCCAACTATGGTTCACTAAAGTTAATCTTGGTTAACTAAAGTCAAGCATGGTTTACTAAAGTCATACATGGTGTACTAAAGTCAACCATGATTCAAACAATAATTAACCATGGTTAAACTAAATCCAAACATGGTCCACTCAAGTCAACCATGGCCAAATAAAGGTCACCCATGGTTAACTATGGTGAAAGATCAATCATTACTCATCGAAGTTAACCATTGTCAAACAATAATAAACCACAGTAAAATATAGTAAAAATTATTTAATCATCATTTGATGCCCATCATCAAACATAGTCAAAGACAATTAAGCTAAACATAAACAATCATTCTTCACTAAAGTCATCCATGGTTAACCAAAGTAAACTATGGCTAACAAAAACCAACCATGATTAACTAAAGTCAACCAATGTCAAACAATAGCCAACCATAGTTACATATGGTTAAACTTAATCAACTATACTAAACATAATCAAGCCATAATCAACTATGGTTATCCAAGGTTTAAATTTCTCAAACATGATTAAATATAGTAAACAATAGTCAACCATTATTATTAAAGAGTTAAAATTTTGACATTGTCTTTATCAGCCAAATATATATGTTTTATTTATTATCAATTTCTATTATATATATTAAAATAACTTGAATAACTTATATAGTATGAATAACTTTTATACTCATGACAATAAAGTTATAAAAATAATGTGAATAGTATGTTTATCAATAACATTTATTAATAATAATGTGAATAGTATGTCTATCAATGACATTTATTAATATATTGTTTTAAACATATACATATGTATCAATACAAGAATATTTATCAATGACATTTATTAATATATTGTTTTAAACATATACATGTGTGTCAATACAAGAATATTTTTAAATATTATTATATTATTGTTTTTATTCTATGTCTATGTGCAAACCAATAACTAGTTTTTTAAACATATACATGTGTGAATACAAGAATATTTTTAAATATTATTATATTATTGTTTTTATTCTATGTCTATGTGCAAACCAATAACTAGCAACAACCACATTAATAATAATGTGTCTGCTACACATTGATAGCATATATTTGACACAATTTACACTAGAAAACATTATAATGTACTACCTTAAGCACCACCTATTGTTAATCCACCTCCTATGCACTAAAATAGACCACTTTATAGTTATAGGTTGGCGAACTGGTTTAGATAACAGAATTTCCACTTAGACCTCTACCTCCACCACAAAATATACCCAGGCACCCATGGAATTGCCGAAGGAAAAATCCTAACACGTATTGCGATTATCAATAGATGTAAAGGTATATCATTGTGCAGTGCTTCACATATCACGGAGCCCAGTGTGAGCAACAAAAAGAGCAGGGATAAAAAACAATAAGGCCCCTTGCATCCCCAAAAAGCTAACTCGGGTATCTTTTATAATCCACTCCTATCTTTAGACTTTCTACTTATGTTTGAGTGGGTGTTTTCCACTTTTTCATGGTGGAATATGTCAATTAACGTATAACAAAAACATTATTATTAATGTGGTTGTTGCTAGTAATATTGTGACATATCTGGTATTAAATAGGATTGATAGGAAAACAGAAAACTGAAGGAATAGACATGTGAGAGTTGCATTAAGAAAAATGGAAGACAAGATGGCTACCGTAAAGAAAATAATAGGGGGTTGCTTAGAGGCACTCATTTACCGGCCAGTTGATGACTTGACATTTGACCAGCAAGAAGAGTGAAGGAAGGAATGGGAGAAAATGATATCAACAAGGGAGGAAAGAAAACTGGCATGGGTGAAAAATGGGAAAGCTCAATTCAGTGAGCGTTTGACAAATCAAAAATAGGGATTTAGAGAACCGCAGGAGTATCTAAAGATGGTGAGTTGGAATTGTAGAGGTTATCCATGGAAGAGAGGACCGAGATTGGGGCCCATAGCAGAAAGGAAAAACGTCATTATTCTTACGGAAACACATGAGCACGATGGTTGCGGGGTTCCAGAATTTGAAGGATACAATTAGATCAGTGTGGAATGAAGCGGCTAGATCAGGTAAAGGACATGGAGGGATCACAATTCTTATAAGAGAAATGTGGAGTGGAATTGTAAAGGTGGAAAATGAGGATCAAAATAAGCAATTTATTTGGATGAATATAACAGACAACAAAGTAACAATCTGGATGGGTGCATGTTACTTTGCTCCAAAATACTCTATGTTCTACAAGAAGACGAATTTAGATAACGAAGACCCTTATGCTGCCTTAAAAAATGACATTTATGCTTTCAGGACTTTAGGAGATATAGTTCTAATTGGTAACTTTAATGCTAGGACAGCAAACAATCAGTCTATTCAGTTGGGCAGTGATGAGAGTAAAGCACTTCAGGAGATTTAGTTCTAATTGGTAACTTTAATGCTAGGACAGCAAATAATCAGTCTATTCAGTTGGGAAGTGATGAGAGTAAAGCACTTTAGGAGATATAGTTCTAATTGGTAGACAGCAAACAATCAGTCTATTCAGTTAGGCAGTGATGAGAGTATGGACATCAATCCTCTTGGTTAGATGAGAATGAGGTTCACACGTGGACATGGACCTCTCCAAATGGGAATGTGAGTGTGTTACACTTTGGCGTTGAGTTGTTAGGAATGTGTAGCCTTTATGACACGCTTATTTGACATGGCCAAGATCTGGTGAGATCATGTGTAAAACCTGCAACGGACAAGTGTGGTTGATTGTGTGATCTACTCTCAAAGCTCCATTTGCAATCTGTTGGAGTTCAACATTGGGGATTGTCCTATTGAGATGAACTCTGATCATATGCCTCTCCTTATGAAGTTCGGTATACACGCAAATGGGTTGCAAGAAGAGCAAATCCAACATTTACAAAGATCATTGAAATGGAAGAATCCTTATGAATCGGGAAAATCAAGAGCTCTTTGTCGCTTCTCTTGAACAACACTTTTAATTGGCAAAAACAACACAAAAAGCAAAGGCGGCAATGCAAAAATAGAGCACATGTGCAGCAGTATGTTGGTCCCTCTAATTCACAAAGCATTAAAGGTCTGCAAAACATCTTGGCCAAAGAAAAAGGTCTCAAACACTTTTCAAACTAATCCCTGGTATGATGAAGAGTGCAACGCTACGAAAAGGTCCATTAAAGGGAAGGAGACAAACAGTGACAGCATGAAAAAGTATAAAAATATGATAAAAACAAAAACGCAAAATTATGCGACTTCAAGAAGGAATGAATTAATTTCTTTGAAAAAGCACAATCCCAAAGGATTTTGGCGGGAACTATAGCAAAAAAGAAAGCAAATAGATAATAATATCACGGATACATAGTGGTTAGAATAGGCGAAGCTTCTCTATGAGAGACAACAAGATAAAAGTAGCCCTCCCACAATCAACACTACAACTAGGTTATTTTTCGTGGAGAATGTCACATGTGGTATAAAAAAAAATAGAAAGCAATAAAGCTCAAGACATTAATGGATTGCAAGCAGAATTTTTAAAATGGGGTGTTGAGACCTTGGCCCCGAGCATCAAAGGCATCTTCAACAATGTCACACAAAGCAACTTTCCAATTGAGTGGACAACTAGTGTTCCTAGCCCTATTTACAAAAATGGAGACATCAATAATCCTTCTAATTACCGCACTATTATGGTAAACCCTCTTCTTGGAATATTATTTGGGAGCATGCTAAAGCGTAGAATCAGTCGTTGGGCAGAAAAAGAGGGTAAAAGAGCAAAAGGACAGGTTGGTTTTCGCCCAAGACACTCTACCATTGATCACTGCATCACTCTTAGACACTTCATCAAAAAGGTTTGGGACACCCAAGGTGGGGGGTGCTATTGCTGCTTCGTTGACTTTAAGAAAGCTTTCAACGTGGTTCTTAGAGACAAGCTTTGGAGAAGGATGGAGGAGCTTGGAATTCCAAGCGAATACAGAGCGATTGTCCATAAACTCTACAAGCAAGTTAGTACTAAAATCAAAACTAAGGAAGGATTTTCGGAATGCTTTGGCAACGACATTGGGGTCAAGCAGGGGTGCACCCTTTCCCCCATGTTGATTGTTTATATATTGATAAGCTGGAAGAATGGTTAAACAACACCAGTGGAGAGGATATTCAGTTAGCGAGCTACGTGGTGAAGCTACTTCTGCATGTTAATGATCTTATCATAATTGCAAAATCCTTGCATGGTTTGAGATAGCACTTGAAGGCCTTATAGCTCTTTTGTCAAGAGGTTGGGATGCAAGTAAACATTAGCAAAACCAAAGTTATGATCTTCTCTTTGAAGCAGAAAAAGCAGCAGGTTAACCTTATCTTTGAGGGAAAAGCTTTGGACAAAGTGGACGAGTACAAGTACCTTGAAATTGTTTTTCACAATAGGCTCAGCTAGGAGACATGTAGAACTAAAAGAATACAAGGAGGATGGAGAGATTCTTACCTACTTCAAGAACAGGTGTAGGAAAGCATAATTATGGGATTGGAAGACCAAAAAACTCTTTTTGGATTGTTGGTTGCCCCAGCTATCCTTTGTGGATGTGAAGTTTGGGGGAGCAGTGTATCAAACCACAAGTTGAGACAATTAGAAAGAATTCAAAAGCACTTAAATACTAGTAACCTCAAAATCAAGTCAAAAGTCGCATATAAGATCCTGCTAGCAGACCCTAGTATGTTCCCGATGGAGGCTTCAGCGATCATTACTATGTTAAGTTACTTAAAAAAGGTGGAAGGCATGGATAAAGACTGCTGGACCAAGATGGTTGTTGCAGAAGAGCTAAAGCATAGGAAGAAGACTTGGAAGAAGAAAATTGACAAGTGGATAGGAAAATGAGGAATCAAATGGCAGGACTGCCCTAACTCTAAAGAGGAGATAAAGAAGAGGGTGATTGAAAAGTTTAGGACTGCCATGTGGGAAAATCAGATTGGCCGAAAGAAAACGCTATATGTCAAAGATTTCAACCCAACATGGTCACATGATAAAAACGACTTATTTGAGGGCTACAATCAAGGGAAAGGCTAAAATTTTAATAGCTTAGCTAAGGACCAGATCTCACCATCTTAGATGTGAAATGGGGAAATGGCTAACAGGAAGATTGGGAAGAAAGAACTCGCATCTTTTGTAGGAAATGAGCGGTTGAAACGGAATGGCACTTCATCATGGAATGTTTGGCATATGAGGATATCCATAATCAGTTTGAAACAAATCTAAAGGTGGTCAGTTCGAATGCGTTGTTTGAGGAAGCAAGGATTCTCCAAACTGCAAATTTCTTGATCAAGATTCATGACAAGAGATATGCAATAGAGAGAAATTTGAAAATGTGATTGCTTTTGGAGCTCTGGATCCCTTAGATTGCTTGGTCTCATGGACATCATTAAAATTTCTTCAATTCAATTAGAGTTGGATTGTAAAATGCACCTCGCAGCACAATTACCTCTTTCATACTGAATCTACAACCTATCATGTACTATTAGCTATTATTCTCTTATTGTTATTATTCAATTTATCAGTCATAATAAAAAAAATCACAATAGAAGAAACAAGATCATAGCAAAAAGTTCAAACATTTAAAAAAAATATCGTAAAAATATGACAAGGAAATATCTTGCTTAAAAATTTAAAATAGCACCTTGCACTTGGAAGAGCATAATTGAATAAATTGGGAGAAAAAAAAAACATATACATATTGTCAACAAAGAGACGTCAATCTAAGGAAAAATTCTGCTGCCATTTAAAGGCCTCCTTAAATGTGAACATAAAATGACCCTCAAGATAATTTTAGCAGACCAGGAGTAAGGCTCCCAAGCACGGAAACTTAAACGCAGTACAAGGATCAATTGGGCCTAAAGCATGCGAAGTAAAGGCACATTAAAAGAACGAGACTCAAAACAAAGAAAGCCTTGAGAACCTCAGAACGCTCACATTTATACAGATGTGTAGCGAAAAAGCAGGTTTACGAAGTTTTAAAAAAAATTAATGCCCTTTCAAATATTACCCCGTTAAAGTAGGTAATCGAATATTGTTTATGTTGCACTGTGATAAAAAGAGTTATACTCAGTTAACGTGCGAAGTAGGGAAACCCCGTGTCTTTTCCATCCTCTGCAATCCCCCTAAAGACTGTCACTCGGATGATGACAATTTATTGGTAAGCCATGGAAAACAAACCGAAATATCATCCTTCTGTCATTCAGTTGATGTACCTACAGTAAATAGTTGTTTAAGTGTGTACTGAGCTGATCCATTAAAATATCAGCTTCACGGTAAAATGCAAGTAAAAAGGATTTGGTTTAGTAGTTTGTTCCTTTGTTCCTAGAGATGATTAGTGACCAAATTCGCAAATTCAATAGTGATTTCACTCATAGATGGCAAAATCCCTAGTTCCAAAATGGATGCATCCAGCGAAACTTGAACCTTAATCATCATCTGAAACTCAGGCATACTATTGTTGCATTTTGATTTACAGTATTTTAGTAAGGCCCGCAGGAAAGTAATCTTCCTTCACTGATAGGCACTTGAAAACTTTTCACTCAAGCAATTTCACTCACATAAAATGCACTGTATACCCTCAGAGGAGCCAGATTTATCACCTCTTTCACTTGGGCATTATAGTTCCAAGTATAGATTTGCTTCCTTTAATGTGAAGCACTTCAAATATTCAAATATTATGTAAATTACCTTATTATGACAAGGACCAAAGTCATATCATGGAAATATAACCATGATTGAACATTCCTATACAAAATTATCTACAGTCGAGGACTAAACAGGTTCCATGTATGATATCTAAGCAGCCAACAAAGGAATAATTAAAAATACCCCATCAGCTATCAATACTAACATATCCAAAATTGACTAAGGACTTTTCCCTTGAAAATAAGAGCCCTCGTAAAATTCCACAACTGTGCATTACCCTTTTCTACTTGACTATGAGAAGAATCCAAGTCATGATTGGCTGCTAGCTGCTTCTTTCAAACAAGCTCTCATGATGGCTGCAAGCTTTGAGCATGCGTCAAGACAAAGTTCCAAAGCCTGCAACAAAACATGACAGTTCATACAAAGCATATGTTGAAGATGGAAATGCATCAAAACAAAGTTCATAATGCCAACTGAAAGGAATTTGCATTTGAAGGCCATCAATTATATGCCACAAGTGTAAAATTTAATAATAGAAGCTGCAACTATTCTGGAAATAATATAAAGCTAGAAGTGATTAGAAATAAATCAATTCCAGCTAGATTATTTGCGTATATTATTGCCACCCCTAATAAAACGTATGACTATACAGTAGAAAAAGGTTTTCATTAAAATCCCACCTCAGATACCCTTGTGCTAGACCACTCTCCAGTAATAATTAGCTGAGTGATTTCATTCCGAGAAGGCATGCATGCCACAAAAATACCTCCATCTTGACAATTTTCCTCCTCTGTGGTTGGATCAATGATAAGACTTTTACCGATAGATGACTGGCACAAACGTTCAGTACAACAAAAGTAAGAAAAACAAAACAAATAAAACGGAAAACTCCATTGCAATTTCATGCATTCACTCTGAATTTCTACATCTTAACTTGTGTGAGGAACAATTGATAACTGTCCAAAAGAAGCATGTGGTCCTACCTACTCACATCAATCGCCAAATAAAGTTTATGCATCATTACATAGTAAAATGAATAACTGGGGATGCCAGTATGTAATATCCACACTAAATTTTGAATGAAAGAAACGACATCAGATTTGTAAAACATACATGCTTGCTAAATATGCATTCAGGAACTAAATTAGAGAGTATGCACATGGACATGTGTGTTAATACAAACAGTACCACCTGTCTCCTGGAGAAAAAGGCTGCCACCACTGAAGTCAAAGAATAGTTGCTCCCAAACAGGAACAAAGGTATTCACTAGACTATATCTGGAGAAAGTAAACTTATAATTTTAAAATGAAGACCATTTTAAGGCCACTAGATATTTTTAAGGTTGGACTTTATAAAATTTAATAGAATATTCTTTGAATACTGCTAGTCAAATTTACCCCATGGACCCATTCTTAGTTCCAGAATGAGCAAATAAATAAATAAAATGAAAAGAAACAAATATCAGTGCAATGAGAATTGATCCTTGGTGCCTAAACCAAAAAGAGAACTCCCCTAAAGTATTTTCGTTAAAAACAAGAGTACATATTCTTTTTAGAGAAAAACAGGAAGTAAATTCTAGAGTCACTCAGCAATCCCAAAGGCAAACATCTTAAACTATAAAAGGAGTCATATAAAACTAAGAGAAAATTAAAAGTTCTATCATCAAAACCATGCTGCAGATAAGAAAAATTCTCATGAAAAACATGAGACAATTAGATGCTTTAAAGAAGAATATCAATGCCTTCGACAAGACTATGGAAACCTGCATAGGAAAAAGAAAAAGCCAATCCTTGTAGCATCTTCGCCATCACAAAATGATCCACCAAGGTCAACATTTGTTTCCCAATCTTCATCACAATCAAACTCCATGAAAATTAAATTTGATGGATCTGCCAAAATTTGATGATGAAATAGCAAGCCTGGACACAAGTTGGCCAAGTAAGATTAAACATTGTTGCATCCAAGGCTACAAATCCCTACACGAGAAAGGCAGGAGTTCTGAATTAGATGCAGTAGTTGCATCCACCTTAACCCAATGATTAGTAAGTCGATACTCACCATGTAATGGATCCATCCAAAGGAAAGTTCAGCATATTCTTTAACAAATTCTCAATGCTATAAGTGCATGATTTGAGGCATAAAAATTTACATTATACTTGAGGGAAACATGCATGGATGTACATGTTACATATAAAGTTATCTCAGAAGCCTCAACAGTTCTGTTATGAATCAAGAAAACCAAACTTCCCCACCCTGTAACTTAATTAATCAATAAGATGTCTATAATCATGTTACATTATATCAAAAAGATAATAATTTACACAAGCACTTGCAGTAGGGAATAACAATGAAGGATAGTACTTGCCACAGAAACTGCAGACACTACGTCAAACATCATGATGCCAGCATCAGCTAGAGCAAGAGCGGCACAAGTTATGACAACTGGAAGATCACCTACAAGGGAACAGCATAGAAACCATGAAGGCATCCTTCCTCCAATAAATTAAGACATCAATAAAATAGCATCACAGAACTTCAAATTGTACACATGCAGAGTGTGAGGAAGAGACCAACAAAAAATTTCAATTTTTTGCAAACTTCATAACATTTAAGATAATTTTATTTATGTCTAATAAGTGACCACAAAGTTTGTCGTTGCAACTCAAGAGTCAAAAGTATGATTCCAACAAGAATACAGAGTGGGAGTCTGAAAACAACTCCCATCACTACTCTACTAAAAGCAGAGGAAAAGCTAAGTTCCAAATGAGAACATAGAAAGTAAACAGTTGAAAAACTCTCATATACATATAGAAAGGGTACTAAGTATCCAAAAAATAGAGGTGTTTTGGGACAAAGGCATTTTGGTTGTTTATTCACTAGCACAACACTTACAATAAAGTTATAAACAAAGGAACCAAGCATTTGACCAGAAGACATGGAAGAATGGCTTCTTTAAGAAAGGTCACCAGTGAAACATGCCCAGAATTTCAGTTCCAAAAAAAGATAATATTCAAGTGAATGGATTGCCAATTTGCAATGGCTGTATTTGAGAGGTATTTATGTTTAATTAATGCCATATGTCATTGTGAATTGTCATAATTATTTAGATTTACTAATATACAACTCCTATGCTGCTAACTTTATTATCATCACTACCTGACATTCAGATTGTGTCAGCCTCCCAACAACAGCATTTAAGCAGAGAGTGAGAGTTTTCCTTCCAAGACGCCTCATTATGAAACAAGGAGAAGATGGCAACTAGAGCTAAGGGATATGAGTTCATAGAAAGATATCATGAGTGGTTGCTGCATTTCTAAACGGGCTTGGAAGTAATGAGATTGACAGCCCTATAACATTGGAGTTAGATCTACATGGAAGACATGACAAGCCTGGGATAACTCCAATGCTTGAATGAAAATTATTAACATGAGCCTCGTATAAATACATGAAGATGTGACCTTTGGTTTCAACTTCCAAGAAGTAGTTCCTATTCTCCTATGACTCTTCATATTCTTGTAATTTAATAATGAAATTTACAATGTAACCATAATCCCTAGGATCAGGTTTCTAACATTCTCCACTTAATCCAAAGGGGTGTTTGTGAGTCCAGGCATCTTTTTGAGCTTTTCAAGTTTTTCTCTTCCAAGCGCCGTGAAGATGTCTATAGTATGCTCATCTATGCAACAATGAATGGTCTTGGCCTCTACATGAAGTAGAATCAAATGGTACTTAATGTTAATGTGCTTTGTTTGATCATGGAATCTAGGACTCTTGGACTACTTGATTGTGGAAGTGTAGTCAATCAAAAGTAGAGTAGCATCCACATGTTTCTCCTACAAATCCTCTAGTATCTTCCTAAGCCACACAATCTCCTTTGTTGTCTTTCAAGTAGCCGCATATTCTACATCTGTAGTAGAATCTATTGGAACAGACTATTTGAGTGATCTCCAAGATATAGTTGTTGATCCAAGACTCATGAGGTAGCTTGAAGTAAACACTATATTCTCATTATCCCCGTCAAAGTTTGAATTTGGTTATCCAATCAATTTGAAGTCCTCCACCTTAGAGTATTTGAGTCCAAAGTCTTGAGTTCTTTTAAAGTATCTTAGAACTCTCTTCGCAGCACACCAATGTCCTTCACAAGGTTTTTCCATGAACCTGGAAAGGATTACAACTGCAAATGAATTATCACGTCTAGTAGCGGTAAGGTAGATAAGATTCCCCACGAGCTATCTGTACTTAGTTGCATCCTCAAATTCATTCCCTTCTTTTGATGATATCTTCAAATTCTGTTCTATTGGAGTAGAAAGAGAATTACACTCAATGATGCCAAATTTGTTCAATAATACTCCATTGTATCTCTTTTGGGAGATGAATATATACTATGGATTTTGAGTCACTTCAGTAACCAAGTAGTAGTGAAAATGTCCTATATCAATCAGCTCAAAACCTTTCTTCAATTCTTTCTTTGTGGATGCAATATAGCTTCCATCGTTCCTTGTCATCAACGGATCATCAACATACACTACAAGATATACAACAGTTTTGCTAACTTTCTTGACAAACAAAGTTGCATCATCAAGATTAAGGTGTTTAAAATTCAGTTTCAAAAGATGCTCAATTCGCTTTTCCTTTAGAAGAATCATGTCATCTCCTCTAGAAGAATCATGTGATTGATTCTTCCTTTCTGAGCACGGCACACAATCTCCAAACACTTTCTCACGTTATGCAATTTTCTCCACCAAAAAATCAAATTTGAGGATCTACGATTGTCCACTAGCTTGAAGTGATTCAAGAGAGCAGAAATATGTGGGGAAGAGGAGCTTGATGAAAGTCGTGAGAGCAATGTCTACCTTCACACCAAAGGCATCAATTTCATAAATAATAACTTTAATTTCTTATGCTAAAGCCATGGGATCATTATGCTTCCACTATAGGCTAAAGAGCTTCAACAACAATTGATTGAGATCTAATTATGGGTCTGATTCATACAAATCCTTCAATTTCTTCAAGGCACCATAAGAATCTGTAATAGATACGATATAACGACTCACCTCTTCACTTACAGAAGCAGCAATCAAGGCATATGCTTTCTTGTTTTTATAATTCCAAATCGCAAACTCTTTGTCTTTCGTAGGTTTTGTAGGTTTTGTGTTATTCTCTCCTTTACAAATGACATCCCACAATATTGAAGATGAGTGTATGCTTGATCTTCCTCGATCATTTTTTATAATTCTCTTAGCCACTAAGTCATACACCAACAATAGAGACAAGCGAGTGCACTTTCATAGGCAATGTCAAATACACAATTGGCCTCCTTTAAACAAATCAGAAATCAAGTTAACAATACACCATTTCCTTCAAATTTTATAGAGCATAACTGTAACATTCATTACAATAGAAATAAGCTACCCATGGCAACTTAAACTCACCTAAATATTCTCACGGGTGCAATGACCAAAAAAATGGCATGCTAGATGTTATATACAATAAATAATATATAAAATCATTAAAAATATAAAACAAATATATATATATACAAGTAATAAATATAAAATACCTATATATATAAATAAACCAAAATTTCTATGGAACATTGTGACTTTAAAAAATTGTCACAAAAAAAGCTTATATAAGCCAAAAAAAGAGTTATTGTAAATCATCAAACATTTTTTATCAAATATATTTTATCAATTCGAGTTTTTGGTTTCCGGCTGCTACAGTGGTATAAGAGAGAGAAGGATGTCCGCTACCCAGCTGCAATCCATTACATCAGTCCACCCAATCATCAAGCTCCGCACCAGTCTCTACACCGTCCTCCCTCCCATTGACACCGTCACACTTCCCACTGCGTTGCTCCTCCAACGTTGCACGCCAACCTCCACCTCCCAATTCCATGCACACCGCCTGCAACTTCGCTACGCTCCATGTCCTTCACATCGGCACCCAACAACCCCTCACTTCCGCATTCCCTCATCGACCCCTCACTTCCGCATTCCCTCATCGACCCTCCTACCCACGTCATTGCTCCATGTCCTCCGCCTACTCTCTTCCACTCGACCCCCAGTACTTCGCCTGCAGCTCCCACTTCTATGACCTCTCCTTCCACACAGCATACCCTCAATTCCCTGCTCTAACCGCGTATGCACACACCTATGCTCACCCTTCACACTCCACGTCGACCGNATATATATATATATATATATATATATAAAATAAAAGTTTATATAATAATAATATATCTTATTATATAATATAATAAATTTTAAAAAATTATAATCATAATAATATTATTATAACTGTATAAAAATAAATAAAATAAAATAACATAAAAATCGTGGTTGACTAGCTTCAAACCGTCAATAAAAATAAATCAAGGTTCAGCATAGAGAAAACCCTAGTGGTCGCCAAAATGGGAGATGTCAATGCCAGATTGGACCAAACGGATGAAAAAGTCAACAAAAGGTATGCAGAACTCAAGGCGCACATCAACAAAAATAGGAATGCATTATCAGGACTAAAGGCAGAGATACAGCAAGGCATCAATGCCATGAAGGCAGATCAAAAGAAAACTCAAGAGTCTCTCGACAATATCTTGGCAAGACTACCGCCACACACTTTGTTTCCCCCACACAGCCATGATCCGCACCTACACCCCTTCAATACGCCTAAAACGCCAGGCCACCATGACATGACGCCACCCCATGAAGTTCCTTTCTTTAACATTCCGTCAATATCAATCCCCCAAACACATGGGTACCAAATAAGGGTAAAGTTAGAGTTACCCAAATTTGATGGTGACAAAAAGCAATGCATCGCATATCAAAAACAATAATGTTTCGATTCTTGTAGATACCGGCAATACCCATAACTTTATTAATGTTAATCTTGCTAAGATATTCAACTTATTTGTTTTCCCAATGCCTAATATGAAGGTTATGGTAGCAGATGGCAAGAAGATTGAAAATCTGGGAACATGTCACAAGGTTAAATTACAAATGCAAGAGTATAATCTAGAAACCGACTTCTTTGTCATACCTCTTGGAGGAGTAGATGTTGTATTGGGAATCCAATGGTTGCAAACATTGGGTACTTACTCCACTAACCATCAAGAGCACTTCATCAAGTTCAAATGGCTAGGGAAGAAGTACAAACTGTATTTTTTCCAACCACCCCAAACTCAATTGGTTACATCACATCAAATGGAAAGGCTAATTCGAAAAGGAGCACTTGCTTACATAATTCAATGTTAAGAAATGGGGTTGCTAACATGTGAAGGGGATGACTACAAACCACCAGAGATACAAGAGCTAATCCAAACACACCACAAGGTGTTCCAAGAGCTTCTGATGGAGCTCCCACCAAATAGGAAGATTGAGCAGATGATTGAAATAGAACCAAGAGCAAAACCTGTCAATATCAAACCGTACAGATATCCACATCACCATAAAACAGAGATCGAAAGGTTAACCCAAGACATGTTAAAATGTGAAGTTATTTCAAAGAGTAGAAGTCCTTATGCGGCTCTAGTAGTGCTAGTCCTAAAGAAGAATGGATCTTTCAAATCGTGCATAGATTACATAGGTCTCAATAAGGTAATAATTAAGAATAAATTCCCTATCCCATTCATCAATGAGATAATTGATGAACTTCATGGAGCTAAGTACTTCTCAAAATTAGACTTGAGATCAGGATATTACCAAATCAAAGTTAGAATAGAAGACGTAGCCAAAACGTCCTCCTGTAATCATGAGGGCCATAACGAGTTCAAGGTAATGCCCTTTGGGTTAACTAACCCTCCAACCACTTTCCAAGTCGCAATGAACGAATTGTTCCAGCCATATTTGTGAAAGTTTGTATTAGTATTTTTTTATGATATCCTCATATATAGCAAAACTTGGAGAGAGCATGTCCGACACTTACATCAAGCACTGACCATCTTGGAAGAACATCATTTTTTTTCAAAAATGTCAAATTGCACTTTTGGAAAAGAAGTGGACAATCTTGGCCATATAATATCAAAGGAAGGAGTCAAAGTTGATCCCAGTAAGATCAAGGCAATCACCAAGTGGCCCAAACCAGATAACATCTCAAAATTAAGAGGGTTTCTAGGCTTAACAGGGTGTTATCGAAGATATGTGAAGAATTGCGCCCATAAAACGGCCCCTCTAACAGATTACTAAAGAAAAATGCATTTCGATGGAATGATGAGGCAGAAAAATGTTTTGAAGCATTAAAAAACATTATGTCATCAAGGCCAGTATTAGCAACCCCGGATTTCACAAAACCCTTTGTAGTTGAGTACGATGCTTCAGGATTCGGGATAGGAGCAGTCTTGATGCAAGAAGGCCATCCAATAGCATTTGAAAGCAGGAAGCTCAATAAGAGAAAGAGTTTGAAATCCAAGTATCAAAAGGAAATGCTTGCCATTATACATGCTCTAACAAAATGGCGACAATACCTCCTAGGGAGCAAAATCTTGATAAGAACGGACCAAAATAGTCTTCAATATCTCCTACAACAACAAACATTGTCAACTGAACAACAGAAATGGATAGAAAAAATTGCTACATTTGACATGGAGATACTACATAAGCGAGGAAAGGACAATATAGTTGTTGATGCCCTTGTTTGACACAACGGCACACTGAGATGGGGGGGTGAATCAATGTGCAAGGACTCTTAAGCAATTTCAACTTCTTAAAACTTAAACTGAGATCATCAATTGCAAACTACCAACTATATCAACAATAATCAATCACATCATCCACACAAATCATAAGAGACACTTCATAAGATAAATTTTATATACTTTATTATGTCTAGCTTGATATGAGTTACAACGGAGGCCACAACCTTTGGGTTTGCATCAGCTTAACTAAGAAGCACCAAATTCTATGCCAAGACCCTGCTTGCTTTTTCTTAGCTCCAACTAAGAAAAGGTGCAAGACCCTGCTTGCCTTCACATACTTCTTCCACTCAATCCACTACTGCCCAAACAACTTGTCCACTGCTATCATTCTCATGTCGATTCAACTGCTCATCAACCTTATCCACTCCAGTCACTCTATCATGTCATCCTGCAATAGGTGTCATCAATCTTTCATCAAGTTGTTGTACTATTATGTCAACACCATGTCCACTGCTAACAAAGTCATCAGCTTGTCACTGCGTTGTCATCATATCATTGAACTTGTCTTTTGCTCATGTCTTCATGTGTCTGCTCTTGTAAGTCTGCTCATCAAAGTCTGCTCATGTCAAGCGTCTGACTACTGCGGCTTATTACTCCAGCCATTATCATGTCAAGCTGCTTATACAAAGGTCTACTAACTGCATCAAGGGTTTATACTAAGACTCTGCTCAAAATACATGTCATGTCAGTCATTTGGCTATCTCTGTCAAATCATCAATGTATCCACAGTCATGTCAAGTCTGCTCACACTCATCTACTTCACATACATCATGTTCATTTCAACATTGTTCTGATGTCACAATAAATCAGCCATTAAGTCAATCTGATCCGTCAAGTCAATTGTCACTGAGATCAACCAGTTATTACTGTTCTTGGTTCTTCATGGTTCATGCATGTACATAAACTTAAACCCAGAAATTCTGGATGCCCTAGCAGACTGTAAAAGCACTTGTCTGTTGTTAATTAGAATTACAAGTATGCTGCCACCAAATTACAAGTCTGCTGCCACCTCAGTCACCCAAAAATTTCAGAGCTTTCTATCCACCGAAACCCTCTTCTAGCACTGCTGATGTCTTAGAAAATATACACTTGAAATCAGAACTTTATCTACACTGCTCCCGAATGCTTCATGCCAAAAAAAATCAGAGATAAAATAACAAAAAAAGGACTGCTGCAGCAACCTCCGAATTCTGCCTCAGTTCACCGTTATTTTTCCACCCAAAATTCAGAGAGACGCCACCGAATTCTGCTCTGCTTAAATGAAGACGTTGACTTGTTATTTATGCTAGTTTTTTCATATATTTTTTGGAGCCGACTTGTTAAAAAATAATTTTTTTTATTTTTATTTTTATTTGAATTTTATTTGGGCTGAGTCGACCTGTCAATCAACTTTTCATATAGCAGCCGACTTGCAAGTAGAATCAATATGGTGCATGTATGTCAAAGAAACGGCTCTTCATAAAGATTCCATCATTATGGCAAGGGCTTCATCATGTGTTCTATTACCAGTAAAGACATTAAGTCATAACACCAAAAATCAAACTGCCATGCCCTTAATTAATTACCATTTATAAAAGTCTTCAAGTGTATAGGCTTCTTCAAGTGCGTGGTCTTCTCATTCCATCCATATGTACAATGTATCTTGAATCCTTGATGCAAGGACTTCTTCAAACACCATCGAGCTTCTACATCACAGATTATATCAAACAGCTATCGGAATCGTACATCATCAACAAGATATTAGTATGTAGGTTCAAGATCTTTCTCATGCCCTAGGATCATTTCCAAGGGTTCCATGACCCCATCAATCCACAATGACCACAGAATGGGTCATTTGCCCAAACTAGTCTTCCAATTCCCAAGTCCTTCTTGCCATGTCATCAACCCCCATTACTCCTTTGTCCCCTTGTCACTCCTTCGCCATTGATGGCAACCAATGCTCAAAAAACTACCCCTTTGTCATTGATGGCAACATCTTCAATTACTCTCCCCCTTTGACAGTAATGACAAAGGGTCAACCTCTTCATCAAAGCTTCATAGTGCCCAAAAAAAAATTATTCTTGCATACTTCTGGAGATCAAGCTGAAATGTCTGCTCCCCCTTTCAATGATAGGATTTGCTTTGGTTATCAAAAATCTTCATATGCCATTTCAAGGTCAACCTAAAGTCACACGTCAGAGATCTGCTCATTATCTACTCATTAAGAGTGTACTCATACCACTGCTTGATTACTATCAAGAATCATGCCAAATCATAATAAAAATATGCTCATATCCTTCTCATCTAACATTAGAATGTATGTAAATGGTCTGCTCATATGTAAATCAAACATCAGAGGTTTGTTCAAGTCATCTAAGATCTGATCCAGTCATCAAAAGTACTGCTGCTTCATTTGCTCCTATCGAACTTAGGAATATTCCAAAACAAGCTGCTGCTGTTTTTCAAAACCATTCCACCTTTACCTCAGTCTTATCTTTATCGTGAGATACAACATACTTCAATCTTTCTAGTTTTCAAGGGTCTGCTCAATCACTTTTCAATCTTGTCCAGATTGCTGCTCATACAAATATCACATTACTTTTATTATTGCTCTCTATATGAAGATTCTTATGGATGTCCTCAAAGATCTTCTCTTGCTTCAAGAATTTTATATAGCACGCTTTTCTTAACTAATCATTCTTGCTTCAACAGATATCTTGCCTATTACAGATATCTTGCCTATGCAGTATCTTTGGCTGCCAAGATTGATGAGATATAGACCTTCAAAATCTTCGGCTGCTGCTAAAAAGTCTGATCTCTATGCCACTCCACCTTCAACATACTGTGCACCTTCAAAACATGCTGCTGCAAACCTCAACAGATGATTTTCAACATACTGCTGCTATAGTTATTTAGATCAAAGATAAAACATTTTATATGAATTCTGCATACTGCTGCTGCAATGACTATCTGAGTCTTCAATCTTCAATTTCGTGCTGCTACAGTCAGTTATTGTACACACAGTTTAAATTTATTCCTTTGGACCTTTGACTGTCTTTGATAAAATCTTGTAGAGAGCCTAAACTTGTCCTTCAAAAACACTTTAAATCAGCCTACAGATAAACTTCAAATCTGCTCCAAGGTATGTCTTAACCTGCTTTAGCAAAGCTTCAAATATGCCCTTTCCTGCTTGTTCAAAATTCTTGTTGCACAATGTCCTTAAATCTGCTAATTGTTTTGCCCAATTAGGGCTACTTTCACATATCTTCTATGACTACAAGGTGCCTTCCGAGATCTGATTTTTCTCTTTGTCCTTTGACATCAATGAGTCTATTTGCCATTTTGATAAACCCCCCCTATGTTCATGTTTCCTTTGTTAAAAATCTTCATCATTATTGTTCTTCTTGTACACTTTACATTTCTCTTGCTTATGCATACCATACGCCATCCAATTTTTGTGTTCCATGATGCTCAAACCTGGAATATGTCACAGTGCTCTTGAATATAAGAAGCTGCCTTGTTGTAAGTGAATAAGTTCTGTTTTAAACAGTCCTCAAGCTGCTCCATATGTTCATCCAGACATGCTCTCAAGTCTTCATATGATTGCCATGAGTTGTCTTCAAACAATGATAAAAATCTCGATAACCAGCTCTAGATAAGTCATATAATAAGATACCAACAAGTGTTTTGAAGTAATTATATACAAAGCTAGGAGAAGTCATTTATACACTTTAGGAATGTTGTAGTTATCATAAGGGTAAACATGCATTAAGGACATCCCTTCAACCATCATCGTGTCACTTCACTTCATTTGCTTCAATTAGAGAGTTCATTAGATCACATGAGATTATTTTTGCTCCCCCTATCACCATGCCAGCTGTGACCATGATCCCTGGACCTATTACTATGCTTGGAGTAACGAATAATTGCTTGTGAATTCATCCTCCAAACTCCATGAACTCAAGACGCATTAAGGTCTTGGAAAGACCTCAAGTATGGCTTGCCATATGGCAGCCATCTTCTGTGCACTGATCTACTTCATTCAAAACATTCTTTTTCATCCATACTTGAGAGCATCCTTGGCTGTAATTACTTGTCTCTTGGACTCCTGCATTACTCTTCATTCTTGGTTCATTGACTTTTCTTGTTGATGTGTATGAAGGACTCTTCATTGGTTGTATTCTTAGACTAGAACAAGCTTGGGTTTTATGGCCAAAGCCACTGCAATTGTAGCATCTCATAGTATGGCAATTAGCAGCAATATGGCCAATACATGTCCAACTTCTAACTGTTTTGTTGGGAGGCCCAACACTTCTTGCATGAGATCTGCAATCCAATGCCTTATGGCCAAATTTAGTACAAGAAAAGCAATAGCCATTGAAACTATCTTCATACCTGGATGCTCGATTCCACCTTAAAGATGTCTCTTTTTTGAACCTACTCTGAGGAGTAGGACTAATTGTAAGAGCATGGTTAATATTGCTATATCTTGGAATAGTTTCTTCATGTTGATGTATTTGTAACTTCAGAATGTATTCACTTATTGCATTTCATTGTACCCTGACAGAGATGTTTATTCTTCCAATCGTGAAAGTCATTAATATAATAAAGTCATTGAGGTTAACCCTCTGTTGTAAGTCGAGGCAATAGTCCCAACAGTTGAGGGGTATTAGGGTTATTAGACTCTCCTAGTGAGGTCGGCCCTGTAGAGTAATTGTCAAGTTGAAAACTAATATAAATAGAGAGTGAGACTCTCTATTTGTAAGACACACTCATTCAACAATAGCGCATGAGTGAGAGAGGAGGAGCTCACACAAGTGAGAGAGAGAACAGCTGTCGGAGATCATCTTTATATCTTTGGGTTTTACTTTTGCTATTGGTGCTCATTCTATCTTTGAGGAAGTTGCAGGGTTTTCTCCTTTATGGTTTCCCCGAGGAAAATTCTTTGTGTCTCTTGTCTCTTGTGATTATTGATGTGCATGTTATTCTTGTTAAAGTTAGTGCAACTACGAGACCCATTCTCAAAGAAGGGTTTCCTAGTTGGTTGACTAGGATAGAGTAAGACCCTAGAAGGTACCCTAGGGCCCCCAGTAGTCTCCTGGGGTTCTTGGTCTAGGACCAAGCAAGTTGATGCCATGGCAAAGCCCCTAGCATGTGGCTAGGGGCCCTATGTGCCTCTAGGGTATTATGGTCTAGGACCAGGGACGCGATGTCCAAGTAGATCCTGCAAATAGAGGCAGAGACATATTTTGGTCTAGAACCTGGGACGCGATGTCCAAGAAAGTCCTGCAGGCAGTTGATCAATTTCCAGTGTGAGATTGAAACTCAACTTAGTATTGAGAACCATTCTGCGAGAGAATGAAGGACCCAGTCAGGGTCCAGAGATTGATCAACTTGATTCGGTGTGAGACTGAAACTCAGCCTAAGGCTGAAATCCATTCATTAAGAATGGAAGATAATGATGTCCCCTCTCCTAATCGATTATTGTTAGGTTGCTTCTCAAGGGACTGGCCACCCCTTGACAATGTCCCTAGTACATAACCCTTAGAAGCAGTGTTAAGGACAAAAGGATTATACCATCCGTTTGGATCTTCCCCGTTATACAGTGATGACAAAAAATATATAAAACTATGTACCTTGAGAGAGAAAAGTCTTTGGTCTTGTTTGTCCTATTTGAATGCTTGTCCACCTTTACGGTTCACTTTGATCTTGCGGTTGTTGACTCATGGTGTTATACCCAAATCCTGTCACCATCATGTGATAAAACCCTTAACTTACATGTTTGCCCTTAATCCCGGCACTTGAGTGGAAACCTACTATGTTTGTCAATTCTACATGAAAAAACTCAGCACCGCGCTTTCCCTATGGCCCAGGAGCAGTACCTTGCTCAGCACTGCCTGTATCCTGTTTTCCATAAGCGGTGCCACAGCCTATGGTCTTTGGTCCATAAGCGTTTCTCATCTAAACCGCTCTGTCATAAGAGAAGAAAAGCGGTACCCTGGGTAAAATGGGAAAAAGAGAAGTTTCTAGAGGCTTCTAGATCATGAGCCTCGTGTCCTCCCTTATCCCTATCATTGTGGGTCAGTTGAGCTCAAGATCCCCCATCATAGGATCTTGGAGCCACCTCATCCACAAATCTCTCAACTATCCCTATCCATTGAGCCTTATAAATACAAGCTCATGTCCATAGTTGAGGAGGAGAACTATAAAGGTATTGTTATGCTGTTGGATTGACCACTTAGTCCAAGTCATTGGAGAGCATAGAGAGCAAAGTTGGAGCTTATGGGGATGAAGTGTTTGTCTTGTGGAGATGCTTGTCGACACTAAGGCTATGGTTGTAAGCTTCTCCATACATCTTTAATGCAAAGCTGATTTTCGTCCCACATTACTGTTGTTTTGATTTCACATGTACGTGTTGTTAGATTCCTTAGTCACTAACATGGATAAGTAGATGATTTTCTGGTAGCTTTGATGTGTTTGCATGTTTGATCTGTTTGCAGGTACATAGGTTCACTATCGAAGCAACATTCCAGGTGTCTATGACATTCAGGGAAGGTCTTCATCGTTTGTTGTTCGCTCATTTGTTCTGGATCTGAACCATTCAGACCAGAGGAACAACGTCTGTCCGCAGAAGGTGAAATATTCATGATTACACATGGTCCTATTCTTACTTGGTCCTAGCACTCTCACTTATGTGCACCTTTGATTATGATGACTAATACTTTATGGAGTGTATTTACGTAATTGTTTATTAAAGACCATTGGACCTTGTATTGTTATGTATTATTATGGTTACCTTATGTTTTGTTAAAAGAACCCTTCAACCCACTTATGGTTTTACACTTTCACTTTATGACTTTAATATAAATTCTTTAATTAATTATTTTATAGTCTTATTAATAAAATCTTTATGATTATATTAATAAATACTTTTTAACCATTTAGTTTTATCTTAAGACATTTACTTTATGATTACTGTTTTGAGTATTTTATAATATGGTTTTTGGTCAAACCTTTTATTTTATGGTTTGGATTATTTAATATTATGGTTTAGATTATTTACTATTATTGGTCCACTTTAATTTTTTTTTGGTTTGGTCACTTTATGGTTATTGTGGACCTCAACGTAAATCTATTACACCATTTAACCTTATGAATAGATTACATTATTTTTTTATGTGATCATGGAAATTTTGGAAGTATCTCCATTTATATTCACGTGGTTATTTTACGGGTTGTCTGCTCCACGATTTGTCTATTTTTTGGTGCCTGCGATTTTTCTCATGGTTGTCTGGGATTTCTCATTCACGGTTGAATGTGAGTTTTCTCCTTCAAGGTTGAATACGATTTTTTTTCTTTCATAGTTGTCTGCAATTTTTCTTAACGGGCTGCCTGCGTGTCTGCTCGTCAAGCTAAGCTTGTTGTTGGCCACGTTTTCTCTGCCCAGCGTCTCCATGGGCTGATCCCACCACCTTCCACAATATGTGGGGGTTTTTTTTCTCGCGTGATCTTATTCACATGCTTGATCCACATCACCATCTGCCCGCTGGCTGCTTGTCTGTTGGTTCTGCACTTGCCTGACCTGCTGCCTGCGTGTATTTTCCACTGGTTGTCTGCAACTGATTGCTCCACGGACTGTTTGTCGACTGCTTCCTCTGCAACTGTCTGCATTCTTCTACGGATGTATGTGTATTCCTCTATCGGCTTCCTCTTTTATGACTGTCTCCGTGTGACCCCGTCTGCCAGCTGCCTATGTTCCTTTATGGTTGCCTACGTTCCTATGTTGCTACCAGTGTAAGTCATCTCCAACAGTAGGACTGTGGATCAATGTGATGAACTACTATCTGAGGTCGGTTTACTTCTACCTGAACTCTATCTCTCTCAAGGTATGTATATGGTTAACCAGTTTGACTTGTCCTTTCAGTGACAAGATCAAACTCAGAACTATCTGAGTATAAGGCAAATCCAATAATGGTTATGATTCTCTAACTGAGTAATACTCTATAGTTTATTCGTAATTTATTTGAGAATTATTTTTCTGTCCATATTATTTATTATTTTTATGTATATGACATTCTGTGAAACATATCAATGATCAACTTTAACGCTGTGACTAGCAGAGCGTTAAGTTGACAAAGGTGAAAGTTAGGTTGCTATGTTTTATTACAGTTTAAATTTTACCTTAGTTTTCATATGTTCATGCATTGAAGTTTATTACTGGTATTAAAACTCATCTAACCTGTAAAATTCAACAATTCTCTCAGATAAGATCCTAGATCATATTGATTAAATGATAAAAATCTAACATGGTATTAGAGCCTCTCTGAAAGAAGGCACTGTGCAGCTGCAGGAACTAGGGCTTCCTAGTTGAAGGTGTTCTCTCCACAGATCATCAAGCAAGGAGGGCTAGGCTAACGCACCTCACTAGGGCGCATCTATTGGTGGTATCAGTTTCTGAATCAGAGAAGTTTCACTGTACAGCCAAAATACAGCTACAATGGCAGCAAATGGAAATTAGGGTTTCATGTTTGAAAACCCTAAAATACTAAAACTAGTAGTTTTGGTACATTCACTATATCTCGAGATTAGAGAAGGATCAAGAGCCAAAAATTTTATAGGCTAAAGATAAATTCCTAATGAACCCTGTGTAAAAGTTTGAGCTTCAGATTCACTATATTCTAGGAGATATGATTCCTCCAAGTCAGGGTTCCAGCCTCTCTCAAGATTCAGCCTTAAACAGGTGACTAGGGAGAATTGCTATATCTCGGGCTACGAAGGTTCAAATGATATTTCTCAAGATGTTCCAGATAGGGCACGGACTGTAATTTCTGTGGTAAAAGTTTCAGACCCCGAAGATGAAACAATGACACATGGCAGTCCGTACAAGTTCGCTATTCTGAACACTCCTAAAATAAGTCACCTTGGGAAAACGCGCATAAGTTCCAATTGGTGAAACCAATTTTGCTCTAACCTACGGTGTTAGAAAGAGGACAGACAAGGCTACCTTAGTGCAAAGTTTCAGACACAAAGGAGCAGCAATTTCAGAGATACCGCAGAAACAATATCAGGCATTTCTGTAGAAGAAAATGGAAAACTAGGGCTTCCTGTTTCGAGAGCTTCCCTCCACTGTTTTCAAAAAATGAGTACATTGGACAACTCGCCTTGAAGAGGCCCATCTTTCTATCCACTCAAAAGTTTGAAATTCCAAATTTTGAAAATTAGGGTTTCTCTGACAAACCCTAAATCAGTCAACTCCGGAACCAGGACGGACACATCAAATCGGTAAAATCTAAATTTTTGCTATTTACATTTGAGGTTCTCATTTCAAAATGACTAATCACACCAGCTTGATGACAAGCTTGGTGAAGCTGACAACTTCCGAGTATGGAAGTATTAGGACCTCTGTGATCCTTGAAGAAATTGACTTGGATCAGTATTTCAGTAAGAAAGATCTAGGAGCCAGAGGGAGATGAGGCTAAGGCTAGAGCTAAGAGAATCAATGCAGATTCTATTAAAGATCATCACATCCCTCATGTGTCATCCTTGAAGACATCAAAAGGAAGTGTTCGATGCTATGACGAAGCAATCGAAGAAGAATAAGATATTGTTATAACCACCTTGAATGGCTTCCCAGGATCATGGGATTCATTCATTCAAAAAATGTGTGCCAGAAGGAAGTGATTACCTTCAGCAGACTCTGGGAAGAGTGCACACAAGAAGAAGCTCGACTCATAATAAGAGAAGAGAAGATGGGAGCAACTAAAGGTCAAGCTCTCACAATTCAAAGAAGATCCCTCAAGCGATGAGGATTACGAAGGACTCAATTCTTGAAGAACCTCTCATCCATCTTAGCATTTGGATAAGAAATGATGATGTTATGAATGAAGAAAATAATGAAGTTGAAGGCTCAAGAAGGAGTCTACCCACGAAACAAATAAAGATAAGTATTTGAATTGTCTTTTCCTATATATCTAGTTGTTGATATGACATTGTTTAGTTGTGAAATGCATTTTGCATGATAGAATGTCTGCATTAATGAACAATATACTACTATGCATGTTATGGGTAAGTAGCCTATAGTGCTAACTTATCTAGGATGAAACCTCTTTGTTGACATACTGGGATTAGTGCACAATCTCAATAATGTTATGGTAGAGATGGAAGGCATCTGGAAAGTTTTGGTGTATACCAGATATGGATGAATGTTGTATTGGCTAAAATAGTTGTATGGTTAGATCTTTATGCATAAGAATTTGCCATTATTAATATGCCTTATGAAATGTTTCTAACCATGCAACTGGTGCATTTGACTTGTAGGAAAGATCAAGTACAATCGCCTACAAGAAAAGAAGGATGAGACTTGTTCAGAAGAACAAGTGACGACAGTTCAAGATTCACCCCAATAAGCATACATAAAGATGAACCTGAAGCTTCCATAGAGAAAGAAAGAGCTTCAGAGGAATATAAAGAGAACGGTAGATGAAGAATAATCCAAGATGAAAAATAGTATGACAAGAATTCCAAACAAAGAAAGAGGCCTCAGACACACTCTAGTTATGTGACATTGTTGAGCGACATCATTGATGCAGAGCCTTCCAGCTATGAAGAAGTAGCCAAAAAGAAAGGGAAGGAAAACACTGGTTCAAGAAGAATGATGTCTAGGATGCGGTATCGAGACCTGAAGGGAAGTCCGTAGTATATTCCATATGGATCTAGAAGATCCAGCATGCAGTAGATGGAAACATCATGGGATACAAGGCAAGATTCGTAGCACGAGGCTTCTCATAGAAAGAAGGCATAGACTAAGAAGAGACATTTGCACCAGTGACGAGTCAAGTATACGTAGAGCAGCCACTGGGAGTTGAGACACATGACAAGAAGACTCGTGTGCAAATTAAAGAAGGTCTTGTACGAGCTAACAAGGCACCCATGGGACAACACATACATTAGGAGCTTGAAGATCACCTAGAGTGATGAAGATCTTAACCTTTGCTACAAGGTTGAAGATGAAAGCCTATAGAGGATGACAAGCTCAAAGATGGTTGCAAGAAGAACTTTTCAAAAGGTTCAAGATAGAGGATCTTGGTATCCAGTGACCCTAGATGGATACATAGAATATTAGTAGAAGAAGAAGCTACTTGTCACTCCAGTACAGAATGTTTCAATACATAGAGTACGAAAGGAAGAGGGAGAATGATGCTCCGCTTCAGAACGAGTGACTACAAAAGATCCTAAGGTTTGACATGGTATGACAGGATGGACAGATTACCAATGGCTCTAGGCTTTACTAAGAGTAAAGCGGATTCCTACCTTTGCTTCAAGGTTGAAGGTGGAATACCAGTGATGCTCATGTTATATGTCAATGACATGTTCCTAACAGGAAAAGAGGAACTCATTAAAAATGCAAGAAGGAAACTTGTTGTCGAGTTCGAGTTAAAGCACTTGGGTATGATGCATTACTTTCTAGACATGGAGGTGTGGCAGAGTACGGATGGAATCTCCCTTGGACAAGGGAAGTTTGAAGTGGAGATCCTAAAGAGTTTCGGGATGATGGATTGCAAGGCCATGGACACACCTATGGCATTGAACCTGAAGCTATTGAGTGATGCTTCATCAGAGACGGTTGATGCCACGATGTATCGTCAAATGATTGGGTCATTGATGTACCTGACAAACACGAGACCAGATATTTGCTTTGCTGTGAACACACTGAGCCAGTTCCTGACGGATCCAAGACATGTTCACCTGATTGCTGCAAGGCATATTGTGAGGTACCTAAAGGGTACAGTTGATTATGGACTCAAGTATGAGGCGAATCAAAAGATTAACATGGAGGGTTATGTGGATTTGGATTGGGCAAGAAGTGCCATTGATAGGAAGAGCACTTCGAGGTGTTGCTTCAGTATGGGATCAGGTGTGATCTCTTCGTTTAGAAGGAAGCAGTCATGCGTGGCACTAAGTGCAGCCGAAGCAGAGTATGTCGCAGCTTGTTCGGCTAGTTGTGAGGTAGTATGGGTGCGGAAGCTATTGTCTGATTTGTTTGATCTCGAGTTAGATGCTACTTGTATATATTGTGATAACCAGAGTTGTGTGAAGTTGTCGAAGAACCCGGTGTTCCATGACAAGTCGAAGCATATCGAGATCAAGTATCACTATATCAAGGATATGGTGCAGAGAGGAGCAATGAAGCTCTAGTATGTTGCGACGGACGAGCAGATAGCTGATGTGTTGACCAAGTCGTTGGCTAGAGTGAAGTTTGAGTACTTCAAAGAGAATCTTGGTGTTCTTCATATCGAGGTTCCCTCCAAGGGAAAGTGATACACATGAGCCCTTCCCGAATGATAGTAGGTGTGTGCTACCATGCCTGTGGATGTAAGTGCTGAAGCCTTTCTCAGATGGTAGTAGGAGTGTCCTACCATGCCGGTGAATGTGAATGTTGTGTTATGTGTATCTGGATTGTGCTCAGAGATTATTGGAAGTGGAAATCCTTGCAGAGGCAAGGTACTGCACCCAACATGAAAAAGGGTTGGCTCTGTAGTGGAAATCCTTGCAAAGGCAAGGTACTGCACACAGCATGAAAAAGGGCTGGCTCTGTAATGGAAATCCTTGCAGAGGCAAGGTACTGCACACAGCATGAAAAAGGGCAGGCTCTGTAGTGGAAATCCTTGCAGAGGCAAGGTACTGCACCCAGCATGAAAAAGGGTTGGCTCAATAGTGGAAATCCTTGCAAAAGCAAGGTACTACATCCAGCATGAAAAAGGGCTGGCTCTGTTGATGAAGACCTACATGGAGGCTAGGCCTACATCCAGCATGAAAAAGGACTGGCTCTGTAGAACTTCCTATGACGAGTAGATTTGAGAGATAGCACCATTGCTCGAGATAGCGCAAAGTGATATTGATGATGATCCAGCTTTAATGGTGATCCAGTGACGAAGACTTGTGTTGATGAATTGTGTCAAGAGAATACCTTCCTAGTTAAGAGGGAGTGTTGATGTATCTGTAACTTCTGAATGTATTCACTTATTGTATTTCATTGTACCACGACGGAGATGTTTATTCCTCCGATCGGGAGAGTCATTAATATAATGAAGTCATGTAAAGTCATTGAGGTTAACCCTCCGTTGTAAGTCGGTGCAATAGTCCCCACAATTGAGGGGTATTAGGGTTATTAGACTCTCCTAGTGAGGTCGGCCATGTAGAGTAGTTGTCAAGTGGAAAACTAGTATAAATAGAGAGTGACACTCTCTATTTGTAACACACACTCACTCAACAGTAGCGCATGAGTGAGAGAAGAGGAGCTCGCACAAGTGACAGAAAGAACAACTGTCGAAGATCATCTTTGTATCTTTGGGTTTTACTTTTTCTATTGGTGCTCATTCTATCTCTGAGGAAGTTGCGAGGTTTTCTCCTTTATGGTTTCCTCGAGGAAAATTCTTTGTCTCTTGTCTCTTGTGATTATTGTTGTGCATGTTATTCTCTCAAATAAGATCCTAGATTATATTGATTAAATGATAAAAATATAACACTTCAAGGCTCTAAACATCTTCCTAGCGGTTTTCTTTTCAGAGATCTGAGGAACCAAATGATCCTTCATTGAATCTACCAAGATTCCCCTTGCCCTAGCATCATTCTTTCTCCGTTGATCCTTCTCGGCTTCCTCTTTTGGTTCTGGAACATTCTCATTCACAAACTTCAAGAGATAATTTTCTTCTAGGATATGAAGAACCCTAGACTTCCATGAGATGAAATTGGAAGTCCCATCAAGCCTATCTTCAACCTTCATCCCAATCATCTTGATTGAAAAACTGGACCAGAAACCCTAGCAAGAGCTAGGTCACAGATGAAGTATGGAGGCTTGAAAAACTAGGTCCACCGATAGATGCACCCTATTGAGGCAAGTTGGAGCAAGGTAAAATAAATCCAAATATGTGGACAAAATAGCAGTATTGTGGAAGCCCTAGTTCTTGACCCCGACAGTATTAGGTCAAAAATTGAAATTTCTTCAATCAAGATTTGGACTCCATAGAAAGATGCACCCTAGTAGGGCAAGTTGCTCTATGCCCCTTCCGAGGTGATGTGAGGTGTTAAACACTCCAAAATGTGCAGCCCTAGTCTTCAACAATGACTTCTTCTAGCACCGCTCTGATACCATGTTATAATTTGATAGCTACAAAACCAAGATCAGTAGAAGAATATCAAAGCACAAAAACAATATGTGGAGCTCATTTAACCACGATGATCCAAGATCATCTCCCAACCGTAGACAAAATAATGGCACCCTCGAGCTCGCCCTTCCAATAGAGAAGAATCGTTCAAAGATATAAGTACATCCAGATCGTGGTATCACAAGCCCCAAAAAGATAAGAGAAACCTCTCCAAAAGTGAACAACCCTAGAAAAACAATCTCCTAGCTCCAGTAGCGATCTTTCTCTTGCTAGGCGAACTTGCCTTCTATTGTGTGTCCAAATGAGGAGGCGTCCCTCCTATTTATAGTGTTTTCTGGGTGATTTTTTACTGGGGCCAACCTAGCTACTTTACTAGGGCCAAATTGTCAAATAAAAAAATTACTTTTTATTATTATTTATTTATGAGTTGACTTGTCTCGTTTCACAAAGAAAATACATTTTCTTTATTTTTTTTGGACCAACTTGTGAGATGATGTCTCACACAGCTACTACAACAACAAGGATGCCCACTTCCAAGGTAGACCACCTAGCACAACCATTCATATTGATGTTGTATCGAGCAAATTCAAGGTGACGCAGTTGTGTATCAAGTATACCTAAACCAATAATTGTTTGTTCTTTATCACCTCTTGATGTCCATTCCACAGTTACGGGAATCGCAAGTCAACTCGCGATTTTTTCAAGTTTGACTCAAATCAGAGGTTAAACGAGTCGTTTCAACACGGCGAGAGTAAAACTTAAATTTTGCCGATTTAAATCGAAAAACCGCAAAAAATCAGATCGGCATGCATCGGATCGATGAGTTCAACTCGCAAGCCACCTGTCATCTCCTCAAAAAAGTCAAATCCCATGTTTTTTTCTTGCCTCTTGCCTTTATTCTTAGCCGCCTTTTTTACCCTATTTTCGGGCACCCTCTACACCGCTTTTTCAATTGTTATCAGCACCCTCAATGTGAGCATTACTCGCACGACTTCTCAGTAGGAGCGTAGTTCTCAGCATTTCTTCAACGCGCAAGAGAGGAGTATTTCATCAACGTGTCAGGCGGCCTCTGTCGTCAATGCGTCAAGCATCCTCTATCGTCAACGCACCACCTTGAGAAGTAGAACACGACGCGTCTACCTCTGTTGTCTATGCGCAGGGTTATTCTTCACAGGGCGTCACCAGTGTGTAGGGTCGTGTCTACCTCTGTCATCTATGTAGGGCCGCAGGCGTCACCAGTGTGTAGGACCGCGGGCGTCACCAATATGTAGGGTCGCGGGCTCTTCTTCACCTGTGTGTTGGTTGGGGTTTGGGCAAGCGACTCCATTTTGAAGTCGTGACAGCCACAGGAAGCAAACGTCATCA
The DNA here is from genome assembly GCA_001517045.1 of Pseudotsuga menziesii. Lineage (NCBI taxonomy): Eukaryota > Viridiplantae > Streptophyta > Pinopsida > Pinales > Pinaceae > Pseudotsuga > Pseudotsuga menziesii. The sequence goes on along the minus strand of LPNX011178046.1, from coordinate 137,533 downwards.
ACTATTCAACTATTCAACTATTAAGGTAAACCGTAATACATTCTTTGCATTGCCTTTTTTATTTTTTTATTTTAATATTTTATTTCATGTCATAATTTATTTCTTGATTTTTATTTTTTTATTTTTTTTAACTTGCAGATTTGCAGGCTAAGGTTGGTTTCTTCATCTTGATCCCTGAAGGTGTTGTCAGTTGATTGATCCTTCAAGAAGGTTGAAGCTTCAAGCCTTCAAGCAACTACAAAATTACAAACTTTCCCTTCTAACTTCCAAGGTTATTTTCAATTTTTCCCTACCCTTAATTTGTGTTCTCTCAAAATTTTGCATTACAGTATTATTGCCTATTTAAAAATTTACAAAACTCAGCTCTGATTGAGCATCACTATCACTATGCAGGTTGTAAGTGTAACCCTATAGGTTGTTGCATAGCAGTGGTAGCACTTGCCACTAGCAGCAACCTATTACATAGCACTAGCACCAATAAACTATTAAATTGTGAAGCAGATTGTCCTTTTTACAGTGTGATAATGCCAAAATAAAGACTTTGATTGGGCTTACTGTAAGAAGATTCTAGGGTCAACTAAGTTCATTGTAAATTTTGCAAAGAGCATTGTAGTGGTGGTATTTAAAGATTCAAATTCCACATTGCTAAGCTTCCTGGGCATAACATAAGTCCTTGCAAAGTTGTACCTGAGGAAGTTAGACACCAGGCCAGCTTGGCCATTAATTGCATGAATGAAACCAAAATGAAGAAAGCAAGGGTAAACATGGAGATGGAAAATGCTACAAGTGGACAATCCTCTAATACCCCCATGTCACCTCCTTCTGTTGAATCCTCAATGCCTCTACCTAACCCAAGTTTTCATATTCCAAACATGGATCAAGGTCAAAGCCAAATGCCACAACCTCCTCCTCCTATTCCTACAAATTTGAGTACTGGAGGAGGAAATATCAACACTTTTTTTGCACCCCGTACACAACTAGGTGCCCAGCCTAGCTTAGATGGCACTGGTTGGAAAAAGAATGTTCATAAGCAAGCAAGAAAGGCCATTGCTAACTTTTGGTATTATTCTGACATCCCTTTCAATTGTGCCAAAAGCCCTTATTGTTGGAGACTATTGATGACCTCAACCCTACATCTAAGAGCCTCAGGACAGATATGTTGTTAGAGACTGTTGATGACCTCAACCCTGTGCTTGTTGAGCTTCGTACATCATGGGCGGAAACAGGGTGCACCATCATGAGTGATGGATGGACAAATAAGAGGAATAGAACTTTGATTCATTTCCTCGTTTCTTGTCCAAAGGGGTCAATGTTTCTCAAATCAGTTGATGCCTCAGACAAAGTTAAGAGTGCTCAACTGATTTGTGAAATGATGGAAGAAATTGTTCAAGAAGTGGGACAAGAAAACATTGTGCAAATTGTCATTGACAATGCAGCTAATTATATGGTTGCTGGTAGATTGTTTGAGGCTAGGCACCCCACTATATTTTAGATCTCTTGCGCTGCACACTGCATAGACCTGATAATCGAGGAGATTGGGAAACTTCATTGGATACAAAAGGTTGTGGATAAGGCAAAATCCATAACCAAATTCATCTACAATCACACAAATGTCCTTTCCACCATGAGATACACTAAAGGAAAGGAGCTTGTTCACCCTAGAGTGACGAGATTTGCAACAAACTTCATCTCCTTGCAATCTGTAGTAGAGCAAAAGGTCAATCTAAAGAGAATGTTTTTGGGACCTAAGTGGATGGCTTCTAGACATGGAAGAAGCCTTGAGGGCATTGAAATTGTTGCTCTTGTCTTTAATGATGGTTTTGGAGAGATGCAGAAGAGATCACTATTGTAATTGAACCACTTGTCAAAGTCCTCAGGTACTTAATTTCTAAACCTTTTCAATGTTCATCAATTCAATTTGAAATCAAACTTTTTTACATGTTAATTAAATTTAAAGTCTTAAATTGATCTTTCAGGATGGTTGATGGTGAGAAAACCGTCATGGGTTACATTTACGAGTCAATGGATCTCGCCAAGGAAGCCATAAAAGCCAAAAATATGAATGATGAGACCAAGTACATGCCTCTTTGGGACATCATTGATGAGAGGTGGGATAGGCAATTGCACTCTCCTTTACATGCTGCTGGATACTTTTTCAAAACAGCGTATTTTATGACAAGACCAAATTTAGTGAGGATGGGGAGGTTGGCCGAGGGCTTATGACTTGCATTGAGAAGATGAACCCAAATCCAGAAGTCCAAAGCCGTATCATTGCCCAGCTGCAAGACTATAGGATTTCTTCAAAATTGTTTGCTTATACCAATGCTCTACGGGAAAGGACAAGAATGTTGCCAGGTATTTTATAATTTGTATTACAAATTTTGTAATTTTGTATTATCTTTTATAATTTACACTTTATTATCTTAATTCTTCTATGTTTTTTTCATCTTAAATTATCAATCTTGACTTTGTAACCCTTGCCACATGTTAGGTCATTGGTGGCAAAATTTTGGCAGTGATAAGCTAGATCTTAAGAAGTTTGCCACTAGGATCCTAAATCAAACTTGCAGCACTTCAGGTCGTGAGCGCAACTGGAGCATGTTTGAGAAAATCCATTCCAAGAGGCGTGCATGTTTGAGAAAATCCATTCCAAGAGGCGTAGTCGCTTGACACAAAAGCGCTTGAATGACCTCGTTTTTGTCCACTACAACCTTCAGCTTCGCAACAGGCAGTTACTTGGTGAGACACTTTAAAGGCTTAATTGATAATCATTTGTAATCTTAAATTTTAATCATTGGTTTAAAATTTTAAAATCTAAAGTTTAATTCCCATTTTGAATGTATCTTGATGTTGACAGGCTTGGATCATTCAACTATTTCCTTGGGCCAGGATGACTTGGAGCTAGAATTGGAACAGGATCCTACAACTGCTGCTACATCTACTTGGATTCATTCAGAGGAGGCTCCTCTTTTTATTTCCGAGGACTTAGAGACCCTTGAGGATCAAGCAGCTGGAGATGCGAGAGCATCTACTTCTTAGTTTTTCTTACTATTTCGTATTTACTATTTAGTATCTAGATTCTAGATTTTGGATCCTCACTTTATGTATTTTTGTACTCATCTTATGGATGAAAATTGATATGTTTTGGACATCTTTCTGGATTATGGACTCATCTTATGCATGAGAGTTGATATATTTTGGACATCTATGATTCTATTGATATCTTGCAGTGTATGGACGTGGTTGTTTTGAATATCTGTAATTTTTCTTTTTTTTTAATTCAAAATAGAGGTATATATCTAATTTTTTGTATTTGTCGATTTTTTCCCGATCCGATTCAAACTCTTCGCTCTTTTGCCTCGCTGATTTATTGCCGATTCCGAGTCTGGTAAGTATGGTTCATTCAATCAATTTATCTTGTTCATAGGTTTAGTTTTTGTCCCACTAACCATACTCCATATATGTAAATGCATTAAAAGTGATTGCAAATTGACTTTCAATATATAAAAATTTCTGCCATTAATTTTTTCCAAGGTGACTCCCTTTATATTTTACATGAATGAAAGTATAAAATACCATTTGGTCCTGGTGAAAACTTGTCCCTTAACAATAGTAAGGAAGACAAACTGCCTCCTCAGCACAAATATACCATTTTTTGGAGTGTCTTCCTAGGTCAGTAACATTATCTTCTGCCACATGCCTACTCTCTTTGTAAATTGCTTATAGTTATATCTGAAGAAATCTTCTGATATGGGATGCTGCTGCACATGGTCATAAATCTGTAACAACTAGGACATGTAATGAAACAGGGTGTTTTTGCTCTAACAGATTTTTTCTCTACCCGGTGCATTATATTCACGGGGATGTCTCAAAGAATAAAAATAACACATCGTCTAACAGTTTCTAAATATGTTTGCAATAAATTGGTGCATATACCTTTATCTCAAACATGTTCTCTCATGGATGAGCGTCTCTACATTATTGCATAAACCAAAGAAACAAGAAACCCTAGATAGGGTTACGTTACCGAAAACGAGAGCTCAATAACACAACACAAGATTATTATGAGACAGTAAAACATTATATTGAGGATCCTCTCTCTTATAAAGAGCTTGTGAGACCAAAACCCTACAGAAATGGGCCAATCAAATATTGTCCAAGTTATCACAGAAGCAGATCCCATTTGCTAAGCAGCAATGTAGATAGTCCAAAAAAAAAATACAAGCATTCTTTTTGCACAACTTGCACTGTCCAAAAAATACACTAAAATACATTGGCAGGATTGATTGTGCTACCCCTCGTATTGTACAAGGATTGCACTTGTGATTTTTATCACAAGGGATCAGGTCTGCAGGATGATATTGTTGGATGATTTGATGTCTTGGGGTTACACACCTCTTTTATGTGCTTAGAGGTGCGATCTGGTTGAGTAGATGCTTTGGTGGGATGCTCCCATGACCTAATAGTGTTCTGATTGATAACATGCCATATTTCCTAGCATGGTTATGTTATATTTGTTGGCCACTAGGAAAGAGCACTCCACATGTTTCCTTTTTTATGTTGTGCACACGACTAGATGGTGGGTATGGTTAGACATGGTTGTTGTGGTACATGACGCTGGTAGGATTACTAATATGTAAAACAATAATCAGAATCTTGCTAGTCTAATCTCCTATCATCACAAGCATCAAATAATCAAAATGACATATGCAAGAAAGAAAGGAAAGGAAAAAGAGAGGACCAATTTTACACGGTAAAGCCCCAAATAGGGAAACATCCAGGAAGGGTTGATCTTCTTATTCTTCAAGAAACTTTCACTCTTACAATCTTGAGCATCCCCACATAAGCATCACATCACATTCCATATGACTTTATGTCACAAAATTGGACTTTCATGTGTATCAAATGTGTCTTTTCCACCTCTATTATATATGCTAGAGGGATGGATATTCCTATCTCACAATACATGTGGGATAAATTAAAATATGTTTCCACCTCTCTTATATAAAGAATGGTAATAAGAGAATTTTACTCCATGATGCATGTGGAATAACTCCTTTTTCACAATTTAGAGGGTTATGAAGAATATTATGCCTTATATCACACTAAACATTATTACACATTCCAACAAGGTGGAGCACACTAGTAATTTGAGCTTATTTTTCCTATGGTTTGCACCTTGGTATTATGGATATTATTCTCTCATGGATCAGTTGACATATGTACCCCTTCCACATTGTTCTAGGTTGTGTAGCAAGGGTCCCCGTACTTGGGGGTAGGGTGCATGTTCCCGTACCGAGTACTTGGGTACCTGTAAGGTACATACCCTGCCGTACCCCATATTGGCTCTATTACCACCTAAGTTGTACTTAGTGGTTTTTTTTATCAAGTGAGCCTGGTGAACTGGACAAGGATAACTTGTTAGGACTTCAGAGAACCTTCAGTCTTGCT
>LPNX011178046.1:114344-131847 GCA_001517045.1 Pseudotsuga menziesii | reverse complement strand
TCAGTGTTTTTTATTAAAATTTAATTTTTCCAAAACTTAGGCTATTTTTTAATAGTTTAATTGGAAAAATTGATTTTGTAATAAAAGTGGGCCAAATAGTCTGTTTCAATCATGTTGGTGCTCATTTTCAAGCTAAGAGCACCATGTAAACCCATGGACCCACTGTTTCCTAGTTTTGAGTGATTTTCCATCACTCAAGTCAGAAAGCCCCAAAAATCAATTATTGATTATTTTAATTAATAAATTGATGAATAATGGAGCAAATCCAAAATCATAAATCAGTGGATTCTCAGCCGATTTGATTGAAATCAGACAGATCTGAAGCAGATTGACTGGATCTGACAAATCCTTGACTGAAGGAGGTGATCAAATCAAATCCAGAATTGATCTTTAGCTGTCTTCATGGGGAATTGCGCCCTCTCTCTCTCCTCCACACGTGAGGACTCTCCTGGATGCTCTGTGGACTAATGTGTCGGTGTATGGGTTGATGTGTCAACTCAATCAAGCCCCCGGTTGACAAGTAGGCTCAATTCAGCTTCAGTTCTGCATTGATGGACTCTCCATTAGCTGATTTCATCTGATTCCATGAGGAATTGCGCCCCCCCTGGGCTGGATGACCTGTATTTTGTATATATCCTGCTTGAGGCTCCCTCTTCCAAGCTAGTTAGAGTTGGACTGAAGGGCTTGCCATTGTAACTGTGTATTGATCTTCATTTGTTGAAATAAAGAGAAGCTTTGGAGGCTCAATTGTGGAGTACCTTTCATGTGTGGATTGTCATTGTCATGTTGCATTCGAGGTGAAACTGCTATTTTTTCAATTTTTTGCACTTAACTATTGTCTGCCTGAATGGTTATTGAGATCATAGGGATAGATCATTGTAAGTAAGCTTACTTACTTCTATTTTGCTGCATATGTTTGAATGAGCTAATACCTATATGCTAAATAAGACTATTTGCATGCTGTATCATCTACTTCTCATATGTATCTTCAGATTTGATAGTTCTGTTTGCAGGAGTTGTTTTGTAGCTTACAGGTTTGCCGTGACTGGAAGATCTATGGTTCAGGTTTGATTCCATTGATTTCCAGCAAAGATTGCTAAGATCGTGCCCCTCGGTGCTTCACTACCAAGTTTTCTTTGCAGATCTGCTTCAACAACAAGCACCTCTCTTCCCCTTTCTCTCTTTTAAAAATCTTAAATTTTCTTCAAACTGGTTACTTTCAAGGTTTCTTGTTACTCTGATCTGTCTCATTAAGAAAAATATACATAGATCTAGTTAGTAAGATCCCTTCCAAAGTCTAGATCTTAGATTTGTTTTGCACATAAAGTTCAATTTTAAGAGATCTAGCTAAAATTACCATATTTCCGCAAGCATTTTAATGAAAATTCGTAGCTTGCTGTTAAGGTAGTTTCATTTGCTGTATGATAAAATTTAATATTCTGCAATAAAAGTGCACATTTCATTGGCTGCACAAACAGCAAGCCAAGATCCCAAGGAAAGAACAGCAAGCCAAGATCCCAAGGAAAGCTCGCTTTCCTTGGTTCCTTTTTCACCTGTTTAGCTAGTTTGAAGTTCATCTTTTTTGAGTTAAGGTAGGCTGATCCAAAGGTACTCTTAAAGTGCTTTTGGACATATGTTATTCTAACATGCTTGCTGGTTTCTAGCAGGTGTAACAGAAAATAAAGGAAGCTGTTGTTCAGAAGTGTCCTCAGGAGCGTTCAAATCCCCCCAGGGGTCTCCTATTTGACTAAAACCTTTTATTTTCGCACCTTGTAAGCTCTTGATTTCAATCCATATAAGGATCAAGAGGAATTATATCAGTTCTCTGATATTGTAACCGCTGTTAATAAAATTATTTTTTGAATAGGCTGTTTCGAGCCCATTCCCCATCCCCCCTAGGGGGATTTGTGTCGGTGTCCTTTTTGTTGCTTTTTGCTCATTTCTTTTCAAACTAGCATTGATCTAATCTACAGGGTAGTATAGTTTATTTTATTATTAATTTCATATTCTATACTTTACATTTTAAAGTAATCTTAATACTTACCCCACGACTTCCCGATTGACCCGAAAGGGGAAAGAGATTCGTGGTAGGACTAATTAGAAAACTAGAAATGTCTATCTGTTTTCTCTTGATCATTTGTTTTTTTTAGCTATCATAAAATTAACCCCTCCTCGATTCCCCGATTGAGATCCACTTGGATCGAAAGAGGTTCCTGGAGGGTTTTCTTTTAAACAAGAACACCCATTGTAAAATTTACTAAAATTGACAAGACTCCGGTGTGTATGCTCTACACTTGGCTGCGGTTCGTCCGATCAGTCAAGCTGTATCAAAAGCACTTGAGTGACTAGTATAATTAGGACTCACTCTCCCAAATTAACAAACCAACAGGTGAAAATCCAACACCTAGATCAAACCATCACAGTGGTAAAATACCCAAAGGAAGCGGGAACTTCTGAAAAGTGACCTCGGGGCGCCAATCTCTGTCACACCCTAACGGGTGCGTTACGAACAATAGCCCCAGAGACTCCATTTCAGCCCACATATTCCTTGCGGGTAGCCGTGAAAGTTTTAGTTTTGGACATACTCCAAGTACTCTCAAGTATATTTGGAGTCCCCCCTTCGCCTAATTTTAATCAACTCACACTTCAAATTTAACTTAAAACGTACCAAGAGGCAATCGCAAAACATTCACTTCAAGCACATGCAAGTATATTGATCTTATTGTTTGACTCCATTCTAAGGCACTGGTTATTCTTGCTTTATATAAATATTGTGTCTCAGCATTGTGCTTTCGTGTGTTCATTTTTGTATCTTGTCATCTTTGATTGTCTATAGTTAAATTTCAAACTCCTAAGTAACTCATCCAATACAACATCACCATACTAAGTAATTATCCTTAGTAACTTAATAGGGTCTACCCCCCTTGGCTTCGTTAGGAGTTGAGCCTAAACGGAGGAGTCAAGAACAAGGTGACAGCCTTGACTCGAGACTTGCCCCCAAGGACACATCGAGTGGCTTGAAGATTTCTGCCACGTGACCCAAGTGTGTGAAGAGGCGGCAACAGGCTCCACATACCCAAGACGTTGTTATAAAAAAAGAGGTACTTACAAGCTAAATGGTACGGCGTACACCATGTTTGGGTACTTCAGGGTAAAATCAACTCAACAAAAGTCAAATCCACTAGTGTTGAGGGAGACAACAGCTTGTTTAATAAAATAATTTAATAAAAAAGTTAAAACGCTACCTCCAATTACTAATAAGCATGAGCCTCAACTTAAGAGTGATGCCCATCTAGAGAGCTTGCTGATAGAGGTCCTTAGTGATGTTGATGACATTGATCCTAAGGATGTCGGTGACATGTCTTGAGGAAGCCAAATCAAATTTTATTTTTAAAATTTTCAACGTGAATGTTCATTATTCAATAAATCATTGAATCATGAATCATGATTTTTAATTTATGAAGAAATATGAAATATGCATGTGACTATGACATGCTATATATAGCACCCCCGATGTACCCAATTACCTTATTTCAAAAAGTGGCGTCCTCGTACCCATACCCATCCCGGTACCCAAGTTTCTTAGCAACTTAGGTTCCAGGCATTATTGTGGTTATTTTAAAGTGTGATGTGGTTTGAGCCTCGTGTGAATGCCATAGGTGATTTGGGGTTTGATGACACTTAAATCACTTTATTAGGGTATACAAAATAACCTATTGATGGAGCAACCCTCTTGTGCACGCATAATGAGGTTGATTGTGGTCTTTTAAGTTTTAATGACTCAATTGACCCATTTTAACATTGAGGAGGCTTCGTCCTCAAGATCCCTAGCTCATACTGGGTTTGATCACATTTGGATGGGTGTAATATGATGTGGTCAACACCACGAGTGTAACGCTCATCCTCTTGGCACATATTCCAAGACATAGAGATAAGATTGATTTTTATCTGTGTAGTAGGGGTGCTCGTCCACGGAGTCTAGGTTTGTGTCCCCGTCCTAGGTACGGTCTCCCTTGTCTCGAAAACCGAGTCGAGGACGTCTCAAACGTCTCCCAAAGTCTTCGTCAAAGTACTTGCGAACCGAAAACTTTTGGCAAGAAAAAAGAAAACTTCCAAGGTGACTTCCAGCAACTGAGAATTAAGCAAAATTCAGTTTTTTTAATATTTTTTGCATTTTTGTAGAGGGAAAGGGTGGGTGTGGGTCCCTCTTGTTGATTTTTGGGAAGCATCGAGAGCCATTCTCCAAGAGATTGGCATCAGCCTGGGCCTAAGGACCTAGTCAAGGGACTAGGATGTGAATGTTACTTGATCACCTCTAGGAGGGAACCACATCAACTTGAGAAGACCTTTCTTATGAAGATTCAGGAAGTCAAGTTGACCATTCAGGAAGACAAGAACTCAAGCAAGAAGCACTTGAAAGACCCTAAGACACATCTCATGTGTTAGATAGACACCTCTTCTCCTAAAGCACATGCTCTTAGGGTTCTAGGGCTCGTGTTGAGCATGAAGACCAAGAGAAGGGCTAATACTTTGCCTAAAGATGACTTGCCTAAGAAGATTGGGTTAATAGCCCAAATGAAATGTCATTAACCCTAATACGGTGTTAAAACTTAAAAGTCCATCATGAAATTACAAGGACCCTAACTAAAGTATTAAAGTTATTTTTTTAAAAGTGGTTTTGGGTTAGTGGTTTCCTTGATGTATGGAATTTACCCCTTGTTTTACTCAATGATGAAATATAAACAAGGAGTACTCTCAAGTGATCATATTATCATTATATCTCTGTCCTAAAACTCGTGTTGGGGTATTCTGAGCAGTTGTTTGTCTGCTTCATCTCACCGTTTTCAGTTTGAGGGTTTGGTTCCCCTTATAGCTGTGTGGATCAAGCCCTAAAGGGCTGCGTCATCTTCTAGCAAGGTTGTTGTCACTCCTACAAGGCACCCATCAATGTTTAGAGCAGGATTAGGGCCTATCATCTCTTCCTCGAGGCTTCCATCATATTCAATAGGGCTGACGTCACTCCTAGAAGGGTTGCATCTCCTCCTACATGCCTGTCGTCAACTTTTGAAGCAAATCTAAGGTTTGTCGTCACTCGTAGGAGGCTTGAATCAGGTAGTCGCAAATTAGTTAAGGCCCTAGAAGGGTTATGATTAGCAGCAGTCATCTTTTGAGGGTTGTTGTCACCCTTTACAGGACTGCCATCCCCCCTACAAGGTTGCGTCATCTCGTACATGCTTGTGTCATCTTCTACAGGGTTGGCGTCATCACTTCTAAATTGGCTAAAGACTATAATTAATGATTAAAGGGTTGATTAGTTTATCTTCAACAGAACTAGCCCTATTAGAGCTGATGTTAGTAAGCCTATGGCTTACATCAGCATAGCCTACTGTCATCCTCTGCCATCTCACAATGATCAAATCAGTGAACAAAGATTTATATCAACACACAGAGAATTTATATCAGCAATCATAGATTCTACCATAAGTAAACCTCTTGCTTGGGTGATGAGCTACATGAGTTAGGGTTCATCTCTAGAAGTTGTACCAGGATGATTTGCTACAGTGGTCTCACATGATGGAGAGAGAGTGGCAATTGAGGCAGTGATTGCTTCTTCAGCTTCATATGAAAAGATAAGCACTCGATCTCTCTGTTTATATTCACCCTTATGTGTGAGAAGGGATTGATGTTCATGGTCACTTGATGTATACTTGTTCTTCTATTAATGTATCTATCATAAGAAAGGTTGTTGGGTTTTTCCCAAAGGAGGAGAGAGGGCTTTCCAGGATAAAAAAAACATAAGGTCTATTGTGTATGTTTATTGTAATGTGATGTGCTTGCTTTCTACTCTATTTAATTTACTATTACAATTGGTTATTGTCATGCCGCTCATAAATATGGTTGTTACTTTCATGTGTAATTATGCTAAAGAAAAATTTTAAAATTGCACTCATAATTACCAGCTTATGGAAGCAGTTAAAATTCAACACCTCTACCCTCTTAACACCTACGAGCCCTACCCTCCCCAACCCATTTGACATTTCATTCTAAGTTTTTAACTTGCAAGATAGGCAACGGCGGCAACGAGGAGAGGAGGCATCCAATGACATAGAGGAGAGGAGGCATCCCATGGAAAAGAGGAGAAAAGGCAACCCGCGGCAAAGGCAAAGAGGAGAGGAGGAGCATCCTGCGACAAAGAGAAAAAGAGGAGCAGCATCTCGCGGCAGAGAGGAGAGGAGGAACAACCCACAGCAGAGAGGAGAGGAGGAACGGCCCAACAATCAAGACATGAACTGTGAAGATGGAAAGGATTTTCGAAAAAAAAATTGCCCACTGTCTAGCAAAATAATTAAATTTTAAAAGTCCATTTTTCCTCTCAATATCCGTCTTGTATTGCTATGGCCTATTTCCTATCAAAACCATTTTGATGTTGATACATGTTATTTAATTTTTGATATCTCAATTTATGTATACCGGTTCCCTCATTTAAAATTTTATTTTAAAATTTTATTGTTCCACGTTCCCAACCAATATGGCATCATCAAACCCTCAATATCCACTTTGGAAGCCTATGGAGAGGACAAAACATGGCATCGTCAAAATCATTGTCTTGTAATATATTTTCTATTTCCTATCAAAATCATCGTAATGTTGATACATGTTATTTAATTTTTTATATTTCAGTTTATGTATTCTGGTTCACTCATTTAAAATTTATTGTTCCAAGTTCCCAACCAATATGGAATTATCAAACCCTCAATATCCTCTTTGGAAGCATATGGAGAGGACAAAACCAGCAAAGGGTGGAGGGGGGACAACAGCTATAGGATGTCACATTTGTCAATCTGAATGGAAGGGAAGCTACACCTGGGTTAAAGCCCATTGCATGAACATTCCAAAGAAAGGTGTTGAGGCTTGTCCAGGAGACTCACAAGATCCCACTTAACTCCCTAGTATACAAATGGAGCAACGAAGGGTTGATGGTAAGGCAGGAAAACAAATCTCACAGCCATCTCGTGTTGTTGATAATGACAATGATGAGTCCATTGAGGACAAAGTGCCATCAAAGGATGAAGTTCATCTTGGTGATGAAAATGTGCATCAAAGGCATCAAAAAACAATGTAACATCACAAAAGAGGCCTAAAAATGTTTGTGGCATGTATGACATGTTTGAGTTGAAGGCAAGGGAGGGTGTTTATCTTGCAATAGCAAGAGTTTTTCTTGCATGTGACATCCCTTTTAATGCAGCTCACTCACCCTCTTTTGAGCAAATGGTCCATGACATTATTGATGGACCTCCAAGAAGGCATCGGATTATGAGAAGCTTCGAACCGTATTGGTGGCCAAGGAAAAGGCACGTATTGAGAGGGCAACATAAAAGTGACATTATCCTTATCTTCCCATTTAAGAATTCATAGTTACATATATCGACGATATATTGTGAGTCATTCCCCTTGGCAATATATTGTCGCAATATATTGGATGTGTCGCGATATATTGGGAATGTATTGTGATATACTATAAATTATAGCTATGCTTAAATAAAGGCATAAAATTTGAGAAATAAAATTGTGGGTTAAGTTTTTGGCAGTGTTAGTAGAACCAAACATATTAAATTCTTAAAGTAATAAATGGTAATATTAAATTCTTAAAGTAAAAGGGACATTCTCCTTATCTTTCATTTTCTATCATTTTACTTAAATTTTTAACATTACCATTTATTGTTTCAATATGTTTGAGAGTGGTTCCAACCTCATCAAACTTCATATGCAAAAAAATAGAATTTTAGATCCCATTCAAAATTCAACAAACTTTATAGTTTTCAGGATTTGATTTCCAGTGGATTCCATCATGTATGAGGGTATGGGATTGGAATTCAATCAAGCACATCAACCCCTCTATGTACCTTGATGTTGGTGGTGCTCACTGTTGAACTCCTTTATTATGATTCATGACCTTAATAAAAATGTACCCTTCACTCAAGTAAAATCACTTATTAAGCGTGGGAATCCTTTTCTACCTTATTTTAACGATTGGGTTAGGAAGTTTCATCAAAATTGTAGGGTGTTGAGTTTGTTGACTAATTTCCTTGGAGGATCAACTTCAAGATTCGAGGTAGACGCAAGGGAAAGAGTCTAGAGGAGGGGGGCATAAGGTGTTAATGATGAATAGGAGCCCGATATAGGCAATGATTTTGATGATATGTAGTTATAGGAGGAGATACCTCACATTGGCTTCTACCGCAGCTCCATTACCTTCCATCATAGCTCGAACAGTTGGAGCTCCCAATTCCACCCCATGCTCATCTAGAGCACCTACAAGACCACCTATTGCTTCTAGAGGAAGATTGGTGCCTCTTGCACGTAAAAGGGGTAGAGGGGATCAATATTTGTATTATTTTTCATTGTACTATATAGTATCTAGATGCCTCGTGAGTCATGGTGATTCATCTCATGAGATACATTTATTTTGATCATTTGAGGTGATTTTCTATCATTCTATCAAAAACATATTTCAACATTTTCAGTCTATTATCGATATGTGATCATGATCCACCATTTGACATCTTATGCGTCTACATATTAGTTGCATTTTCATATTTATGTAGCAACGTGTTTATTTGATATTGTTGTCGCTTTAGATGTTAAAAAAAATGAAAAAAATGGTTATTTTGTATTTTTACGAGGTTTTACGACATTTGTCGAGATCTTCTAATATTTTCATTGATGTTGTCGTCGTCGATAAGTTACATTTCGGACCCTCAGCGATATATTTGCACACACAATATATGTAACTTAGTTTAATAATTACTAATAATTACAAGGGTCTAGGGTTTACTTTTTTATTTATTTTTTAAAAAATTCCTGTTCAAAAACATGGCATGCAAACTACTACAAAACTGACAGGTTTGGGAACAAAACCAGCCATTTCCGGTCAGAAACACCAAACCAGATTGAAAAACGCCCAAACCGGTCAGTTTTGTTGGTTCCGATCTGATTCTGATAACACTGGCATGAAGTATCTTTTCCTTCGACAATAAAGGCTATCTCTTGAAGAGTGTTTTGCATGAGAGGTGGACAAATGACAATGCATATGCTTGCATGGTGCATGTTACGGAGAAGGGCATGTGGCATCACAATCACGAGACTTCTTTTCTTTAGTATCCATTATGTATGGACATTTTCGTCTTGAAGAGCCCACTTATGTATTATTGTGTTGTTTTCCTCAGATAAAAGCATGTATCTCGGAAGATTTAAATAAATAACATTTTATTATTAAGTAGTTGAGCTCAATCCTATATAAAGGCTTCTCTCTCCATTTGTTGGATGGTTGGATTTGGGGATATCCCCCTTGGAGCTTAGGTGAAGAATTTAAAAGAAGTGCAAGCTAAGAATTTCTCTTGGAAGGTATAATGTATTTTTTACTTAATTGCTTAAATACTAATGCTGAACATTTGCATCGAATATGTTATGAAGGGCTATATCATAGGACACATTATTTATCATTAAGAAGATTGTGCCTTGTTAAGAAGAAATTTAATTTTAATTGTTATTCATTATCCCCTTAAATTCTTTGTCTATTGCTGGAAAATATATTTATGTATCTCCTTTCTTAATTCGGATTAGCTACAATTTACATTTCCCGATATTAGACTCACCCTCATGCCCATTTGAAAGCCTTTCTTAATTCTGATTGCTCCAAAAATAGCTTCTGTTTTAGTGGACAGCAAGATAGGATTGTTGTAGGTGCTTCTTTTGGGCTATATGCATCTTAATCACATAAGTTAAAAACCCTGCTACTGTTATCCTTTGACTCCACTTTCCCAATCAATTTGATACTTGTCTTGATCCTCCCGTCACCCTTTTTATAATCTATTTTTAACAAATTATATTTTGCTAGCTAATTTTTCCTAGTCAACTTGAGCTTTATTGTAATGAGTGCCAACCTAAAAGAGAGGGGAAGAGTTGTTGTGGTGACAGTGGGTAGCCTTCCTAAGTTCCCTTGCAGTTGCACTTTATGGTTGTGACATTTTACACGTTGAAAGCAGGTTCAAGGGGGAACAGATTGGATTGACAAGCTAACTGAAAATGGGCACAAAATTCAAGCTTCATATGTAACCACCACCAGTCACAAGCCATATACTATACTTTTTCCAATGTGGAGATGCTTAAACTATTTCATACAAAATTTGGATGATCGTTTTTGGGCTGACGTGAAAATTTCTTATTGAATGTGTTTCACCCATCATTGATATTCTCCATAATGCAAATATGGATAGCCAGTGTTTATGTAAAATTTATGAGAACATTAACTCTGTGTGAGAAGAATATAACCATCGTAGATAAGAAAGATCCCATCTTACACATGGCAGTTTATGCCCTTAATGAGTTTTCCTTGGACATGAATGGAGGAAGAAGAGGGTTGAAATTTCATGCAATCAGGCAATTAATGCAAAACTGAAATTTCACCTTCTTCCTAGAAGGTTTCTTAAGATCTTAGCCCTAGAATTTTCAACCTCCAGACTGCTGTCAATTAAAGTATAAAACAGCAACAGAAAGATCACAATAATTCACTTCAAACAACCCCACACTTCACAGCAATTGCAGCTTTTGTAGATTCAGTGGCACTCTTCTTCATATATACAAGATCAACATACATTTTCTTCAAAAAGTAATCATTCAAAATGATAAATAGACTAGTAGACTTCTAGAAAAACTACTATTGGCAGCTTCACTAAATCACTAAGACTTGAAACCCTGAGTTTTTTCCCACCCCATGGCACACGACTGGCAGATGGCATATGGTGATGATGAGTTGGTAGATTACACTGAGGACCCGTGGCAAGGGGAAACAGCCTTCACCTCACCGTCCACAAGCGGTGAACCTCTCTCTGTCACAAATGGGCCTCGCATTGCAACCAAGACAGCTGTGATCTCGACTGTTTCAGCCGGGTCAATGGCATCAGGGGTTAACAACCGTCCATTAGACTATCCGCCAGAGCATACTACAGAAGTTCCACAGTTATTGTTGGCTATTAGATCGCTCGACCCGCAACTTGGAGGAAGCCCTTTTACACTTTTCGCTCCACACCTCAAGACCAACTTAGGGTTTACTCACCTCTCTAATTCTACCATTCTCCATACTAGAATCGACGATAATTCCGCTATGAATCCATCGACGGCTTTGAATCCGGCCCTGCTCAATGGATTTGAGCTCCTAGAAGCAAGATGGCTCGGCTCCCTCCTTGAACCCCCAGATCTCTTAGCTCACAACGCGGTTGAAGAAACCCACAATCCGAAAGGGTTTATAGCATCTTTTCTGTGACCGGTGGACCTGCAAGGGCACCCAGCGGACTCCGGATTGAATAAAACTAAAAGTTGCAATGAGAGCAAGAAGGGTTCGCAGGGAGGAAAGGATGCCTCGGAACGAAACCCTAGCAAGAGGGGGAAAAACAAGTCCCCAACTTCTACAAAAGAGCCCATAAATCTTATCTGCGGGGTTAACGTCTCTATAGGAGAAGCAGGGAACATGGCAGAGACGGCCCTGGTAGAGAAAATTAGGGGTCACCTAGCCCAGAGGGCTTAGAGGATTGGGTTAGGAAGAATTGGATGGATATCCTACACTATGAACCAGAAACCAGTGCCCTAACCAAGGGACGGTTCGACTTCAAATTCAATTGTGTTGAGGATGAAACACTGGAGCTTTGGATCCATTCCTATCTTGCTCAAAAAATGGACTCCACTGTTCGATGCAGACTGTGAAAGAATGGACACCCAACCTCCCCGGACTCGCTTGGGAATTCTGGAATTTGGACTCTATCTGTGATATTGGAAATGCGTTGGGAGTGTTCTAAGAAACGGATCTCTCCTTTCAAACTACACGAAGAAAATCGGTTGTGCGCATCCTCATTTATCTCAATATCAAAACAGATCTCAAGGAGCACCTAAATCTCATTTGGGGCAATGACATAAGAAGACAGCTCATTGACTATGAAGGCATACCTTTTAGGTTACATCGATGCCATGCAACATGACACCTTGCAAGAAACTGCCAACTGGGTTTTACAAAAAACCAAGCCAGGAAAAGATGGAGCCCTAGGTTGAAGAGGCAAAGGAAGATGACAGAAGCAAGCAGGGGCGTAGGGTGGAAATACTGATCAACCAGGAGGAAGTACCCTCTCAACCTCCACCTTCTACTGAACATCTCACTGAGAAACCCCGTAAAGGTTCAAAACAATTTTTGCAACAGGTCTTGGAGAATTCTTTGGGTAAGCAGTCTAAAATGCCCTTGAATGATCATTTGTTAGAGCTTTCTTTGAATGCTTTAAACCTTAAAGACTCAGAATTAGCAGTTTCTCCCCTTTCTAGCTCTACTCAAGGCCTTCCTGTTAACGCCTTCCCTCCTCCATCCTCCTTAGCCCCTACCCCCCTAGACTCTTCCCTTCCAATGAGGACTAATCCCACTTCCTCCTCTTCTTCTTCAACAATCAATTTCCACCTTTGGTCGAGAGACATCCCTGCACTATCTGATTATGCTTCCACACACACTGGACTAGGGATAAACCCTAGTTTCCCCCTCAAAGGAAAAGGAAGAGGGAGACCCTCGTTCATCTCCTCTGCACAGCAGAAAGCATTGAAGGACCAGGAAAATGGAAGACAAAAAACAATTTTTGGGGCACTTAGAGCAGTGCAGGCCCTAGAAGGGATTCCCAAATGAAGATCCTCTCACAAAATTGTAGGGGTTTGTCAAGTACCCGAAAAAAATTTGCCCTAAACAGGATGCTTCTGGTCCAAAAACCGGATGTGATTCTCTTACAGGAAACAATGGGGTCAAAAACAGAGGTCACAAATATGTTAAACTCCATTTCTCGAAGTTATACTTTTCTGGCTCAAAGTGCAAAAGGCCACTCGGGAGGACTGGCTCTAGGATGGAATCAACTCTTTGTAAAGTGCCTTAACTCCTGGGGATCCACTCTTGGTATGGGGATGCTCTTGTTTTGGGATGAAGCAAATATTAAACTAACCATTCTCAACATCTATGGTCCATATGACAAGAGAGTTGATTTCTGGGACAAGCTACAAGCTTCTCATTTCTTAAGATAAGAAAATATCATTACAGGAGGGGATCTAAATTTCACTCTCGACACCCAAGAAATTTGGGGACCAAGAGCAAGGGTGGACCCTCTAGCAACCTACTTTGCTCATTTTCTACAAACCTCCCAGCTGGTGGACTTAGATCCCATCAAGATAAAACCCACTTGGAACAACAGAAGAACAAGGGAGAACATAATAGCAAAGAGGTTGGATAGGTTTTTGCTAGGAGAAAGTCTTCTAAGTAAGCACTTGATGTTCAGACAATGGGTTGATTCTGGTGGGGACTCTGATCACCTCCCTATCTGTCTAGAAATCTCGAAGTCCTAAAAAACCAGCCAGCCCTTTCAAATTCTACGCAGCATGGCTAAAAAATGAGGAAGTGAATCAACTAATCCAAACAAATTGGATTCCTTATGTGGATGAATAAGGGAGCCACGATGCAATACATTTTGCTCAAAATCTCTCGCGAATAAAACCTCTTATCAAAGAATGGGCCAAACTTCAAAAGGAGGCGAAGGATTAGGCTCTTATTCAGATTGAAGCGGAGCTAGCTGAATTCCACAATTTAAAAGGACGTGGCCTTCACACTCAAGATGACAAGGAAAAGCTGAGCTCCTTGGAATCCACCAAAAACAAGATTCTGAAAGAAAGGGAGGAAGTTTGGAGATTAAAAAGCAGAGCTATCTAGCTGGAATGTGGTAATGACAACACAAAATTCTTCCAGTCTTTTGCAAATGGAAGAAAAATGCAAAACACTATTTGGGAGTTAAAAAAACTCCAATAATGAGTTTCGCTCCTCCTTTGAAGACCTGGCTGGTATCAGTAAATCACACTTCGAAACGCTCTTCAAGGTAGAAAACCAGGCAACGATTGCAAAAGTGATACAGACCCCCCAATTCTTCCCAGGCTTAATTTCAGAAGAGGATAACTTGGAGCTTATGGAGGAAAGAAACTCTACACAGTTTCCAAAAGGACAAAAGCCCAGGGCCAGATGGATGAACCATTGAATTTTTTTTTAGCTCTATATGACACAATAGGGCCTGATCTACTCCATTTGGTAGAAGAATCTCGGGTAAACGGGCATATACATCCTCCCCTAAATTCCACCTTCATTGCACTCATTCTGAAAAGAGAAAATCCAGTTTCCCTGGAAGACTTCAAGCCTATCTTGCTCTGTAACATCACCTATAAGGTGGTGGCGAAAATTATTGCTCAAAGACTCAAAAAGGTGCTCTCAAAAATCATCTCTTTGGAACAATTTGCCTTCCTTGAAAACAGGCAAATTCACAAAGATATAGGAGTAGCACAAGAAGAGCTTCACGGCATAAAAACCAAGAAGTTAAAAGGAACAATTCTAAAGATTGACCTCTCAAAGGCTTTTGACAGGGTAAGCTAGCTCTATCTTGGACAGTTGGACTTCTCCTAACCCATTTAAGCTTTAATTACACCTTTATTAAATGGTTTTTTTGCTGCATCTCCACAGCTTCTTTTGTTGTCCTCATTAATGGATCGGCCTCCCCCTTATTTACCTCGAAGAGAGGGCTCAGGCAAGGATGCCCTCTTTCCCCTTTGCTTTTTCTGTTGGTGGTTGAAGGTCTTAGCCGAGCCTTGACTGATACAAAAAGAAGAGACATTTTCTCAGGGATCAGATTGGAAAGCAACCTAAACATCATTCATCTTCTCTTCGTGGATGACATCCTTGTATTTTGTGATGGCTCGATCAAGGATGCAATTAAGCTCTCAAAAATCTTGCAACTTTTCAGCACAGCCACAGGAATGAGGCTGAATGAGCAAAAATCCACCTCTCCCCCTTCAACATGGAAGAAGTAGAGCTACAAAGTTACTCAAATATTTTCCCTTCCACCATCTCCCCTTTGGAGGATGGCTTAAAATACTTGGGTTTCAGGCTGAAACCGAACAATTGCAGAAAGGAAGATTGGAACTAGTTGTTGGCAAAACTAGAAAGAAGGATCAATAACTGATGCAACAAATGGCTCTCCAGGGCAAGCAAATTAGTTTTGGTCAAATCGATTCTTGAAGCCATCCTAGTATATTGGATGTCTCTCGCTTGGATTCCAAAGGCCATCTTGGAAAAGTCACAAAAAAATTGTTCCAGATTTATTTGGTCAAGAAAGAATGAGAGTTTTGTCCTCCCTTGGGTGAAATGGGATCAGATTGCAAGACCCAAATCTCTAGATGGATGGGGCCTTAAAAACATCCAGTTTTTCGCAAAAGCCCTAGCTGCAAAAGCAGGTTGAAGACTCATATCCACACAAAGTCTCTGGACTGAGGTTGTTTGTAAAAAGTGCATTGCCCCTGATTCTGTCCTTGACTGGATTAGGAACTTTGCTTTCCTAAATCCATCCCTAGGCACTATTATTTGGAAAGCCATCTGCAATGCTTTTCCTGTTATAAAAAATGGGCTAACCTGGAAAATAGGCAACGGCTCTCAGCTGCGTATAGGCGTAAGCCCCTAGGATGGAAGTCAAACTCTCCATTTCCTCCCTCGACAACTCATCCATCACCTAAACCAGAAAGGGTACTTCCACCTCAATCAAATAGCAAATCCAAGCTCTACAAATATCTAGCAACAAGGATGGAAGGGGGCTAGAGATCTAGAACTTCCAGGCTCACCAACTCCCTGGACCAACTGGGATAAAACGGCCCATGGTCTCTACACCCCAAAGACAAGGTATCAACATCTAAGTGACATCGCTCATCAAGGAGACCCCCCGTGGTGGCAGAAAGGTTTATGGAAGCTAAACTGCCATCTTAAATCAAAATTATTCATGTGGTGTGCGTTAGAAAATAAAATTCCAATCTGGGATAGAATGAAAAAACACTCCGTGGAAGGTCCAGGCTGGTGCACATTATGCAAAGATGGGGATGAAAACCTAACCCACTTGTTCATCTCTTGCCCTTTCACAACTCAACTCTGGATTGCTACTCAAGCCCTGCTTAACACAACTCTAGTCTGGCATGGTCAAAATCTGGAAGACGCCTAGAAATCTTGGACAAACTCTAATAATTTTGCCTCTCTGAAAGCATTGCCCCTTCTTCACATTTTGGGCATCTAGCTTGCTAGAAACGCAGCTATTTTTCAGGACAAAGCATCATTGCCAGATAGAATTGCAAAACAAGGGATTGACATTCTGTCATACTTCTCACAATCTAGGATTCCTCGACGATTCGTACCATCACTGAAGAAGATATAAACTTCACCCTTCCATGGGCTTTCTTTGATGGAGCCTCTCGAGACCTTACTTGTGGAGGGGGAGCAGTCCTTTTCCTTTCTCAAAATCCAAATGGCTTTAGGGAGGGGAACAAATAATTTTGCCGAACTCTTTGGATTAAAACTTCATTTCTGTTTTGCCCTAGAAAAAAATTGCAAAAATATTCAGACTTTCGGGGATTCAATGGTTGTTATCAACTGGGTGAATAAAATTCAAAAGTGAAGAAATATAAATCTCAGTCCTGTATTTGAAGAAATTGGCAGACTTATGGCAAATTTTGACTCCATAACCTATCGTCATGTGTACAGGGAACGTGGAAGATAACAGAATCTATCTCAGGAGAAGCCTATGATTTTTATGACAGACCCTTCATAGACCCACAGTCGGTTTAATTCTGCTCTAAAAACACGTACACACAAATGGGATTTTTGGTCTTCTTTTATTCAAGGGCTTTTATGCAAAAATTTCCTAATTTTTTGGAGGATATATGAGTCTTCAGAGAGACTCGCTAATGGCTTTTTGATACCATGCAGCTGTTGAAAAACTGAGAGGGGGGTGAATCAGTATTTGTACAATATAAAAATTTTAATCAAAAGCAGGTTGTTGATCACCAATCACAACACATCATCAATGTGTATAAAAATAACGAGATGCACAGTACACAATAGTTTTTGACGTGGAAACCCAAGTTCTGGGGGTAAAACCACGGAAGCCTTTTAAAAATAGTTTTCCAGAAATAACTGGAAGGAGGGAGAAACCCCCTTATTATATAGACTTCAATTTTCCAACTTCAACTGGAAGGAGGCTACGACCCCCTAATTTACAGGCTACGACCTGAAGGAAGTTGCCACTCCCTAGTTTTCCGGTTTCAACCGAAAGGAGGCTACGACCTCCTTTCCTTGCCCCGTCCTGCCACCCTAATAAGAAGAAGATTGTCGAACCTATGGACCTGTCACATACCAAACTCTGCTGCTGATAACCTCTGCACTCTAGTCACTGTCAAATCATCCCTATAGATATCACTGCCACACACTGCTCATTGTCATCCACAATTACTGAAGAATCTCTGCTCTGCTATTTCTGAACATCATCATAGGTTATACATCAAAGTCATAGAGTATGTACCATCATCATCATCAAGTAGCCACCGCCATCATCAACATGTAATGGGTATGTAA